>CAMZMU010000065.1:39195888-39648387 GCA_947311845.1 Poa pratensis
CGAACTGATCCCGCACTGGCGGTAGTACCGCTGGATTAGCCGGTAGTACCGCCGGCGTGGGCTGCGTCGAACTTCCCACCTCGGCGGTACCTCCAGCGGTACCGGTAGCGGTACCGACCGGTACCGGCGACGCTCCAGAACGCGTTTCTGGTGGTAGCGGAAGCGGCAACA
The DNA here is from genome assembly GCA_947311845.1 of Poa pratensis. Lineage (NCBI taxonomy): Eukaryota > Viridiplantae > Streptophyta > Magnoliopsida > Poales > Poaceae > Poa > Poa pratensis. The sequence goes on from CAMZMU010000065.1 coordinate 39,196,060, forward strand.
GCAGCGGTAGAGCTCGGTACTACCGCCGCCTGGGTCTTTTCTTCCCTTTTCTCTCCTTCTTCTTCATCTTCTTGCTCGATTCTTGTCCAACTTCGGCACTTCCTTGGGGATCTTCATGGAGCTGATTCCTGAGTATACAAAGGACACTAGCTTGAAGTAGCAAACCATCCATGGAATCATCTAGAGCGTGAAAGATAGGAGCGTGTTCACCTTGTCGTGGAGGGCTTTGACCCTAGGTCTTGTCATTGGTCTAATGGGTCGCTTAGGGTAGGTTGCACTACATCACCTAGTAGGTTCGTAATACATAGACATGATCGGAACACCTTACGTTCAGTAACCAACATCGGAGTGGTGGATGCCCATGATTGGTTCGCATGTATACACGAATATATTGAGTGAGACTCGCATTACTCATATAGCTAATCCCTTTGCTTCACGATTCTAGTGATATCCCGATATGAGATGTCGGTATCCTCGTGATCAACTCTTCGATCACTATACAAGTTATCCTCGACTCTTTGTACCAATATCACTCTATTTTTTCATTCCGTCTTTCGATATCCTCATGATTATTAGCACATTGTATCTGTCTAGACGATAGAATGATATTTTAATACTGAGAGGGCCCATAGTGTATCTCTCCATCGCCAGGAGGAGCAAGATCCCAATCTTAAACTATCCAAGTTACTTGCAAACTTCAGGATATACCCAAAAAACACCGTTATGATCATCCTGTTACACTATGATGTTAGATTATAATCGACACATACCTTTCAAGTGTGTGGTCACTAGATATTCTCATGGTCTATGGGATTATGCAAATGACAACGTCATAAGGAAAATGTTATCACTAGTGACGAATATATCTCACAACAAAATCATATAGTTGGATCGGTTCAGTATCGTTGTTCAGCTATCAATGCTACAACGTCGTCCCCATGGCCGCTGCCACCTTTGCCACTTTCCTTGTCGGCCTTGGTAGATGGTGCGCTGGTGGGTCGCACCATCATTTTTGCCCCCAACCTCTTTCTTGGCGCCGGTGCCATGCCGGCTAGTATGGGCGGCAGGGTCCAGGAAGAGAGCTCTGGTTCCATTCCGACCAGAATCGAGGCAATGGGTTCCGGCGGTGAGGAGATTGGACTGCAGCCCAGCTCACCTGGTTAGGGAAGTGGATGTACAACCCAGCCACCCAGGTTCAAGTCCTCACGGACGCAGATTTGGGTTCTTATTATTAAAAAAAACCGCTATAGGGGCTTCCCCTACCGCATTCCTTTCAAGAAAAAGAGGAGATTGGACTGCAGTGGCGCGGCTCGGGCGGGAGAGGAGGGCGGGGAAAAAAAATTCTCCAGTAGGCGCCAGTCGAGTTTAATTGAAAGACTTGGGCTGAGTTTTGAGGCCGAGTCTTATAATTTTCTCCTCTAACCATTTTTAGGGTTCGGCTAGGTGCGCGTTAGAAGAGAAACTATTTCTTTTCTCCTCTAACTGTTTTTAAGGGATCGGCTAGAGATGCTCTTTTGTGATATATTTAAGGTTCTACTCTTATATTTGGCAGCAACATCTATGTTTATATTATGCTTTTACATGATTTATAGTATTTAAATTAAGCGTGGATATAAAAACGACAGTTAAAACATCCCCGCCGAAAAAAGATCATAGAAAACACTAATTTGTGTCGTGCACACGATAAGTGCCGCATCGAGGTGAGGTTGCACAACAGATTGCTTTGATTAGTTACAAAGCGTTGCTGTGCTTTTTTTTTATAGATATAAAGGGCCTCGCCCTGATTTCATTGAAACCGCAAACCACGAGAGTATAGTTTTACAGCACCCGAGCCTAATAGAAAAGCAAAAGGTCTAGGACAAGCTTATTGAAAGATCCACACCACACAGGACCTAACGGGCTTATAGCTCCTATGCGACGTTTTTCGTAGCAATTGGACAGGGAGCGACATCGTTGGTTGTAATAGCTGTGCTGCGACATCTCTGAACGCACTAATTGCTTTGCTGCGACATGGCTGTTAATTCATTTTCCCCACACGGTCAATCCCGTTTGACCGTCAAGTGGATGAGACAAGAGCGTGCCCGCACTGTAGCGACCCCTGCCTCTGCTCGACCATCTCTGCCACGCGCCGGCGTCACTTGGAGCTCACTCTCCTGTCCTGTCGTCTCGGCTTCTCCGGGCTGGAGGAAATCAATCCTGGCGACGGCGGTAGATGGAGCGGGCGAGTCGAGCGGCGCGGCAATCGGAGTCGAGGAGGCGAGCGGCGACGCAGGGCTTGCGGTCGCAATCGCAGGTAACGGCGACGAGGGAGGGTGGAGGATGGGTGGTGCGGGTCGACGGTCGCAGAGGAGACCGGCGACCCGATTCGTGATTCGGGCAGCGGCGAGGGATCCAAACCATCATCTTTGCAGGGCAAAGCGATACCGGATTTCGGTGGGGCAGGTGTTGAAGCAGGCGTGGCTGCGTCACGGCTACGGCGGCAAGGGTTTTCCACTTTGCCGTCATTCGCCGCCGAGGGTGAGACAGAGGTACCCGAGGTTTGCCTCGATGCGCAACATTGCTGCGGGCGACCAGAGCAGCTTGGGCCGGAGCTCATCGAGCAGGATTTCAGAACGCTCAACCCCGAGCCTGGACTTCGAAGTAGCGGTGAGCCTAGAGGATTTCAGTCAAGTTGCCGGGCTGGCGGAGGACAGATTGGTGTGCTCAGAAATTCTCTACGAGATGAAAATGAGCTAGGGGAATCAGCTACAAAGACAGCTCACGGGCCATGGCATTCGGAGGGAAGATGGACGCTGGAAGAATGAGCTGCAGACTGTAGTCCGGAAGTCTGGTGAATTTTGTTACCTGCCTGAAACTCTTTCAAGCAGTGTTTGCCCAACGCTGGGAGCGTGTGGGGGAGTACTTTTGTGAACTGGCCATGTAATCACCATGTCGAACACCTTGGGGGCGTGCTCTGGACATGCCGATGTTGGTATTCGCACGTTCTTGTGTTCACCATGTCGAACACTTTTGTGAAACCTTGAACATGTGCACTGGTTTTTTCATTTTTTGATTTTTTTTGAATTTTTATGCTTATTTTAAAATCGGTCAAACCCAAGTTTGACCAACATTTAAACAAGTTTGAACTCATTTGAAAGTGTGCACATGAAATAAGTTTAAGACATGAACATGAACAAGTTTAATACATGAACATGAAATATATTTTGAATGTTTTTGAATTAGTTATGCTAAACCGCAAGTGCACAAGTTTTTTTTAGTTTTGTTTTTTGAATATGTCAAACACGCATTGGCCACGGCCCAAATGGTGTTTTTTTTTCTATTCTCACCGCCTCGCCATGGCCAAACGGCACGGCCCAACCAACTAAGGCCCAAACGACTCGCCACGGCCCAATACCACAGCCCAATGCCACGCGTTCTTATCCACCCAAAGGTGTCGTGCCCTAGCTATTTTTCCCCACTCACTCGCCGCTCCCACTGTTGCCGCCGCTGCCACTTGCTCGCCGCCGACGACCAATCCACCTCCAGCTGCAGATCCAGCACCGCGTAGCCACAATGTTTAGGAGGGGGGTTCAAACACGGGCCGCGGTGGCCATTCCGGTGGCGGTAACCGCTCCGACGAGGAGCGGAAGGAGCGAAAGAAGCGTCCGGCACCGGAGCCGAAGCCGGAGCCTGAGCCGGACGATTTACCGGTGGAGGAGGACGACGAAGAGTTCGTCCTTCCGGACGATTTGCCGCCGATTCCGCCGGGCGGGTGCCGCGTCACGCGCGGCGGCCGCACCGGCACCTACAGCTTCCGCGTCCTCCTCGACGTCGTGTTGCCAGCATGGAAGAGGGTGGACGACGCCGAGCTAGCCTCTGCGGAGGAGGCGTTCAAGGCCGGCGAGGAGGGCGCTGAGCAGCGCTTTCGTGTGGCGGTGGACGCGCGGGAGGTCGCCGTGGCCGTCCTCCGCATCGTAGAGCAGGAGGACCTCGGCGTCGATCCGTAGATTGACGACACCGTCGCCGCACCATCGCCGCCAACAGAAGGGAATTTTTTTTAGTTTTAATATTTTGTTATTATTAGAAGTACTATGTAAAATGGCCGTTTGTGGCCCACCCCCCTAAATATGAATGCAAATGGCTTGTGTGAAACTATTTTGCTATTTTGTACCGGTCGAAAAACTCACCAACGACGTCGCTGTCCATTAAAAAACATTCAAAATGTTGTTCAAACTTGTGCACTTGTTTAAAAGATGATGCACAAGAATTTGCACGAAAAATCCTTCACAAATTGAACAACCTCAACTGAGGTTGCATAGAGTTCGAAGGAGAGAGTAGAGTGTTTGGAGTTTTCAAAATGCAAAATATGGGAAACCTCACCCTAGCTTCATTTTGGAGTGACTAAGAAGGATCCAAGCTTGGTTTTTCATTTTCATGTTTGAAACTTGTTTAAATCTTGGTCAAACTTAGGTTTGACCGAATTCAAAATAATCATAAAATATTCAAAAAACATCAAAAAAAAATGAAAAACCAGTGCACATGTTCTTAGTTTGTCATATACTAACAACTCCAATTGATAAACAAGATCTAGATACATTCAAACAAAATATGCTTGAATGTGGTGTGAAATCTCAAACTATGAACTCTCATGTGTGAAGAGATGTGGTTTTGGATTTGCAACATGAAATTTTCCAAAAAATCACCAAAGCTTCATTTTGGAGTGACTAAGAAGGATCCAGGCTTAGTTTTTCATTTTCATGTTTTAAACTTGTTTAAATCTTGGTCAAACTTAGGTTTGACCGAATTTAAAATAATCATAAAATATTAAAAAAAATAAAAAAAATGAAAAACCAGTGCACATGTTCTTAGTTTGTCATATACTAACAACTCCAATTGATAAACAAGGTCTAGATACATTCAAACAAAATATGCTTGAATGTGGTGTGAAATCTCAAACTATGAACTCTCATGTGTGAAGAGATGTGGTTTTGGATTTGCAACATGAAATTTTCCAAAACAACTCACCAAAGCTTCATTTTGGAGTGACTAAGAAGGATCCAGGCTTAGTTTTTCATTTTCATGTTTGAAACTTGTTTAAATCTTTGTCAAACTTTGGTTTGACCGAATTCAAAATAATCATAATATATTCAAAAAACATCAAAAAAATGAAAAACCAGTGCACATGTTTTTAGTTTGTCATATACTAACAACTCCAATTGATAAACAAGGTCTAGATACATTCAAACAAAATATGCTTGAATGTGGTGTGAAATCTCAAATCTCAAACTATGAACTCTCATGTGTGAAGAGATGTGGTTTTGGATTTGCAACATGAAATTTTCCAAAACAACTCACCAAAGCTTCATTTTGGAGTGACTAAGAAGGATCCAGGCTTAGTTTTTCATTTTTCATGTTTGAAACTTGTTTAAATCTTTGTCAAACTTAGGTTTGACCGAATTCAAAATAATCATAAATATTCAAAAAACATCAAAAAAATGAAAAACCAGTGCACATGTTCTTAGTTTGTCATATACTAACAACTCCAATTGATAAACAAGGTCTAGATACATTCAAACAAAATATGTTTGAATGTGGTGTGAAATCTCAAATCTCAAACTATGAACTCTCATGTGTGAAGAGATGTGGTTTTGGATTTGCAACATGAAATTTTCCAAAAATTCACCAAAGCTTCATTTTGGAGTGACTAAGAAGGATCCAGGCTTAGTTTTTCATTTTCATGTTTTAAACTTGTTTAAATCTTGGTCAAACTTAGGTTTGACCGAATTCAAAATAATCATAAAATATTCAAAAAACATCAAAAAAATGAAAAACCAGTGCACATGTTCTTAGTTTGTCATATACTAACAACTCCAATTGATAAACAAGGTCTAGATACATTCAAACAAAATATGCTTGAATGTGGTGTGAAATCTCAAATCTCAAACTATGAACTCTCATGTGTGAAGAGATGTGGTTTTGGATTTGCAACATGAAATTTTCCAAAACAACTCACCAAAGCTTCATTTTGGAGTGACTAAAAAGGATCCAGGCTTAGTTTTTCATATTCATGTTTGAAACTTTTTTAAATCTTTGTCAAACTTAGGTTTGGCCGAATTCAAAATAATCATAATATATTCAAAAAACATCAAAAAAATGAAAAACCAGTGCACATGTTCTTAGTTTGTCATATACTAACAACTCCAATTGATAAACAAGGTCTTGATACATTCAAACAAAATATGCTTGAATGTGGTGTGAAATCTCAAATCTCAAACTATGAACTCTCATGTGTGAAGAGATGTGGTTTTGGATTTGCAACATGAAATTTTCCAAAAACTCACCAAAGCTTCATTTTGGAGTGACTAAGAAGGATCCAGGCTTAGTTTTTCATTTTCATCTTTTAAACTTGTTTAAATCTTGGTCAAACTTAGGTTTGACCGAATTCAAAATAATCATAAAATATTCAAAAAACATCAAAAAAATGAAAAACCAGTGCACATGTTCTTAGTTTGTCATATACTAACAATTCCAATTGATAAACAAGGTCTAGCTAGATACATTCAAACAAAATATGCTTGAATGTGGTGTGAAATCTCAAATCTCAAACTATGAACTCTCATGGGTGAAGAGATGTGGTTTTGGATTTGCAACATGAAATTTTTCAAAAACTCACCAAAGCTTCATTTTGGAGTGACTAAGAAGGATCCAGGCTTAGTTTTTCATTTTCATGTTCTGAACTTGTTTAAATCTTGGTCAAACTTAGGTTTGACCGAATTCAAAATAATCATAAAATATTCAAAAAACATCAAAAAAAATGGAAAACCAGTGCACATGTTCTTAGTTTGTCATATACTAACAACTCCAATTGATAAACAAGGTCTAGATACATTCAAACAAAATATGCTTGAATGTGGTGTGAAATCTCAAATCTCAAACTATGAACTCTCATGTGTGAAGAGATGTGGTTTTGGATTTGCAACATGAAATTTTCCAAAACAACTCACCAAAGCTTCATTTTGGAGTGACTAAGAAGGATCCAGGCTTACTTTTTCATTTTCATGTTTGAAACTTGTTTAAATCTTGGTCAAACTTAGGTTTTGACCAAATTTGAAATGAGCAAAAAAATTCAAAAAATGAAAAAACCAGCCCACATAGTCTTCTTATATACATAATAGATTTGTAGAACAGTTATTTGGCTGATTTAGACAAGGTCGAAAATAGCTTGCTTAGAAATGAGGTCGTTTACCCTACCTTTGGAGCTCCTTTCTAGCACTTTTTTCATGAAGGCTCGGATTGACGACCAAGTTAGAACAAACAAGTTTATAGTTTGGAAATCATTGCAAATTGTGTTCTATCTATATAGTGTCATTCCCCATGCTCACAATTTGGGGTGTATTTTTGTTAGATGGAGGGTTGTAACTATTACCTCCTAATGGTGGTAGATTTGTCGCAAACATGGGCATAGCCTAGTGGCAAGGGTTGATGCGTCCCTTTGCCCACCCAAGTTCGAGTCCCCATGCTCACAATTTGGGTGTTGCATTTCCAGTTCTAGTCCAGTAGCTCAGTGGGTCGGGCATCTCACTATTATAGAAAATCTATAATAGTGAGTTGTCCCATCCATCGAGATATTGCACTGGGACAATTTTTTGAATTTTTTTGAAATCTTGATTTTTTGTCTTCTCAAAATTCAAATGAGCTCTAAAGGTAGGGTAAACAGCTCCATTCCTAAGCAAGTGTTTTTTTCACCTTGTCTTAATCAGCCAAAACAAACTCCTAGACTTGTTTTCTATCTATATAGTGTCATTCTGAAGTCTCACTATTTTTTGAATTAATCTTCATCTAATTTATTTTCTTTTGAATAATAATGGTTTATTTGCAAATCCAAAAAAACTCAAGTTTAAAAATGAAAATGAAAAACTAAACTCAAGTTTAAAAATGAAAATGAATAATAATGGTTTATTTGCAAATCAAAAAAATCTTCATGTTTTTATGATAAGTGTTCGAGGGCATAGTTTTTTTTCAGACACGCATAAGATAAGCGCCAACCAAATAACGGGCCTGTTATTTCATTTCACGGCCCACCTCCCGTTCACTTTCCCATGCCACGGCCCACCGTTTTTTTTCCCGACTGCCCCCGTTCCCCTTCTTATCCACTCAGATGTGTCGTACCCTAGCTATTTCGATCTGCGCCGCTCCCCACACTCACTCGCCGCCGGCGACCAAATCCACGTGAAACCGCCGCCGCTACCTACAGATCCAGCGCCACCGCACGAAGATGATGAGGCGTGGGGGTTCCGGGGGTTCCAGCTCCCGCGGTGGCCATTCCGGCGCTGGAAATCGCTCCGACGAGGGCCAGAAGGCGCAGAAGCGGCCGGCTGACCCCGAACGCGCGAGGCGGGTTCATTCCGACGTCGGTCGGAAGTGCGGCGCGTACAAGTGGCTCCACATGGGCCTAACGCCGCCGGCAGCGTACGCCCGTCGTGAGGTGGAGGAGTATGACCGCAGCGTGGCGGCGCGCGGCCGCCGCTACGAGCACGGGAGCTCCTCCGGCGCGGGGAGCTCCCGCATGGCGGCACGGGTGCCACAGCTGCCACCGCCGAAGAGGGAGGAGGAGCAGGAGCAGCAGGACCGCCCACCGCGCCGCGGCCTGCTGCCCGGGGACTTCGCCGCCGACGAGGACCTGGACTGGATCACCGAGGAGGTGATCCAGCGCAGCAACCAGCAGCAGCAGGACGTCGAGGTGCGCCGTCAGGAACGGGAGGAGCTCAACGAACTCCGCCTCCAGAGCGCTATCGACGCTTCCCTCCACCCCCCCCGTCATCGAGGTCAGCTCGGACTCCGACTCCGAGTTCGACTGGTCCGACTGAGCGGCGCCGCCGCCTCGTCGCCGCCGCACCCCCGGGGCTCCGGACGCCCAATTTTGGATCTGCGTTTAGGGGTAGAGCAGCGTCGACGCCCAATTAGCTAGGCTACTATGTAATCGGGCTTGTGCCCGCGTGTGTGGCTTTTGATCCGAGGATCGCCACGAACTAAGCTATGTAATATTTGCAATTTCAGTATATGTTAAGTTAAATTTCAGTTGAATTCAGTGCAATTTCAGTTCTGCTTACTGCTTCAGTTCAGAAATTGCGCAAATGAATCTTCAGTTCAGTTCAGACAAGCTCGTCGGCGTTGCGGCGCTTCGTCGCCGGAGAAGAAGAAGACAGGCAAGGGAGGATGCGCGCGCAGGGGAGGAGGATATAACGGTCGTCGTTGCTGTGTGGGTCCCATCTTATGCAATCTGACGTGGATAAGTTGTGGGTCCCACCCGTCGGCTCCCCATAATCCTAATCCTAACTAACAGACTGCGCTTAAGGGCCAAGTCGCAGCAGAGCAATTTGTGCAAACAACGATGTCGCAGCAGAGCTATTCCTGCCAACGACGTCGCTGCCCATCAATTGACGATGAAAAACGTCGCATAGGAGCTATTTGCCCGGACCTAACATAGCAGGAAAACCACCTACACAACACCTCCACCAGCAGCGTCTAGGACTGGGCAGTGAACTTGAACAGCAGCTTCTGGCAGACTTCAGCTTGCTCAGGGCACAAGTAGAGGAACCCTGCACCATCTTGAACAGCGTTGCTGTGCTTTTCTCGATGCCACTATCGTTGTGTCCCTTAAAAGCCCGTAAACCGTTTCGCGGTCTTTACTCAGGTGGCTTAACGTCTAGAACGTCTTGTAGCATTTACTTTGTTGTAGTAACATGCTATAAGTAAACGAGTAAAGTAACTAATAAGTCCTGCAAGGACAACACCTACTTGCGTGCAGGTGATTCGCGATGTCAAAAACTTTATTCATTGTGTTTTGTCAATGTCAAGTGTGTCAAATCTAGGCACCGGAAGCTTGGGCAGTTGTAGCCAAAAGGTCCCAGACGTGGCCAAGATCGATACTTCTACCCACTCTGAGATCGATAGTTCCTTCTATCGTCTATATACATAATCCAATCGCCTTCACCCTGATGAATTAATAGTTGTGGGTATTTTGATCAGGATTGTTGGCTAGAACAATGGTGTTCCCCGTGAGCTAGCTAACGCAGCCGCAAAGTGAGAAAACGAAGAGCAGATCGAATTCAATTAGTCGATCGCACGCCAAATAATTGCGATAACGAAGGGCCACTTGGCATGGTGCCCCGATCTGGCATCCGATACTAGTATACCTACTTTCGGAAGCTACTGTTGGTTTCTAACAGTGCATCACGTTGTTCGACAACTACGTACGCGCGTGCAGAGCGTGCTCTGTATGTAGAACTGTAGACCGCGATCTGCATAATAGCGTTCCCTTTCTAGCTAGCTACCTAGACGACAGGGAATCGTACACACGCTTCACGCCACCAGCTAAGCAGTGCGATGTCTTGGATTATATGCACCTTGGTCTATTTAGTCTGAAAAATTTAAAGGCCCATTCAGTTTGTTCTATGGTATGTAAAAGAAGTGCGACTAAATTTGGTCCCACATTGTAAGTGGGGAGCAAATTGAAATTGCTGCAACTCTTCTACAACCAATAGGCGAGTTTGAAGGGGACGCGCTCTCCTCTTCATTTGCCTCGCCGCGCCATACATTGCATATTATGAATCGAGTTCACATGACGCTTGTGTTCTCTGCCTATTCCCGGTCTATGGAGCGTCTGTGCGCGACTGCTCACTTTCGTTTTACTACATTTGTGCCGACGTTTCGAATACTGACCATCCGACGCTCAACTCAGTTCTACCACTACCAAGGCCCACAACGCCACGGCGGTGACCTTTCCGGTCAATTTGTATGTGCTATTTTTTGTCTTTGTTAGCGGTAGTATTTGTCTCATATGCATATATATATATATATATATATATATATATATATATATATATCTACAGATATATCTAGTTTGTCATATGAAGTTATATTTACTAGTGCATGCGTCTGTGATCTTTTTTGAGCGTTTATAACAGTAGGGTGAACCCTACTGTTTCATGTTAATAAAATCAGTGCGGTTACATATTTACAAGGTTGGAGGCTAGAGAGCCATCCTGTCAGCTAAAGAAGTCACAGGTTCCGAACTAGATTTACAATGAGAGGGTGAAGTTTCTCTTTGGTCCTATAAACCAAAAGACTAAAATCAGCAGAAAATCTAGTTCCAGGAGTCCTTGTCAGGAAGGATTTTATTAAACACCCAATTATTTCTTTCCTTCCAAATACTCCACGCCCCCAGCATGAATGTTTCCATGAACATTGGTCTGTTGTGGTTCTTTCTTGCATTTGTCACAATGTCCAGTCTATTTCCATTTTGATCCCAGTGCATCTGAAGTTCATTCCAGCACATTATGCTAAAAGGGCAGTGGAAGAAAAGGTGTTCGACTGTCTCTTCTTGTTGCTGGTTGCAAAGTGGACAGTTGAAATTGGAAGTCACATTGAAGTGTCTTCTCCTCAGCATATTCCTTGTGTTAAGCCTGTCCGAGAAAAGCAACCAGCAGAAGAATTTAATCTTGGGAGTGCATTTGGATTTCCAGATCCATTTGAAAGCCTCGTGGGGGATGATATTCCGAAAGTAGAACGTGTAATACTTTTTTGAGGTAAATTGAGGTCCCCATGAGTAATGCCATTTATCCGTTTCTTCAATTTGCAAGGCAAAGCCTCTAGTTTCTTGCTGAATGATTCTTAGCTCTCCAAGTGCTTCAGGTGACAGTGGTAAGTGAAAAGTGCGTCTGTGATCTTACTTTTGTACTGAACTCATATGTAAATTGCTTAATATTCTTACATTGGATTGATCATCTGCTTGGCAGGTCTAACTAGGCTAGTTAATTGGCATGAGTTGGACATCTGACAACATTTTTAGCTTCATTAGCAGTTTAGCACCATTTCATCAACATCTAGTAGCACTAATTATCAGGAATTCTCTACAAGCAAAGAGTGACCACAAATCTTGTTCCCCGAGAGGTGTCCCATGGTCCACGTAGACATGCGTACGTGGTCCTACTGGGCAGCGGCATCGGGCATATGCATGCGCCGACGGTACGTCGCAGTGGCAGAGCAGAGCAGGCTCTCATTCCCTTCTGTGTTGCACCCGCCTGTCACCTGTGACACCATCAATGCCCCCACCAAAGCTACCAGCAGTAATGGCCACCTCGATCTCACAGGCACTGACTGGTGGGGTCGTGTTACTTCGGTCCCATCTGTCATGGCACTAGACTAACTTTGCGTTGAGTGGGAGAAGGATTCAGTCGAGACAAAACTGCGCGTCGTCAGCCCACGCGCCAGACGCGATCCATGGCGACCTTGTCATTACTACTACTGTACACTGCCTGTCAGCGGCACTGGTTCATACACGACTCTCGAGTTACCAGAGCGGGAAACTCTACGTGAATGGCAGCGCTCCTCTCCTCGTCTACAGACTTTGCCCGGGCCACAGGCAAAGTGCTTGATATTACATGCATGCATGCATGCATGATGCCTAGCTAGGCAATAAACCGTTGTCCCCAAAGGGCTATACACCTAGCTATAGCTAGCTAGGATGATACATTTCCATCTTTTGTGTTGTTAAACACCCCTAGATACCTTTCTCTGTTCAATTTCTTCCCTCCCTCCCGGATGGTGGCCTAGGGCTAAGAGAGATCCATGGAGGTGTGTGGGCATGGACCAAGTGGGGGTTGCCACAATTTGTGGAGGGAAATCAATTGTAGTGGTTCAATTTCGTGTTGTATCCGTCGGTGCTACTAGGTTGATGGCGCGGATTATTTGGTTCTGGTACATTCCACGTGAGTCGATTGAAGCCAGTCACGGATTATCGGCGGTCTTTGATGTGACTACCTGATTGACGACCGTGGATTTTCGTGGATGTCAGGCTATTCGATGTCGACTGTGGATTTTCGTGGATGCCAGGCTATACGACGCCACCTAATAATTCAACCCCTTTCGAGTCAGACATAAGGATGATCCAGTTTATTAAGAGGTAATTGTATTAGGTATGAGATTCTAGCTACCCACATATACGGGTTATGTTGTTAATAAAAATAAGTTATTAGAAATTTATTCATTTACCACAATTTTTTTAAATTTTTTTTTTGCTTGAGTAGAAACATACTCTTCTAGAAACCAAGGAGGCACTTTTTAAGCATAACCTAGACAACATTATGTTTCACATCCAAATAAGTTAGAAAGCATGTTGCTGACCTCCTATTACTTTAGAATTCTGATAAAGAGAACATATTCATGTATACTTTTCAAGAGAAAGTGTTGACATTAGAAAATGAATCTTCATTCGTTTAGAAATAATGGTCAAATATGCATACGAGAATTTTTTTCATGTAACAAATAGATCGTATATTTACAAATGGAAGGAATATCTCCAATGAGACAATTTTCTGTTAGCAAATTGGAATTAAAGATGGGTTTTGATCTTGTAAAAACATGTCTTAACTAAGAATAGATCAACAAAGAAAGGTTAACATGTGTTAATTCTTTCGTTTCAGCCTTCATAAGTAAATTTAAAAAAGTTAAAGTTCAAAATTGTATATATGGGTAAAAGTGCCACAAACAATTAAAATGCATGACGCACAAACTTAATTATAGCCAATCTCCTTTTGTATTTGATAAAATATGAGCATATATGTCATGGTAAAACTTAAAATGTAGACAACTGGACCATTCAAGGGAAATGGATTAAATAGGTACTCACACTAGTAGAAAAACGGCCTTCCGTTCGGAGCTTTAGTCCCAACCGTGTTTGGGTCTGGGACTATTGTGAGCATTAGTCCCTGTTCCAACGGCTAGGACGCCGCACGGGAATAGTCCCGGGTCAAATGGGACCTTTAGTCCCGGTTGGAGATACCAACCGGGACTAAAGGTGTCATGGTGGTGTCACGGCAGATGCCATAGGTATGGCTAAGTGTGGGGCCGATTGGACGCTGGAGGTATCCGGGGAGGGCTTGCACGCTGAGAAGCGCGCACGGACGAACATCGAACCAAGAACACACAAGCACACACACACGATTTACCCAGGTTCGGGGCCCTCGTGAGGAGGTAACACCCCTACTCCTGCCTATCTCTCGATGTAAATGGGTGAAGCACAAGCACAAGTACAAGATCTGCTCCTTGAGCTGTATTGCTAGACTATGGAACAGTGGTACGAGGTAGAAGATGAAGCTAAGCACAAAGGGGGCAAATGAGCTATCTCCTCTTCCGTCCTTCACGCAGGAGGAGGTACATGGGTACTTATAGCTGTCCTGGTGACAACGGCTCTCTCCTCCACGGTGGCTTCACGTGCTCCTGCAGAGATCTCCGGGATTCCTGCAGGAGACTCGCGCCTCCGGGATCTTCGGGTCGTCTCTGCCATGACATGACCCTTTCTGTCTTGTCCCAGCTTATCGGGCTGTCCCATCCCGGGATGTCGGTCTGCCAGGCTCCTGGTTCTCCGGCCAGGCGTGCTCCTCTGCCAGGCCAAAAGACAAAAGCCCTTGACTTTCTATCCGAGGTAAGGTTTCTTCTCTTCCTTAACCCGGCATGGATATGCCTGGTTTCCTTCTTTGACCCGGCATGCCTGTGCCGGATCATCTTCGTCTCTTTCCTGCACATGAGAATAAACAAGAGCAGACCGACGGTGGTATGTCGGTTAAGGTGACTCAGCTAACATGACCCGGCCTAAGTGACCCGGTTGTCATAAGCCGGTTTGTATTACACCATGTCTCGGTCCCTCCGGGACTTGGTTGACCCGGTTTGACCTTGACCCGGACCACTCTCTAGAGCTCTTTATACCGCAACTTACCCTACCCGGAGGTAGCCCCCCGACATTAGTCCCCGAAGCTGGTGCGGTCCTACAGCCTCGGATGGAGGGCCATACCAGGTTTACCAAAACAAATCAAACTAACAGCCTTTCCGACTCAAGTATGTCTCGGTCTAGCCGAGTTTTCTCCGAGTCAAATTAACAACCTTGTACGACTTTCCTCCTCAACTTGGCATAACCGATACAACGAGACTCTTCTCAACTCCACCGAGTTCCAGTCACGAAATACGATGCAAAGATGTCCTGGTTTGCCTTGATTCGCGCGTACGGCTGACAGTGCCTCCGCACGCGCCGCGCACCGCACGTCGCATACGTCACACGTGTCGTGTCCGGTCACCTCAAGCGCAGCTTTTGACCACCCCGTGCGGCGCCTGGGTAACCGCGCCAATGATGACGGGCCCACCATTATTCCCACTAACGGACGGTTTCGAGCGCGGTTTGGGAAACTGCTCCCGCCGCTTCGCCAACCGCACGCCTCCGCGCCTATAAAATAGGGGAAAGAGGAACAGTGAGGGCTTCTTCTTCCTTCGTTCTCTCCACCGCGAAAACACTTCCACCGCCGCCGCCGCGAAGAGCACCCCGCCCTGGCACGACCCCGAGAACGCTTCTCCGTCGCCGACGACCGGAATCGACCGCGCCGCCGCCGCCAAACTCCTTCCCGCGGGATCTGCATTTGGTACGGATCCCCAATCTCCATCTTCTTCATGAATCCTCTCTGGTGTTCTTCCTAGCATGTTCTTCATAGTTCATCCTTAAGGTATTCTAGATCTCCAAATACCAGACTTGCTAGGATTAGCTTTGTTTGCTCATAGATGAAACTACTCAGATCCGTTTCTAGATCTTTTTCGCACTGATGTCCTGGCACGGCTCCTGTTAGTTTCATCCTTCTCTGCCTTAGATTCATGTTTTTTACTTCCTTTTTTACTTGCTCGGTAGATCTTTCTTGCTCACAGATTCATGCAAACTCATGTTTATAACTTTTACCCGAATCACTTAACTCGATTTCCGAATCACTTAACACTTATCTTTCCGAATCATCTTTCTGGGTGATTATACCTCGGTTTCCGAATCACATAACTCGGTTTCCGTGCTCTACTCCTGAGGCAGTTGCACGGCTCTTCCGGGTCAACACGGTTTCCCAGTCATTTGCATTGTTTCTCCGGGTCACTTGTTCCGATTCTAGATTCATAACTCCGAGTTACTTATCTCAGTTGTATTTGTACTTTTTTGCAGGTTTTGCCCTGAGATGTCAGGCCGCAGTACTCCCGACCCGGCCGAGTCTTGGCTGCACCTGGCAACCGAGGCGGATGGGAGGGATCCGATGTAGTACAAGATGACCTCGATTGGTTGCTCAAGACCCGGCGCATTACGGCCGAGGCTATATGCCGGCTTCCGGGACCGGAACTCGAACCGGTTCTAGAATCGGGTGAACGAGTGGTCTTCCTTGCGCACTTTCAGCGCGGGTTTGGACTCCCAGCTAGCCCCTTCTTCCGGGAATTTGTCGACTTCTTCGGTCTACAACCTCATCATCTCCCTGCCAACGCCATTACATCACTCTCATCCTTTACCTCCTTCATGGAGGGGTACCTCGGCCTCTGGCCCACTGTTGCCGCCTGGGCCAAGTACTTCCGCCTCCGGAAGCAAACCATCCCGAATAAGGAGGAGGTCGTGAAGGATATGACCGCATGCGGTGCGGCTAGCATCACTCCGAGGAAGCACTCCATCTTTCCTCGGATTACCGGCTTAGAATCTGCCGGAAGTGGCAAAGGTCCTTTTTCTATGTGAAGAGCCCAGCTGATCGGGATGTTCTCAACCTGCCGGAGTTCAACATCACTCCCCCCACAGCCGAGTTAAACTGGAACTATGACCCGCAGGACACCATTCCTGAGGTCCAACTGATCCACCAAACCCTTGAGGGGCTGCTGGAAAAGAAGTTGAGTGCAGACGACCTCTTGAGGACTTTCGTCATGCGCCGAGTCAACCCTCTTCAGCACCGTGTGCACAAGATTTGCCACATGAGTGGTTTGCTGGACCCTATCCGGGTCAGCACCCATGATCTTACCCACCCCCAAGTTAGGAGACGGGTCAAGGCCATCGCCCAGACCGAGATGGCGGACGATTGGCAATGGGGCGTAGAGCCGTTTGAGCGATCCCGGCTTCCGCCTCGGTTAGTTTGTCACCTTTGAATTGACATAGCTCTGCCTTCCGAGTCTACTTTTATCTCGGTGATGCACCATCTGACTAATCCGAATCTACTTTGCTTTTCCTGCAGCTGTTTACTCGACAAGCCACCGAAGATGGGGACCTGAAGACCAGGAATGGACAAAAGATCGCCGTGAGCGACCCGAGGAGACTGAAGATCCGGACAACGAGGATTATATGCCGGTTCCTCGTGCCAAGGCTTCTACCTCGGGTAAGCCATCCGCCCGTGTCTTCGTTCAAGACTTGTCCGACGACGAAGATGATGATTGTCAAATCCTAGATCCCATTGATGCTATTCCTATTTCATGGTCTGCACCTCCTGCTACAGCCAATCCGGGTGCGCAAGGCACATCCCGAAAACGCGCCGGTGCGTCCGGGTCAGCGGCTCCTCCGGCTAAGAAAGCCAAGAAGGTCGTTTCCAAGCGTAAGGCTAAGGTCCTACCAACCAGCAAGGGGTAAGATAAACTTCGTATAACTTTTCTTGCTTTCCTTCTTTCTCTCTTTCCTTTAACCGAAGTTAACCTCATCCGAGTTAACACTTTACCTCGGTTTATGCAGCGATCCGATCGCCACAAAACAACCCATAGTTCTATTTTGTCTCTGTTCCTTCATCGCCACCCCTGACGGCCAACATCGGGATTAGCAGCCCCGGAGGGGCAATCCCTTCCCCGGTGCGCGCTAGCTCGGCCGACATTCCGCCGCCGAATCCTGATTCGGATCTGGGAGGGGACCAAGGCCTCGAGCAAACCTCGGCTCCGGGTCGAGACCAATCTCCCCTCTCTCCTCTTAAGGATTTGGAGACGGAGCGGGGTAAGACTCCGACTGAGACCTCGTCTAAGTTGGATCCCGACCTCACCTCGCGCACAGCATAAGCACACCAAGCAACAGCAACAGTTGAAGCAACAGCAGAAGCAGCAGCAGAAGCAGCAGCAACAGCAGAAGGAGAAGCCGCAGCAGCAGAAGGAGAAGGACCAGAAACAGCAACAGGAGAGACAGCAAAAGCTGCAGCAAGAGAAACAGCAGAAGCTGCAGCAAGACAAGTCTCGGAAGCAGCAGCAGCAGCCCCAGTACGGTCCATACTCCGGCACCACCGCCTCCAACTGTGCCAACTCAGCAAGCCTTGGCCAACCTTCAACTGACCCGAACAGCAAATTACTGTGACTCCAACAGCAAACCGGGCGTACCAAGACCTTTCCGAGATGATTTCCCGCCCCCGGGTCAACAGCCATGTTCTTCCGAGTCTTCGCACTCCGAGTGATAACAGCCTCGGCTCGGTTGGACAGTACGTGATGGATTGGAACGCCGCGGACCCGAGCGAAGTTTCTTCTACTCCGGCAAATCCACACCCGGTTGGCCCCGGCCTGGTTGCACAATCCCTACACTCCATGCAGGTCTCGGCCCTTCAGGCTAGCAGGGTTGTCGAGGTAAATCTCTCGGAACTTAGCACTTACTTTACAATGATCAATAGTCACACCATCCACAGTCCCCGAGATTCGGGCTGAGTAACTGATACTCGTCCGAGTAATAGGTAACTCGGCGCGAATCTTCAAAAACTTGATCATTTAAACTTAACTTGTTAAAAACACTGGGATTCCCAGTCCCCGAGTCTCATGTCGAGTTTACCCGGCATGAGCTTACATTAAACTCGGACAACCAGTCCCCGAGTTTCATGTCTAGCTGACTCGGTATGATCTTTTATCAATCTCGGGCTCCAGTCCCCGAGATTCTTTTTACCCTCACTAACATCTTTCCTTCTGGCAGGATTGCACCAACACTCGGAGCCGGATCTTCAAGAATCTAGCCTTGGAGCACCGGGCGCTTAAGCTCTCCTTCCAGAACCAGCAGGAGGAAATGAAGAAGAAGGAAACGGAGCACAAGCGTGCTCTTAAAGAAGAACAGTCCGAGGTGACTCGGCTCAAGCGGGATCTTGACCGGGTCGAGAAAGAGAAGACTGAGCTGAAAAAGGAGAGGAACACGTTGAAGACAGCTCTGGAGAAGCGTGCCGCTGGTGACCAGAAGATTCAAGCGCACATCACTGCATGCGAGGCTAAAGCTACCAAAGCTGCAGAAGAGTCGGATGCCCTCAAGGCAAATGCTGCCAAGTGGCTGGCTGAGCTCACCAAACTCAATGCCGAAATGGACAGTAAGTTTCCTGAATCATATCCTTTTTCTTTATATCTTCCTGACATGAAACTTTGTGTCGGTATCTCATTTGATTCGGTGTCAGCCTATTTGCTCTCAGAACACTTTGAGCACTGCCAAGCTGCAGCAGCCAACACTGTGAAGAAGGCCCGAGCTAGTAGAGCCGAGGCATCTGGGGCTCCGCTACCCGAGGCTTGGGATATCGACGATCACTTGATCGCACTCCAAGCTCGCATTTCTCCCTTGAAGAGCATCGGCGTCGAGCTTCTTAATGCCAGTATCCGAGCCTACCATGTCTTGTGGCCCGAATCTCCCAGTGTCAAGACTATTGCCGAGTTATCCACATGCTTGCAGCAAACCGAGACTCGGTTAAGGGAATGGAGGTCTTCTTCTGCTCGTGCCGGGGCCGACGCAGCCTTGCTTTTCTGATGTCTTGGTATGAGGAAATTAACCTCGACGGCTTGCGTACCTGCGCGATGGCTCCCCATGGGCTACTGACCCGGCATTGATTGCGAGCGTGGGGAAGCTGCTACTTCATGGCCAGGTTTGCCAACACTCGGTCTGTTGAACCTGGTGTGGTTTACTCGGATGATGAAGACGAAGAAGAAGAAGAGGTCAACGCTGATGGTGACTCTGAGCAAGAATACGGTGACTCTGACTCCGAGTCTGATGACTCCGAATCAACTCCCGATGCCTCGGCTAAGACTGCGAAACATCTGCTGCCGAGATCTCCAAAGAGCCAGCTGACTCGGCCAATCAAGTGCTACCGACATTTCCTTGAAGACTATGTCTGATCTTATCGATGCATCAGCAAGCAGCAAGATTACTCCGACTGCCCCCGAGTCTGCTACTCCGCTGACCAAAGCTACTCCTGCAACCGAGGTTCCTCCTTCAACCGAGGTTGCTCCCTCATCCGGGTCTGTCCCTGAAACCGAGGCTGCTCCTTCAACCGAGGTTCCTCCTTCCACCGAGGTTCCTGCGTCATCCGGGTCTGTCCCTGCAACCAAGCTGCTCCTTCCTCCGAAGCTGCCGCTTAACTTAGATGAATTAAACTGTTAAATCCCCGGAATGCCGGGTGCAGATGTAATATACATTTTAAGTTCCTCCGAGACTACTTTATTTTGCTTAATTCGAACAAGACGAGGTTTATGTTGGATCAATTTAAACCGAGTCCCCGAGTTTATTTTCTTGTTCACTATACTTGTCAATCTTTGCTCTTGTCTACCATTTAGGCGTTCGACAGTCGAGTCACAAGATAGGAATTATAGCATACAATACTTCATAACATTCGAGTTGGGGTTTAAAGTCATCCGACATAAACAAATATGAAAAACAGGGTTAGTAAACAAGCTATGCCGAATCATTTTTGGCCGAGTCCCGAGTTCATTTTCATGTTCACTACGAACCATCACCTCAGCTCTTGACTGCCTTTTTTGGCGTTTGTCAGTCGAGTCACAAGATCACAATAAGATAGCATACAGTACTTTGAACTTCGAGGCAAGGCTTCAAATCATTCGGCATAGGAAAAACATAAATGAAAAAACAAAGATGACACAAGCATATAGACGAGGCAGTCCCCGAGTTTTGATTCGGGGTGCCGACATTTCATTCATATAGAAACCGAGATACATACACTGCGCCCTTTATGAGTAAAAGGGTCGGAGTAGAGCTATATTCCATGGACGCTTGGTTTCCTCTCCGGATTTGTCCATCCTGTGCTTCATCGGTTCCTGTGCATCTATAAGATAGTATGAATCATTGTGCAGAGCCTTGCTCACAATGAACGGTCCCTCCCATGGAGGTGTCAACTTATGTCGGCCTGCAGTGCGTTGCACCAGCCTCAGTACCAAATCTCCCTCTTGGAACACCCGAGGGCTGATCTTCCGGCTATGATAGCGTCGGAGATTTTGCTGGTATATTGCTGACCGAGATAAGGCCAGCTCTCGGGCCTCTTCAAGTAGGTCAACACCATCTTCCCGGGCTTCTTTTGCCTCGGTTTCAGTGTACATTGTCACTCTCGGTGCATCATATTGTATGTCGGTTGGCAGAACAGCTTCTGCTCCATAAACCAGAAGAATGGTGTGTAGCCAGTCGATCGATTCGGTGTGGTCCTGAGACCCCATAATACTGCTGGGAGCTCATCTATCCAACAACCCGGAGTGCGTAACAATGGTGCAATTAACCGAGCCTTTATGCCATCTAGTACCAAGGCATTTGATCTTTCTACCATCCCATTGGCCTGTGGGTGTGCAACTGCAGCTACATCCAGCTTAATTCTCTTCTCGGCACAAAACCGAGCAAATTCTCCCACAGCAAAGTTGGTTCCATTATCTGTGATGATACTGTGTGGATAACCATATCTCAGAATTATGTCCTTCAAGAAAGTCACTGCTGTATGTCCATCACATTTCCGGATTGGCTTTACCTCTATCCACTTGGTGAATTTGTCCACCATCACCAGTATATGAGTCATGTTACCTCGGGCTGGCTTGAATTCTCCCACCATGTCAAGGCACCAAACAGCAAAAGGCCAAGTGATTGGAATTGTCTTGAGTGCCGAGGCTGGCATGTGAATCTTTTTTGCAAATCTCTGACATCCTTCACACTTTCTGACTATGTCTTCGGCTTGTTGCAAAGCAGTGGGCCAGTAGAACCCATGCCGAAATACTTTGGCCACCAAGGCTCTTGAGCAGGCATGATGTCCACACTCCCCTTGATGAATCTCTAGGAGCATTTCTTCTCCTTCTGCCGGGTCAACACACCTCTGCAGCACTGTGGTTGTGCTTCTCTTGTATAGCTCCTTATTGATGATGGTGTATGCTTTTGCTCTTCTACTTGCCTAGACTCGGTTCTATCATCCGGCAGGCTCCCATTAACAAGATATGTCATTATAGGTTGTGCCCACTCCGGGACAGGTCTTACAGGAAACACTGGCATATCTACATCCATTGGCTCAGCATCTACTGGTCGTCCGACATTTCCTCGTCAGTCCCCGGGTTCTGCTTGGCAGTCCCCGAGTTATCCCCGACATAACCGACATCAACATCCATTGGAACTGCATCTGACTTTGGCATCGGCGGGATATAAATTGATTCGGATTCTGGCGATGGCTTAATGGACGGCTTTCTCAAATGCTCCAAAGCTATTCCGGGTGGAATTGGATCTCTGGATGAACCGAGTTTGGATAGTACATCGGCAGCTTCATTCTCTGCCCGAGGTATATGTGTGTACTCGCATCCTTCAAAAAATCCCGAAATTTTCTGACATGAAATCGATATGATGCCATGTTGGCATCCACTGCATCCCAATTTCCCGAGGTTTGATGTACAACCAGAGCCGAATCACCGAAGCACTCAATTCGGCGAATCCCCACTTCCTTGGCCACATTAAGCCCATGGATGAGTGCCTCATACTCGGCTACATTATTGGATGCGGTGAAATGAATTTGCAGCACATATCTCAGTTGATCCTTCTTCGGTGAGGTAAGAACTACTCCGGCACCCAAACCAATCTTTGTCTTGGATCCATCAAAATGCATTGTCCAGTAATTCGGGTCATGGGCTGGTGGCTCATACTGCATCTCGGCCCAATCCACAAGGAAATCCGGCAGTGCCTGAGATTTGATTGCATCTCTTCTCTCATACTGTGGAGTGTAAGGGGATAACTCGATTGCCCATTTGGCAACTCGGCCATTTGCATCTTTGCATCCGATGATCTCCGAGATAGGAGCTTCACACACCACCCTTATTGGATGCTCTTGAAAGTAGTGCTTCAACTTCTTGGCTGCCATATAGACACCATACACCATCTTCTGGTAATGAGGGTAATTCTGCTTGGATGTCGATATCACCTCACTCAGATAATACACCGGCCTCTGCACGGTTTTGCCATCTTCTTCCCGCTCCACCACTACTACAGCACTCACAACTCGGTTTGTGGCTGCAATATAGAGCAACATCGGCTCTTTGGGCAGTGGGGAAGCAAGTATCGGAGCAGTGACCAACATCTTTTTTAACTCGGCAAAAGCCGCATTTGCCTGTGGAGTCCACACAAAGTTATTGGTTCTTTTCATCAATTGATACAAGGGCAAGGCCTTTTCTCCTAACCGGCTTACAAACCGGCTTAGGGATGCAAGACAACCAGTAAACTTTTGCACATCTTTAAGATTTTGAGGCAACCTCATATTCTCAATAGCCCGAATCTTTACCGGATTAGCTTCGATACCTCGGCTAGATACAAGGAAACCGAGTAATTTCCTGCTGGTACACCAAATGTACATTTATCCGGGTTAAGTTTCATCCGGTATTTTCTCAAATTTGCGAATGTTTCTCTTAGATCATCGATCAAGGTTGATTTCTCTTTAGTTTTAATGACTATGTCATCGACATACACCTGCACATTTTTTCCTATTTGATTCTGCAAACATTTTTGCATACACCTTTGATAAGTAGCACCGGCATTTCTCAAACCGAATGTCATGACACGATAGCAATAAGCCCCATACGGGGTGATAAATGCAGTTTTCATTTGATCATCCGGATTTAACGGTATCTGGTGAAAACCAGAGTAAGCATCTACAAAGGATAACAGCTCACACCCGGCTGTGGAATCGATCACTTGATCTATCCGAGGCAGCGGGAATGGATCCTTAGGACATGCTTTGTTCAGGTTCGTGTAATCAATACACATACGCCACACTTTGGCTACATTTGGGTCATCCTTTTTCTTCTCTACCAGGACCGGGTTAGACAACCAGTCCGGGTGCAGTACCTCCATGATGAATCCGGCTGCCAGTAGCCGGGTCAGCTCATCTTGTATCACTTGCCTTCTCTCGTCCGAAAGTCGCCGCATCGGCTGCTTCACGGGCTTCATCTCGGGCCTCACAAATAATGAGTGCTCAGCCAACTCCCTCGGAACACCTTCCAGGTCATGATTCGACCATGCAAAGATGTCTCGGTTCTCACGGAGGAATTGGATGAGCTCGCCTTCCTATTTCTCCGTTAACCCGCTCCCTATGATAGCCTTGCGCTCGGGGTGTTCCGGGTCAATAGTGATCTTCTTGGTCTCCTTGGGCGCCTCGAACGCCGCATTTTGCTCCATGTGGGCCATTCCCGGCATGCCGAGTTGCGCAGCTTGAGCCATGGCCACCACCTGCTTCATCTTTTTCTTCTCAGCAGCTATGATCAGAGACTCGGCCAAGTTAGAGCCAGCCGAGGCACACTCGATGGAGCTCTTGTAGTTACCCGCAATGGTAATGATACCATTCGGTCCTGGCAGCTTCATCTTCAGGTAAGCCATGTGGGTGGATATCATGAACTTGGCCAGAGTTGGCCTGCCGAGTAGAGCATGGTATGGACTTTCGAGGTCTACTATCTCGAACAGGACAGTCTCGGTCCTGGAGTTCTCCTTGGTGCCGAGACATACATCAATCCACATTTTACCCATAGGTGCACATGAGACACCAGGCACTATACCATGAAAAGTTGTGTCGGTTGGTAACAACATGTTGGCAGTAATACCCAACTTCACCATTGTGTCTCGGTACATGATGTTGATGCTGCTGCCATTGTCAATCAGAACCTTGCTGAATCTGACATTCTGGTTGGGCCCAATAAATGTTGGGTCCACCACCAGAGCATAACCTCCTGGGGTTGGCATGATTCGGGGGTGATCTTTTATCCCCCAGGTAATCTCCTGATCCGACCAGTGCATATATTTTGGCACAGCCGGCATAACAGCATTGACCTCCATCTGGCGCCGCGCCCGACTCTTTTTGTCAGTTGCCTCGGTCACGAACACCACATAACTATGATGAGCTTCGTGATACTCATTCTGGCGATTAGGGCCGGCATTGCCATAGTTGCCTCCGTGGTTCACCTGATTCACATCATTCGGTTCCCTCCTGTTATCATTCGGCCTCTGTTGCTGCTGTTGATTCGGCCGGTTCACCGGAGTGTTGTTTGCCCCGGTTAGCGCAACACGCTGCTGAGGTTTCGGCAGTGGCGCCTCGGAGGACCACCCCTCTGGTTTCCTCCGGATCCAGCTCCTTCCCTTAAGGTCCTATGGTACCAACTGCATTGCCGAGTCGAGTGATGTGCTGGCCCACGCTTATCATTGGTGTGGTATCTGCATGGTCCATCCAGCATTGCCTCATAAGTGGCAGGCAGTTGTGCATCTTGGTTCCAGGGTTTCTTTCCATCTTGGTTCTGGCCCCAAGGTGGGCCATTGTTCTTCGGCCTCTGGCTGCAACCAGCACTCGGTTGCTCTTGATCTACCGCAGCAACCATGTTTGACCCGTACCGAAGATCCGGCCGATCTTCCCTTCTCTTGTGTCCAAAGTTCTGGCTATCATTAGGCCCGAACTGTCCGGATCTGCTGTTACCCGGGTTTCGTCGACTCGGCTCAGCCGCGTTGAGCAGAGGCTGCATTGGATCTCCAAGTGCATAACTGTCTGCAATCCGAATTGTCTCGGCCAAAGTGGCTGGCATCTCCCTTTGTAACCTTTGCCACAGCATGGAGCCATGTCGGCATCCCTGGGCAAACCATGAAATGGCCTGCGCCTCCACAACTCCTTCGCAGGAATTGCGCACTGTACTCCACCGAGTCAAGTAGTCTCGGTCAGTCTCATTCTGCCTCTGCACACACATAGCCAACTGCTGTGGCCGATTCGGCCTCTTGTATGTGCTAGAGAAGTTACTCACAAAGGCTTCTTCAAAATCCAGCCAGCAGTTGACACTGCCCTCACTCAGATTGTTCAACCAAATTCGGGCTGGTCCTTCCAACATCTGAGGTATGTATCTCACAGCCCACCGGCGGTTTCCTCCGGCCACATTTACTGCCGAAAGATAATCCGACAGCCAGTCCTCTGGCTTGGAGTTACCATCATAGGTCTTCGAACCTCGGGGCAACTGAAAGTGCGGCACTGACGGCTCCCCCATGATTCGGGGCCCGAAGCATTTAGGTCCAGGTGGGCCCTGCTCTTCCAGTATCTCAGACCAATGGAGCCTGTCCAACTTGATGCGTGCATCACCCGGCGCCAACATGCGCGGTCCTAACCTGTCTCCCAGTGCATTGTCATATCTCTGATATCCGGCTCTCTCCAGAGCCGAATTGCCATCATCATACGGTTGTTCCTCTGGTCAACACCTTGCGGTTCCTGAACATGCGCAGCATTCGGGTGTTGCTGACCATGGGTGGTGACCTCGGCCAGCTGGATTGGGATTCCCCTGACCCGGATTTCCCTGAGCCGGGTTACTCCTAGCCCGGCCTGCACCGTTCTGCCCGGCCATCTGCTTTTCAGCATAGTCCGGGTTGTAGGTCTGGATCTGCTTGTTCTTTCCCGAGTTTACACTCGGGTTACGATCTCTACTCGGATGCGGCGAAGAAGCTTGACCTTTGGACCTCTGACTGCCGGCCTTAGCCGAGTGTACAATCTGGGAACCCCCAGCCATGGTGTTGCCCTTCAAACATGCCTCATTCTGTCGGTTGGCTATTGCCACCAACTCATTCACTCTTGCTTGTTGCTTCTGGTAAGCTTCGCCGGTTAAACCGGCTAGCTCAGCTCTTGCTGCCTCTGCAGCTCTAAGGGTCTTGGCAGGAGAGCTATAATTCGGCTTTGCTGCCGTTACCCGAGTCGCACTTGACCCGGATCTACCATCCCTAGCCATCTCTACATTGAGGCCTTTGCCTCTCTTACGCACATCAGCCATGCGAGCAGCATCAAGGCCATGAGCCTTGTTATACTCACGCATTGATCTATCAAACTCTTCTCTAGTCTTGGCCATTTCCAAGGCCTCAGCATGCAGGTCCTTGCGCTGCTGCTCTAACTCTTCCTCGGTCAGGGCTACACCCGTACCAGGTACTATGGGAACAGCGAGTCTTTCGATCACCTTATCCAGAGGAAGAGGCCTGACCGCGGACGTGCCGCCCTGCTCCCGGGTCACCCTCTCCAGGGGTGGCCTGGCCGTCCTAACCGTCTTCTCCGGAGTCGAGGCATCATCCTCCAGACCAGCTCCAGCCGCAGTTCCGGTCATCATGACCTCTGCGCAGCTCTCGGGGCGAGTGATGCGCCGACCGCGAGCCGCACAGAGAGCAGGAGGATCTTCTGCCTCCAGCACCCGCGCGGGGTACTTGCAGACGAGCTCGGTGGCGACGTAGGTGTGGAGGGAGCCGAAGGCGATGAGGCAGCCGTTACCGGGAGAGGCCTGCCGCCGAAGCAACCGGCGTTGTCGCTGACGAAGTGCATGTCGCCGAGCTTGCACACCAACCCGCTGAGCACACGCTCGCCGGAGGTGGTGATGGAACCCGTCCGGATGAAGACTCCAGCCAGCGCCGCTGCTGGCCCCACGGTGGGCGCCAACTGTCGTGGTGGTGTCACGGCAGATGCCATAGGTATGGCTAAGTGTGGGGCCGATAGGACGCTGGAGGTATCCGGGGAGGGCTTGCACGCTGAGAAGCGCGCACGGACGAACATCGAACCAAGAACACACAAGCACACACGCACGATTTACCCAGGTTCGGGGCCCTCGTGAGGAGGTAACACCCCTACTCCTGCCTATCTCTCGATGTATATGGGTGAAGCACAAGCACAAGTACAAGATCTGCTCCTTGAGCTGTATTGCTAGACTATGGAACAGTGGTACGAGGTAGAAGATGAAGCTAAGCACAAAGGGGGCAAATGAGCTATCTCCTCTTCCGTCCCTCACGCAGGAGGAGGTACAGGGGTACTTATAGCTGTCCTGGTGACAACGGCTCTCTCCTCCACGGTGGCTTCACGTGCTCCTGCAGAGATCTCCGGGATTCCTGCAGGAGACTCGCGCCTCCGGGATCTTCGGGTCGTCTCTGCCATGACAGGACCCTTTCTGTCTTGTCCCAGCTTATCCGGGCTGTCCCATCCCGGGATGTCGGTCTGCCAGGCTCCGGTTCTCCGGCCAGGCGTGCTCCTCTGCCAGGCCAAAAGACAAAAGCCCTTGACTTCTATCCGAGGTAAGGTTTCTTCTCTTCCTTAACCCGGCATGGATATGCCTGGTTTCCTTCTTTGACCCGGCAAGCCTGTGCCGGATCATCTTCGTCTCTTTCCTGCACATGAGAATAAACAAGAGCAGACCGACGGTGGTATGTCGATTAAGGTGACTCAGCTAACATGACCCGACCTAAGTGACCCGGTTGTCATAAGCCGGTTTCTATTACACCATGTCTCGGTCCCTCCGGGACATGGTTGACCCGGTTTGACCTTGACCCGGTCCACTCTCTAGAGCTCTTTATACCGCAACTTACCCTACCCGGAGGTAGCCCCCGACAAAAGGTTTGCGGCAGGCTGCGGCATGTGCGCGCCCTTTTTAGTCCCGGTTGGTGTCTCCAACCGGGACTAATGTCTTTCCTATATATCCTTCTTCCTGCCCGAGCTCGAGTTCATCACCATTTTTTCTCTGTTTCCTCTCCGAGCTCGACTTCATCCCCATTTTTTTTCCACGATTTGTCAAGATTGGCGGCGCCCCAAGGGTTCTAAAAGGTTGGCAACTTCATCCTCTCATCCCTCATTTCTAGTTTAGCTCATTTCATGCTCTAGAAGTAGAGCTTTTTAGTCCCGGTTGGTGTCTCCAACTGGGACTAAAGTCTTTCCTATATATATCCTTCTTCCTGCCCGAGCTCGAGTTCATCACCATTTTTCTCTCTGTTTCCTCTCCGAGCTTGACTTCATCCCCATTTTTTTCCACGATTTGTCAAGATTGGCGGCGCCCCAAGGGTTCTAAAAGGTTAGCAACTTCATCCTCTCATCCTCATTGCTAGTTTAGCTCATTTCATGCTCTAGAAGTAGAGTGATTTGTGTGTTTTAGTTTGGGAGTAATTATGTGGGAGTTTATTTGATTTATATGCAATTTGGGCTCAAATTAAAGGATGATTTGCATATGTGTAGATGTGGTTTTACTTAGTCATTGCTAGTTTAGCTCATTTCATGCTCTGGAAGTAGAGTGATTTATGGGTTTTAGTTTGGGAGTAATTATGTGGGAGTTTATTATTGATTTATATGCAATTTGAGCCCAAATTAACTTCTTAGTTTGCATATGTGTAGATGTGGTTTACTTATTCATTGCTAGTTTAGCTCATTTAATGCTCTAGAAGTAGAGTGATTTGTGGGTTTGAGTTTGGGAGTAATTATGTGGGAGTTTATTATTGATTTATATGCAATTTGAGCTCAAATTAAAGGATGATTTGTGGGTTTTAGTGTCGTCCCGTCCCCGTCCTCGCCGCCGTCGATCGCCCGCGCCGTCCCGTCGTCGGCATCACCTTGGTGAGCCTCTTATTCTTATCTTTTTTTTTAAAGTCTTACTTGTATGATTTAGATAGTTACTTGTATAATTTTTCTTACTTGTATGATTGTTTGTTATATATAGTGCGATGGTTTTGATATCCGTCCCGTCGGTCCTCGTCCGGTCTATGATTTGGATGTGGTATATAATCTTTTATAACTATTTGTTTCATTTCGTGTTTATGACAATTATGCTGACCAACTTGACATAGATATTTTTATCTAAGAGGTATGTGAACCGGAAATTCCAACCGACCCTCTTGTCGAGAAGTTAAATTTAGTTGAAAAAGAAAACGATGATTTGAAAGAAAAATTGAAAAGAATTGAAGAAGAGAAGATGAAATTGGAGTCGTATTTTGCCGATGTCGTCGATGATCACAAGATCAAGATGGATGCAATGCGCTTGAAGATTAGAAAGATTAGAAAAATATGCCATTAATAAAGAGGCTTGGTATCATTATGCTGTTGGATCAATTATTACCTTAGTTGCGATTTTGATCGCGTTTGTTGTTGCATTTAAATGCTTTAGATAGTTGTGTGTGGTATGAGAACTATGTTGTTTTATAAGAACTATGTATGAACTTTATGTATATATTTTTGCAATAATAATATTTGGTCAGTACTCTACTTTGATTTTAATGTGATGAACTTGTATTAATTTGGTCACTTCTCTATTCATGATGTTGTGTAATAGTTTTTGATATACTTATGTAATGCAGATGAGCCGGCAATGGATGTACGTTGACCGACGCTCTAACGAGTTTATTAATGGCATGCATTCTTTTATCGGTGTGGCTGAGGCAAACAAGCAGAATGGTTTTATGTGTTGTCCATGTGGTGTCTGTAAGAATAAGAAGAATTACTCTTTCTCAAAAACCCTTCACAGCCACCTGATTCGGTCCAGTTTCATGTTCGGCTATAATTGTTGGACCAAGCATGGAGAAAGAGGGGTTATAATGGAAGACAATGAAGAAGAACAGGATGATGACAACTATCCTATGTTCTCTGAATACGGTGGTACTAGAATGGGGGAAGATGACGAAGAGGAAGCTAAAGAAGAGGCCATTGTTGATGAGCCCGCTGATGATCTTGGTCGGGCCATTCTTGATGCACAGATAAGCTGTGAAAGTGAAAATGAGAGGTTGAAGTTGGAGCGCATGTTAGAGGATCACAAAAAATTGTTGTACCCAAATTGCGAAGATGGCCAGAAAAAGCTGGGTACCACACTGGAATTGCTGCAATGGAAGGGAAAGAATGGTGTATCTGACAAGGGATTTGAAAAGTTGCTGAAAATGATAAAGAAGATGCTTCCAAAGGATAACGAATTGCCCGCCAGTACGTACGAAGCAAAGAAGGTTGTCTGCCATCTAGGATTAGAGGTGCAGAAGATACATGCATGCATTAATGACTGCATCCTCTACCGCGGCGAGGAGTACGAGAATTTGAATGCATGCCTGGTATGCGGTGCATTGCGGTATAAGATCAGCCGAGATGACCCTAGTGATGTTGAGCGCGAGCGCCCTAGGAAGAGGGTTCCTGCCAAGGTGATGTGGTATGCTCCTATAATACCACAGTTGAAATGTTTGTTCCAAAACAAAGAGCATGCCAAGTTGTTGCGATGACACAAAGAAGATCGTAAGAAATACGTGATGTTGAGACACCCCGCTGATGGGTCACAGTGGAGAAAAATCGAGAGAGAGAGTTCCCGGACTTTGCAGGTGACGCAAGGAACTTATGGTTTGGTCTAAGTACAGATGGCATGAATACTTTTGGGGAGCAGAGTAGCAGTCATAGCACCTGGCATGTGACTCTATGTATCTATAACCTTCCTCCTTGGTTGTGCATGAAGCGGAAGTTCATTATGATGCCAGTGCTCTTCCAAGCTCAAAGCAACCCGGCAACGACATTGATGTGTACCTGAGGCCATTAGTTGAAAAACTTTTACAGTTGTGGCGTGAAGAAGGTGTACGTGTGTGGGATAAGCACGAACAAAAGGAATTTGACCTACGAGCGTTGCTGTTTGTAACCATCAATGATTGGCCTGCTCTTAGTAACCTTTCAGGACAGACAAACAAGGGATACAATGCATGCATGCAATGTTTAGGTGAGACTAAAAATATATATTTGGATAAATGTAGAAGAATGTGTACCCGGGGCATCGTCGATTTCTTCCGATCAGGCATCTCTTAAGAAAGAAAGGCAAGCATTTCAAAGGTGAGGCAGATCACCGGACGAAGCCTACCCACCGTACTGGTGATGATATATGGGGTATGGTTAAGGATTTAAAAGTAATCATTGGAAAGGGTCCTGGCGGACAATCTGTTCCGAATGACGCTAACGGACACACACCCATGTGGAAGAAGAAATCTATATTTTGGGAGCTACCCTATTGGAAAATCTTAGAGGTCCGCTCTGCAATCGACATGATGCACGTGACGAAGAATCTTTGTGTGAACCTGCTAGGCTTATTGGGCGTGTATGGGAAGACAAAATATACACTGGAAGCACGGCAGGACTAGCAACGTATGAACGAACGAGACGACCTGCATCCAGGGAAGTATCAAGGTCCTGCCAGCTACGCTCTTACCAAAGAAGAGAAGGAAATCTTTTTTGAAGTCCTGAGTAGTATCAAGGTCCCGTCTGGCTTCTCGTCGAATATAAAGGGAATAATAAATATGGCAGAGAAAAAGTTACAAAACCTAAAGTCTCATGTCTGCCAAATGATTATGACACAATTACTTCCGGTTGCACTGAGGGGGCTTCTACCGGAAAATATTTGAATACCCATTGTGAAGCTATGTGCATTCCTCAATGCAATTTCTCAGAAGGTAATCGATCCAGAAATTCTACAAAAGTTACAGAAGGATGTGGTCCAATGTCTTGTCAGTTTCGAGTTGGTGTTCCCACCATCCTTCTTCAATATTATGACGCACCTCCTAGTTCACCTAGTCGAAGAGATTACCATTCTCGGTCCTGTATTTCTACACAATATGTTCCACTTTGAGAGGTTCATGGGAGTCTTAGAGAAATATGTTCATAACCGTGCTAGGCCAGAAGGAAGCATCTCCAAGGGCTATGGAACAGAGGAGGTCATTGAGTTTTGTGCTGACATTATTCCTGACCTTAAGCCGATTGGTATTCCTCAATCGCGGCATGAGGGGAGACTGAGTTGAAAAGGCACGCTAGGAAAGAAAGCAATAATAAGTATGGACGGGCATTCTTTCACTCAAGCACACTACACAGTTCTACAAATTCCACTTTGGTGGCTCCGTATATCGAGGAACACATGAATATTGTACGCTCCGAAAACCCGGAGCAGTCTGACTCCTGGATTAAGCATTCACACATGGAGACTTTCGGTGGTTGGTTGCAAAGACATCTCATGAATAACACCACTGTTGGAGATCAGCTGTACTTATTGGCCAAGTCACCATCTTCGACTATATTGAGTTTCCAAGGGTACGAGATAAATGGGAATACATTTTACACGACCGCCCAAGATAAAAAGAGCACCAACCAAAACAGTGGTTTCCGCTTTGATGCAACAAACAACAATGAGCAAAAGGACACATATTATGGTTACATAGAGGAGATATGGGAACTTGACTATGGACATTCTTTTAAGGTCACTTTGTTTCGGTGCAAATGGGTCAAGCTGACAGGCGGGGTAAAGGTAGACCAGCAGTACGAAATGACAACAGTGAATCTCAACAATCTTGGGTATAGAGACGAACCATTCGTTCTAGCCAATGATGTGGCTCAAGTTTTCAATGTGAACGATATGTCTACCAAACCAAAAAAGAAAAAGAAAAGATAAGCAAGCGAATACATCATACGATGAGCTAAAACGCCACATAGTTCTTTCAGGGAAAAGAAACATCGTGGGAGTGGAGGACAAGACAAACATGTCAGAAGATTACAATAAGTTTGATGAAATTCCGCCCTTCACAGTGAGCACTGACCCAAGCCTCCTGTTAAATAATGAAGATTCTCCATGGTTACGGCGCAATCATAAGAAAGGGTCGACATACACGAAGAAAAAAGTTTTATACCCCAACACTAGATACAGATGTTGGTGATATGTAATAATGTATTAAACCTTTTATGTAACCTTTTTGGTTCTGGTTCTATGAGACAGAGGACTCCATTTGCAACCAAGTGCAATAAGAATCACTGAAAAATGTTGGATTTTCCAAATTTTGTTGAGGATGTTTTCAAATATAGATATGATTTTTACAAATATAGACAATTAAACAATTAAATCAAATAGATATGAGTTTTACAATTAAACAATTAAATCAAATATAGACAATTAAACAAATTACATCAACTATAGACAATTAAACAATTAAATCAAATATAGATATGAGTTTTACAAATATCGATATGATTTTTTACAAATATAGACAATTAAACATGTAAATCAGATAGATATAAAAGAAATCAGAAAAAAGAAAAACGAACGAGAGCAAAAAAAAAACAATTCCAAAAGCCCATTATTCACGGTTGGCAATGCCAACCGGGACTAGAGGTGGGCTTTGCACGATAAATTTTCGCGGCCGGCCCAAAAATCACTTTAGTCCCGGTTGGTGGTTGGAAGGTGAATCGCAGCGCTTGCCTCTCCTCGTCTACAGACTTTGCCCCGGCCATAGGCAAAGTGCTTGATATTACATGCATGCATGATGCCTAGCTAGGCAATAAACCGTTGTCCCCAAAGGGCTATATACCTAGCTACAGCTAGCTAGGATGCTAGACACATACATTTCCATCTTTTGTGTTGTTAAACACCCCTAGATACCTTTTTCTATGTACAATTTCTTCCCTCCCTAATGGTGGCGTAGGGCTAAGACATCCATGGTGGTGTGTGGTCATGCACCAAGTGGGGGTTGCCACAATTTGTGGAGAGAAATCAATTGTAGTAGTTCAATTTCGTGTTGTATCCGTCGGTGCTACTAGGTTGATGGCGCGGATTATTTGGTTCTGGTATATTCCACGTGAGTCGATTGAAGCCAGTCACGGGTTATCGGCGGTCTTTGATGTGACTACCAGATCGATGACCGTGGATTTTCGTGGTTGTCAGGCTATTCGATGTCGACTGCGGATTTTCGTGGATGCCAGGCTATTCGACGCCACCTAATAGTTCAACACCTTTCGAGTCGGACATAAGGATGATCCAGTTTATTAAGAGGTAATTGTATTAGGTTTGAGATTCTAGCTACTCACATATACTGGTTATGTTGTTAATAAAAATAAGTTATTAGAAATTTATTCATTTACCACAATTTTTTAATTTTTTTTGCTTGAGTAGAAACATACTCTTCTAGAAACCGAGGAGGCACTTTTTAAGCATAACCTAGACAACATTATGTTTCACATCCAAATAAGTTAGAAAGCATGTTGCTGACCTCCTATTACTTTAGAATTCTGATAAAGATAACATATTCATGTATACTTTTCAAGAGAAAGTGTTGACATTACAAATTGAATCTTCATTCGTTTAGAAATAATGGTCAAATATGCATACGAGAATTTTTTTCATGTAACAAATAGATCGTATATTTACAAATGGAAGGAATATCTCCAATGTGACAAATTTCTGTTAGCAAATTGGAATTAAAGATGGGTTTTGATCTTGTAAAAACATGTCTTAACTAAGAATAGATCAACAGCGAGGCGCCCATGGTGGCTTCATCAAACTCAAGATCTGCCGGACCAGTCTCTCGGAGGTGCTCATAGGGGTAGGGTTTGCGTGCGTGCGTTCATAGGGGTGTCTGTACGTGCGTGTTTGTGAGCGTCTGCGTCTGTACTGTGTTTCTCAAAAAAAAAAGATCAACAAAGAAAAATTAACATGTGTTAATTCTTTCGTTTCAGCCTTCATAAGTAAATTTAAAAAAATTAAAGTTCGAAATTGTATATATGGGTAAAAGTGCCACAAAAAATTTAAAATGCATGACGCACAAACTTAATTATAGCCAATCTCCTTTTGCATTTGATAAAATATGAGCATATATGTCATGGTAAAACTTAAAATGGAGACAACTGGACCATTCAAGGGAAATGGATTAAATAGGTACTCATCATGACATCCACGGACAACATTACCAGCCTGAGTAGCTGACGTCGTACGGTGATATATGCTGCAAAAAAAATTAAAGACGCGAAGACGAAGCAATTAGTGTGCACACCACCATGCGACTGTGCGGAACTTTTCCAGGCAGCATGCATCATGAAAAGGCTGCATGATCCTCAAGATTATTTGATGCATGCATGCGAAGTGGTACAGGCGGGAACACTGCATGCATGCAGCGATCGCATGCCATCGATGTGCAAATGTTGTGCCCACGTACATGAGGTCAATTTGTCAGCATCGGTCTCCTGGTTGTGTTTGTTGAAATATATGGCACTCGTCTTTCATTTCTGATATTTGTCTAAACAGGCCGGCGCATCATTTCAATATGGTAGTAAAGCCAAGTGGTATCGTGTACAAGACCGGGCTAATGTGCTATTAAATAAAATATTTGTGGTCTTTTATTGATCTCATATGGAAGTTCTGTCTAACCTTTATGTGAGGGGAGTGCTTATCCATCAGTTTGGAATTTTTGGATGAACCGGTCGGTGCGTCAATATATTGCCAGTTTTTCTCCATTAGTTCGATAGTGTTCTGCAGAATATGTCATGAAACTGTAAAGTGTTTAAACCCGATGGAGTTGGCTTCGTTTGAAATGGAATATGTAGCACAGTGTTGTTTATATTCACCAGTCGAAAATACATGGTTGTTTCTTTATGAGGAGGGCAACGCGACACTCAAAATATTGCCCACAAAAGTATCACCTAGATCCCGCCATGATGTTTTTTCAGCCTCCTTTCCGCTTTTATGTGGCCATCTGCGTTTGGTCGAAGGAGCGGAATTTCTCCTTTTCGGCTTTGCCTTTTATATGGCTTTGACTTCTCGGTCACTTGTACGTAAACTTTGTTCTCCCCTCCTTATAATGAAAAATGTATCACCGGGAAACAGTGCCGGAGGTAGAATTCTCAAATCCGAGGCGCTTCACAAGACAACATGGTTTTCCGTGTGTATTGGCGTCGGATATTTGAATTCACATATGGGAATAAATAAAGCAGTAATACTGAAAGTAGACGATAAAATGCGAGATATGATAACACGCATCTTAGGCCATGTACAATGCAAGTTGATTAGTGAGGTGTTTACAAAAATAGACCAATCATTTTTCTAAGCACCGATGCTTATTTCTATAGGAGAGGGGCCTAGTTAAACATTTCTCTTTCGTAAATAAACATTAGTGCTTAAGAAAAGCCGCTTTATTTTGCTAAGCACCTCTATAAACACATTGGTACATGCCTTACTACTAGAGACTAGCCCCCGGTGCTTGCACTTTGCTGCAGCCCCTGTTTTTTCTTAGAACAGTCCCGGAGGAAAAGCTCTTGTCAAGTGAAAAAAGAAATGCGGCCAGGGTCGAGCGAGGCCGTTTATTCATCAATCAAGTTTTTTTGTCAGCATGAATCATTTAGAGCAGGCCGACTGAGCGGGGCAGAGGAGTGCAGCCCAGTAAGCGCTGTCAATGGCATTGTGGGCTTTTAGTGTGAGGTAGTGAGTGGACTGCAAGGGGATGCAGAGGCTGACGGCCCAGCGGCAGGACAAATGGAGTCCATGAGGGGGACTTCACCTTGACAGTCGTACGACACTTAAATAGGCCAAACCCATCGGTGGAGGCCTGGAGGGGGTACGCGTACGCATCCGAAGTTGCCGCTGAATGCGGAAAATAGGAGCTCCAGGGCAATGGAAATCACTCGTTATCGCCCCCAGCGATTCCGAGCAGCCATTTGCCCGCGTGCGTGCATGTATGGGCCGGTCAGGCACCATCTCTACTACGGTTTTCCACTACAAAAATCTCTTCTAGTAGGGTTTTGTGAAGCTTCTAGAATCTTCTTGGACGGTTTTCCTGTTTTTGTCTAGTTAGTTCGGTTCAGCCGCTGGTTGTATTGTTTTTTCTTCTGGTTTTCTGTTTTCTTTTCTTTTCTTTTTGACTTTACGTTCTTATTTTTTATTACCTTATTATTTTACGTTTACTTTTTTATTTCATGTTTATTTTTTCGTTTTTTCTTTTCTTCTTAGTAGTACATTTTAATTTATTATTTTCTTTGAAAAAAGTCATATGACCATTTTAAATATAATATAATTAATGATTTTGAATGTCATGAATATATTGTTGAAATCTCGAACAATTTTTATAACCACAAGAATATTTATATATGAACTAATCCGGTTTACCCATGTGAATTTTTTTAAATTGCAAGAACATTTTTTTCTATTATGAATTATTTCGTAAACTTGTGAACTGTTTTTTCGAACTATATGAACTTTTTAAACCTTGTGAATATAGTATTTTTTAACTTTCAAAATATACTTCGAATGAAAAAATGTTCTTAGGGAGAAATAACCTTCTCACTATTTGAAATAATTGTTAAACGGTTTCAAAAGAATGTTCATTCATTACAGAAATAAAATATATAATAATGTTTTTCTTCAAGTGATGAACATTTTTTAAATCCTTTTTTTTCAAGTTTGTGAATACTTTAAAAAATTGTGACATTATTTAAGTTAGTGAAAATAATTTATTTCACCAAAAGTTTCAAATTAATAGGAAAAAGCGAGATAACAAAAAACCGGAAGTTTTTGCCTGCACATATTAGCAACATAAAAACAGGTGGAAAAAAGAACCATGCCAAGTAAGATGAAAATAGTAGATTACAAGATAAAGAACCGCTAGCGGTCTCTGAACAAGACAATATACACTTGGATTTATTTTATTTCCAGTTGAAGTCTTGAACATGTAATTTCTTCTTCATGTTGAAACTATCCAATATCGATGAATGTTTTATTTTTTTGTTGATGAATATTTTCGATTCATGCTATAGGGGAACTATGGGGACCTCGAAACTTTATGCGGTGGTTAGACGTTTAGTCTTAATATATCCATTACCTGCGCATGTATGTGGCATTGGGATCAATCAGGTGTATTTGTGCATGTATTTGCCTGCACTTATTTATGGCCTCACCCATTTTAATTTGTGAAGAATTGATGAGGAATTCACGTTGGTAGTCACATCACTGCTACGTGTGCCAATCCAAAATTGTGATCGCAATTTTTCGTCTTAACGGGCCTTGGGCTCATCCGTGATGTTTAAGGACCGTTGTGGATAGCCCAAGGATGGTCATGGAGAACCCTTGACACGTGACGGTTCTTCTATGAAATGTGATATATGACGCTTTTATTATCTGTCATAGATCCATCTCACTGACAATTTTTTAGGCCTCCATGATGATCTATATGCGTTATGAGTCAACAGGTTTTCTGTAGCTTACTCTTCAAAATGTAATCAAACACGCCCCAACATGATATAATCGGCTACCATTAATTTTCTTACAAAACCATTTGCACCTATTTATATTATTTATCCCCGTTAATTTTGTCACACAAACACTCACGGATAGTTACAACTTTATGAAGAGACAAAAAGAATTATTACAAGTCGAACAATGGGCAAAAAATGGGCAGCGAATAAATACATGGTCAAAGAAAAGCCTCTAATTAAAAGCTAGCACCATGTCCAATTGAAAATCAATCAATCACCACTCTTACTACTCCTGTAGTTGGCCCCGGTCTTGCAGCCATGTTGACTATATCCACCGGTCATGCGACCCTGCAGTTGGCCCTGATCTTGCCGCTGCTGCCGGTGAGCACGCCGACGTAGCCCATCTTGACCATGGCTGCGGCGAAGTCGCTCTGGAAGGTGGTCGGGTCGTTGGCGTAGGTGACCACCTGCAGCGCGGTGTTGCCGTCGCTGAGCAGCGCCTGGTCAGAGGCGAGCAGGCCCCGGTTTGCCATGACGCCCTTGTAGAACCCTTCGTCGAAGGAGTTGGGGGTGACGGCGTCCATGGGCACGAGCGCGCCCGGTGAGGCGCCGCCGCACTGCTGCGCCAGCTTTGCCACGTAGCCGGGGTCCATGGTCGGGTCCGGCGCTGTCGGCGACGGCGACTGCAAGCGGCTGCTGAAGGAGCTGCAGTGAGAGCCGCCGATGGTGTGCGCCCCCGACAGCGTCACCATGTCCTTCTGGTTGAGCCCCTTGGAGGCGAAGATCTTTGTGAGCTGGTTCACATTGGGTGTCGGGGGTGGCAGGTTGCCGCCGGTGTCCGATGCCAGCGACACGCTTCCGTCCCGCCGCCCCGCCGGAACCTGGTACCCGTTCCCGCCGGCCTGCACCCACAAGACGATATGCTGATGAGTAAGAAACGAAATTTCTTTTCTTCACCCCTGGTCATGCAACTGGTGCAGGCAATGTGCATATAGAAGAAAAAAGGGTCTCTCTACGGCTCAGCTGACTGAGACGTAAGTTATGTCTCAGTCAGGTGATGTCACCGTACGGGCCAACCCACCAAAACACGGATCGCAAAGTAAAAGAACGATCGGACGGTCACGGATGTGACTGAGACATAAGCTATGTCTCAGCTAGCTGAGACTTAGCAAAACCGAAGAAAAAAGTAGCTAGGGGACACAGATCGTATATAAACTTTAATTTTGTAGTTAGCCTATGTGCTGGCCTAGCTTTACTTTGATTAGATTCAAAGCTCACATGATCATGCATGCCTGATGACCATCTTAAAGTGACGGGTAATTAAGTACTAACAAGGATTAATCAGGGGTGAAGTGATAACAAATGGAGTAACACGCGCGCGCGTACGTACCAGCGCGACGCTGTCCCTGGCGGCGAAGGCGAGTATGTCGGCGCAGGAGACGACGCCGAAGCAGGCCTGCTCCACGCGCGCCTTGATCCGGTCGATCACCTCGAACCCGCGCAGGCTCTTGTTCGGACCGGCGTCCTTCTCCGCCGTGTTGCCCCTGGTGGAGTCGATCAGCACCGACGCCTCGCACCCTTTGACGAAGCAGTCGTGGAAGTGGAGGCGGAGGAGGCCGGCGGCAAGGCCCGGGTTGGCGGACACCGCCTTGCTCACCTCCTGCTGGACGATGATCTCCGCCGCCGGGCACGAGCTGTCGTAGAACCCCACCCGCAGCTGCGCGCACGCCCCCGTCGACGCCATCAGCAGCACGTAGGAAACCACTGCCACCACGCGGACCACGAAGCACGTCGTCTCGCCGCCCCGTCTCATCTGCGCCACCGCCATTGCCGCTACTCGCTCCAGCACTGTCACTCTCTTTATACACTGGCACGCTATATACTTCTTGCTTAAGGAAGGCGGGGAGTGTGTTAAATAGTACTTGAAGGAGATGATTAAAACACTGGAGGGATTAGGGGAATCGCGATGGCTTGGCGGTGCATGTGCGCGCGGAGGCGGAAAGGGTTGGTAGTGGAAAGATGTGGTGGAGAGATTGGGGGTCGGGTCTGGCCATGGCCGGCTTTGCTTTTCTGCTATGATTGGTGCCAATGGAAAAGGCTGCGAGATCTGTAGTACACTGGTACTCTAATGTTTTCACCCTGCGCGCAGATGCAGCAGCACGTCAAGCCGAAGATGAAGATGAAGTAGTGATCGTTGCTGCATCTTGATCATGTCTCACGACTTTGTTGTCAGACTGTCACCAAGGTATATCGCGCGGGATCGTGCATGCCTGAACTAAAACTAAGAGATTAGCAAGAACTTTGGGTTTATGTTAGGATGATTTGATTTTTTTGGCAAGACTGAAGTGTGACATTCAGACTCCTTCATGCTGGCAGTCTCGTTCATCTCCGAAGTGAGATATAAAGAATCTGTTATTAGCAAGCTAAGCTTAATCATTGGGAACCTCGTTGCATGCTGGATCCAGTTGCTCAATCTTCTTACATAATGACGTTCAGAATTGCCCAATGAGTACCTTTACTCAATTTAGATGCTAGTATTACTGTCTGTTAGTTTTCTTCATGTCGCAAAGGCCTATGGGTGCATCGGATACACGCGGGATGCATAGCTAGCAGTGTCTGATTCCTGACAGGCAAGCTCATGTGAGAGTGTAGAGATGCAAAATTGCAAATGCGCCACAGCTAGACAGAATCTAGCAGGGCTCGAATGAACAGCTCGCCGCTCTGTTCATGGACATTCCATAAGTCTGCATGCAGTTCTTCAGACGCCCGGCCTGCTAGCCAAAAGCAAATGTTGGTACTCGAGCTAAACCATGGAGCAGAGAAGCTTTTAGCTAAGTACATTATTGCAAAGCATATACTGTTGTTTTATCAGATGGGCACACGATTGAAAGACAAGTAAGGCCTACATTTACGGGGAGATAAGAATGTTAGTTAAGCCAAGTGGAGATACGTTTTCACCGAGAACAAAGAAGTACAGATCGACTGACTGATCTGTAGTGCACATGCAGATCGTGCGTGTTTGGTAGATCGAGCTCATGTGGTGACAAGATTTATGTGGACTCTGGCCGTCTGAGTTATTTTTTGACCTCGGGGATGACCGGATGATGGACCAATCGTCAGGGCGAAGTTGGATCGAGTGAGTCTGTCCAACCAACAGTCCAAGTGTTTAATAATCCATTCCTGAAGAAACATATGGCTGATTGGCTATGTGAGCACTGAGTTAACTGAAAGCACTGGAAATGGCATTCCACATACATACTCCTATGGATGGCAGGAAACATGAAGGTTCTGGCGCAAGCAAAACGAAAGCAATGTGAACTGTTTTATGCTAAACCGGCTGATCTCTTGGAATCTTGTGAGTAGCGTTACCTTTGACATGCTGTCATCGATGATCATTCATCAGCCTCTTTTCTTCTGAACAGAGAAGCATCAGCTTTCCGATCCACGGGTCCACGAAGATTAGATTAGGCTTATGACATTGTCTGCTCAGC
Organism: Poa pratensis; assembly: GCA_947311845.1. Classification (NCBI taxonomy): domain Eukaryota; kingdom Viridiplantae; phylum Streptophyta; class Magnoliopsida; order Poales; family Poaceae; genus Poa; species Poa pratensis. The sequence goes on from CAMZMU010000065.1 coordinate 39,238,352, forward strand.
CTAGCAAGAACTAGCACATGGCAAAAGTTGGAAGGCGCGTACGGGTAAGCCGTTGGCCATGGATGCCCAGTCGCCCAGAGCGACTGCCTGGCCAGGCGCAGAGACGGATTTTGCTGTCGGAAACTGCAGTTTGGAGCGTGTGTATTCACACGGTCACTCATAGCGGCAAGGATCTGAACCTGCCGCTGTGTCCACCACCGCTCTTCCACGGGTACTCAAAACCATACAAAGGACCATGGCGCCACGTTCACACGCTTTAAAGATCACTAAACTACGGGAGCATCGTTTTGGCTCCCAGGTGCATGCGCACACTTCATTTAAAACACAATTTTAAACTGTTTTGAAATGTCAAAAAAAAAAAGTTCGCGTGTACATCTTCGTAACCTATGTGTTCACAACGTTGTTATGTAAAAACCGACGTTTTGTGTGGCCTATATGAAAAGATAAATTTTGATGCTTAAATAAGCCTTTTCAGAAGACATAATTTTGTCTTTTTTACACAAGACACAAAATAACGATTTCTTTCGAAACTTTACGTGCACACATAGAACATAAGGATATATGCTCTGAACTTTTTCGCATTTTTCGACATTCCAATTTTTTTTGTTATAGGTAGCATATACAAATGAAAAACAAAGTGAATTTCTGATAAACTAAGTCGTACAATTTAACAGCCCTTGTCGACTACTTTATCTAGAACTTTTCCGAGTACATGAACTCGTGGAACCTCTATCCTCACCAACTGCCGCCGCCAAACAACGGCGAGTAGACCCAAAATTCTAAACAGTAGAACTGAACTTATAATTAGCCATGGAGTTCAAAACCAGAGGTAGAGAAGAAAGAAGGCAGCCCTGTAGGTCGCCCGGCCTTGCACATGCTGCAAGAAGGTTAAACCCCTCATTTATCTTTGCATGCATATTAGTTTCTTTTTTTCCATTTTTTTTTCTTTTCGTGTTAGCGTGTTTATTTTCAGTTTTGCATAATAAACCAAAATAAAAATTAGAATAGCTTTATTTTATTTGTTTGTGTCTCTCTGTTTTGTATTCAAAAAATTCGCAGGTTACTTGTTTTTAATGAATTAGCAATGGGAAGAATAGCTGTAATCCTGCTTAAGAACAAGACCATACCAGCGAGAGAAGGTGTAAAAATCCTCAACTACACCCCTCGTGCAAGTTTAAATCAAATAATATTATTATTGGTTTGATTGCACTTAAATTTCTCTTCCTGCTTGATTTCTGATACGTCTCAAACGTATCTATAATTTTTGATGTTCCATGCTTGTTTTATACATATTGGTACATGTTTTATATACATTTCATAGCATTTTTATGCATTTTCTGGGACTAACCTATTAACAAGATGTCACAGTGCCAGTTCTTGTTTTTTGCTGTTTTTCCGTTTCAGAAAAGCTAGTAAGGAAATATTCTCGGAATTGGACGAAAATCAACGGAGCCCAGTTTTTCACCGACACGAAGACGAAGTCCGAAGGGCGCACGAAGAAGCGACCCAGGGGAGCCAGACACCACTAGGGCGCGGCCCCCCCTGCCTGGCGCGCCGTGGTGGTGTGTGGGCCCCTCGACTGGCCCCACGCGCCGCCCTTTCGCCTATATATTGCCTCCGTCGCGAAAACCCTAAATACCTGAGTATTATTCCACGAAAAGTTCCGTCGCCGTCGCCGTCGTCAACCCTAGTTCGGAAGTGTTCTGAAGCTCTTCCCGGCACCCTGCCGGAGAGGGAGATCATCACCGGAGGGCTCTACATCACCATGCCCGCCTCCGGAGTGATGCGTGAGTAGTTCATTTTTGGAATACGGGTCCATAGCAGTAGCTAGATGGTTGTCTCTCCACTTTGTGCTATCATGTTTAGATCTTGTGAGCTGCCTAACATGATCAAGATCATCTTATTGTAATGCTACATGTTGTGTTTGCTGGGATCTGATGAATAGTGATGCTATGATCAAGTTGTTTATCAATCTATATACTATTTTATTTATGTTCTTGCATGCTCTCCGTTGCTAGTAGATGCTTTGGCCAAGTAGATGCTTGTGACTCCAAGAGGGAGTATTTATGCTCGATAGTGGGTTCATGCCTCCAGTAATCTGGGTGAGTGACAAGAACATCTAAGGTTGTGGATGTGCTGTTGCCGCTAGGGATAAAATAACTAATGCTTAGCTTAAGGGTACTGCTGTTAAGTCTAATGCGTTTGTTTACATTACACACTTTGCTTAATGCAATAATCTGTTGTTTGCAACTTAATACTAACGGGAGACACGGATGCTATCCCGAAAGTGGATTAGTTAGGCATGGATGCAGCTGGTAAGCGGTCCATGTATTATGTTGTAATGCCCAATAAATACTACAACAAACTATCTTGTCATATATTGCATTGTCATGCGCTTGCTATTTGTCAATTGCCTAGCTGTAATTTATTTACCCAACATGCATGTTATCTTTTATGGAGAGACAACACTAGTGAACTGTGGACCCCGGTCCATTCTTTTACACTGATAAAAACACCAACTGCAATCATCTGTTCTCTGTTACTTTCTGCATTTATTATTATTCTCCACACCATACGTTTAATCCTTTGTATTCAGCAAGCCGGGAAGATTGACAACCTTCCTGTTTCATTGGGGCAAAATAATTTTATTGTGTTCTGTGCAGGTCCACGTCAACCACCAAATCATCTGACATTGCGCCGTGCCATATTTTCTGGTGCCGTTGACAGCCTTCTGAAGCACTTTTGACTCCTACTGGATTGATAACCATGGTAGATATCAAGGAAAAATTGCTGTTGCACTACATCATACCTTCCTCTTGGGGTCTCCCAACGAACGTGTGTTTTCACGTCATCAAGCACATTTTCTGGCGCCGTTGCCGGGAGTCAAGAGGCTACAGCAAGGGGAGTCTCACACTTCCAATCTCCTTACTTTGTTTTTTGTCTTGCTTAGTTTATTTTATCTTGTTTGCTTTTAAAAAAAAACACACACAAAAAAAATTTAAATTCTTGCAACTAGTTTTTTCGGTTTTCTAGCTTTACTTCTTGCTTCGATCATCATGTCTAGTTCTACTCCCTTTAATATTGTACCCCCTTTAAGCGAAATCATTATGTTTGAACAAAAAAATGGAGAAACTTTTAAGAAAGCTTTGGAGAGAATGCTAGAACTGAATAGGAAAATGCAACCTAAAATGGATTTGGGAGTTCTCATAAAAATTTTCTACTTTGGTTTATTCTCTTTATACCAGAATGTCCTAGATGTCATGGTAGGGGAAATCTTCTCTGAATATGATGCGGTAAAGGCTTATAAATTTCTGAATGGATTGGCTATTTTTCCCATGATAGATGAAACTGATGGGGTGGTTACTAGGCTGGATAAAATAGAAAAGTCACTTAATGAAATAATTTTGAATCATAGCCCTAAGGATCAACCCCTTGTCAAACTAAAAAATGATTGGGAACCTTTCATTGAGATAAAAATTGGTAGTGAGAAGTTTCGTGCTTATTGTGATCTAGGTTCCACAATGTCCATCATGCCTAAAATGATTTATGATGTTTTAAAATTTGATAACATGGTTGATTATCCTGTTTTTCATTTCCATGCTGATGGCACTATTACAAAGAGTTTAGGGATGATTAATAATGTTGAAGTCACTATTCAAAATAAGACTATCCCAATAAACTTTATGATCCTGGCAAAATCTCCTAATAGTATAGTCCTGGGTAGATCATTTTTGAAAAGCAATGGGGGATTTATTAATGCAAGGTACGGATTTATGAAATTTAATGCTCCTATTAATCGAAGGTTCTTCTTCCCAATTAAGAAAGATGACCCTGCTGAAAGGTTGAAGATTTCACTTTTATTGATAATACTTGATTCATGCTTTGTGCCTAGCTAAAAGGCGTTAAAGAAAAGCGCTCATGGGAGGCAACCTATTTTATTTTCTGTTATTTTATTTTGTTGAGTCAAGGAATTAGCTTACTTCTGTAACAATTTCTTTTTATCATTTATTTTTTCATTTTGTTGTGTCAAGAAGAGCCTCTAATAGCAAGATAGCACTAAAAGTTTAGTTTGCTGTCCAGAAACAGATTTATGTGCCACACGGTAAACATTCGTGAAAAATCACGGAACAGTATTTTAATCTGCAAATTTTTGTGCAGAAGCCTGAGCTTTTTACCTATCTTTTGTTAGTTCAGCGTTTTCTGATTTCAGCGACGTAAGTGCCTCTAAAAAATTCGTCTTCACGGACTGTCCTGGTTTTGACAGATTCTGTCTAGTTTTGCATTCTCTCTTTTACAAGTGTTAAGTGAAATTCTTTAAAGGTCGAAGAGCTTCACAAAAGGCCAGTAAACAGTAGCTAATGTTTAAAATGATGTTTATAATGTGTCTTTACAGAACCAAGTGAGATTATGATTTGATGCACTAACCCTCTAATGAAGTTTACTATGAGTTTGGTGTGAAGGAAGTTTTCAAGTATTAAGAGAAAGGGTGATAAAATAAGATCAAGAAGAGTGAAGAGCTTAAGCTTGGGGAGGCTCTCCTAGACCTCCCCAACATATTTCAAGAAGACTCAAGCGTCTAAGCTTGGGGATTGTAAGGACCCCTCAGATTTACCAGTCCGAGGTGCCCACGTTATGTAAACAGATCACGATCCCAATGATCAGTGCATCGCGATCCCATAACCAACATGGTATACAGAGTTACATCATCCAACTCGATTAGTACAAGACTTACATAAATGGTGGTCACACGACCAAACCTACAACCATCGTCACGCAGGACGGAATTAACTACGATATAGCGGAAGCTTTCGGCTAGCGTCAGCCCTCGTCACAACCGGACGCATTTCCACAGAGCAGTTGACCGGTGACACTCAGTTGGCGTAGTCGTCGACGTACTCCTCATCTTCGGCGCAGGTCTTCTCGTTGAAAACCTGGACATTGGAATATCCAGGGACACAGCCATGAGTACAATTACGTACTCGCAAGACCACCACCAGGCTTAAGTTTTCACAGTAATGCAATAAAAGCGTTTTCGAAAACTGGGATAGCTGCTATATATGACTATAGGGCTTAATTTTCGCAAACGATGCTTTTAGACATAGAGAATACAACATCTCTATATCTTTGTTGAAAAAGGCATTTGGAGATATAATTCTCCTTCTTTTAGAAATGGCAGAAACCATTTCCGCGTTTGAAAACACTTTTGTAAAACTTTTTCGAAAACACTGGGATAGGGATGCCCCTTTTTCCTTTTCGGGTTCCGACTGGTTGACTCCCCGAGACCAACCATCTTCTCCCAAATTCCGTACCTCCCAGGTACCTCCTTGATGCCTCCTTTCTCCTTTGCCGAAAACAGTTTCTTTTTAAAACATAAAATGCCCATACGCCTAGATCGGTGGCCTTTCCAACCGTCCATGACCGCGGACACGGCTATTCGAATAGTTTTACACTCTGCAGAGGTGGTGCACTTTCACCACACCAAACAGTCATTCCGCCGTGATCAGCCACGGTCCATCATACGTCAGTATGCGGGGTTCGGATAACATGATCAAAGCTTTCCACTAATCCACCCTAGTACAGAGGACTCCCGCTAGGTGTGTTTCCCCCCGGCCCCGTGTGATCCACTAGACCCCTGGTCTCTCACAGGACGCCACACCGCCACGGCAGGGGACCCAACGTAATCGTCCGGCTGCGGGTCCCTCCGCTTGTGTATTGCCTCATACAACGGCAACCCGGCTTCGAGGGACTCTAACCCTTATAGAAGTATGAGATCCTCCGTACTAAAACGGACAAGCTTCCGGCTAAGCCCTACCCATATCAGGTAGTGTGGTTGCACGGGTCAATTGTTCGGGCGGCCGCTAGGGCTGTACTTTGTTTTTTTCCAAAAACATCTCCACCTCCGACTACTCCCAGCAGCTCGGGTTTTCGTAAACTCTCCGAATGCTCCCAGCACTTCGGGTTTTCGCAAACATCTCCATTTGCTCCCAGCAACATGGGTTTTATAAAAATTCTTTGGCGCCGATCACTCCCAGCGACTCGGGTTTTCTTCCGAAAACATTTTATCAAATCCCGGCTCCCATCCTAGAGTTCGAGGTGAGATTATAAGGATATACTACTAAAAAATATAATTTTCTTGATAGCGCCTTCAGTAGAAGGTTTCTCAAGTAAAGACTTACTTTTATGAAACCTATTATATACTAGTAGATTTCTCGGCCAAACAATATTTTTGTAAAATAGTTTTGGGGGGGGGGGGGGGGGGGTGGCAAGATGCCACAAAGGAAATAAAACACGCATTATTTTATTTTGAAAGCAAAACATGCTTGTAAAAGTAATGGGATTTCAGTAGAGTGGTGAGGTGGCTTGCCTTGCTTAGCAAAGTGTCCCTGATCTGGTTCTGCTTCGTAGACCTGTTCAGTTTCCACGTACTGTTCCTCCTCATGCGTATCTAATGTACCGGAAAAATAAACGGAACTACCGTCACTCTAAGAAGCGGGTTGACAACAATCTAAAGTAAATAAACAAAACAGCAAGCATTGCACAAAACACTAAGCTAGCTAACAAGAGCAAGCGATTCACTTAGTGGTACAACCACCACCAGAAGGTCCATAAAGCTAAGACAAACAACACACACACCTAAGCATATATACACAACAACCCTAATAGTTACAAAGGTGGTTTTAACTAAACCCTAAAGCAAAACTCCACTTAGGGTGGTTAGGTCACTTAACAAGGGCTGTTACCGTAGTTTAGGAAATACTTCAGACAAAAGTATCTCTTTAGTTTTCAGGAAATACTTCAGACAAAAGTTAAGTTACTAATTATTTTCCAATATTAAATTATTCCACCAAGTTAAGATAGGGACATTAACAAACTACTCATGCTAGTATTAGACTTAAGGGCTATCAAGTTCAACTAACAAGGCAAACATATCAAACCACACAACCATGTTTGGCAACTACAAAACCATTTATTATTTATTTACAAAATAAGGTTAAGGTGATAATTAGACAACCTTTTTGAATCACTTTCAATTTTGTAAAACTAAACATCACTAATAAACTTAAAACAACCAGTAGCCAAGAAGAACTTTATTAGTGAAGTTTACTTTATTCCAATAATCATGTAATTAAGCAAACAAGCATGATTAATTTATTTTATTTCCTTAGGCCCTAATAGCATTTTATAACTAACTACATTTTAATTCTAATCAAGCACTAACAGTACTAGCATATTAAACATTTCTAACAATCATCTCACAAAGCAACCCACATCAAAACACATCCAAGAGAAAAGTGTAGCACCCAAACCATTTTGATTTCTTTTCTTTAAAGGAATTAATGGACCGAAAACTGTATCCAAGCCATTTTAACACACAAACATCCTCTGGATAAAACAACTAAAACAATCCTAAACATAGACAAACAAAGGCAATCAATTAAAATGGGGCTTTTAATAGTAGCAGTGTTGCTGTTTTTGGGGAAACATCCACAAATCCTAAAATAATGCTCCTAAAAATCTATCCTTCTACCTCAGTACTGCTATAAGTGATACCAAGCTAGGGGAATTGGATTCATGTCAAAAGCATACACCAAATTGGAACTAAAAATCCTACAAAGGCTACTGGTCTCACAACCAAAAGGAGTAGAACTCCAGTTCTAGGAATCTCCTGCATGCAAGGTTAAATCCTATGGAAAAGTATTGATTTTAGCTTTCTGTAGAAATTGGATTCACTCAATTTGGACATTCCTAGCTCCTGCTAAAAATAGAACACTAGAAAATACATTTTCCACAAGATTTAATGCCATGCAAAACATACTAAATATTTTTGAGCAAACTCACTTCTGCATGTTTAAGCAAACACTCCAGAGTACTACAAAATTTATCCTAATTAATTTACCCTAACAGATCCATCACAAAACAATTAAACTAAGCATGCATATTAAGCTGCAACAGGAAATAGAAAAGGATTTGAAAAAAAAAGGCTAGTTGGGCTGCGCTGGGCCAGATCTGGCCGGATCCAGCCCGGATCTGGGCCGTGGCGAAGCAGGCCGGCCCATCTTGGCGCGGCGCGCGCGCCCGCGCGAAAGAGCGCTTCGCGCCGACCGGGATTCAAACAGGGCCGTAGATCGGGAGATCTACGGCTCTCCTTCGTCTCCCTCGACGCGGCGAGCCCGCGGATGAACCAGCGACGGAGAAGAAGTGGCGGCGACGGGGCGCTCACCTAGGGGCGATGCATGCGACGGCGGAGGGCTGCGGATGGTGGAGAAGGGCGAGGGAGGGACACGGCCACGGACGGCGTCAACGGAGGTGGCCGGACTCCATGGCAGCGACGGCGACGTGCTCCTCGGGTCGGGGATGGAGTTGTCGTCTCCGGCGGTCTCTGGGCAAAAAGAAGAGGGGGACGGGTTAGGCCTCGACGAGGGGAAACTCCACGGCCGAAAATGGCGGGAGATACTAGAGTAAAACGGCGGCGCGACTGGGTTTCGTCGGCGGCGACCTTCGGGTGTCTCCGCCGTTCTCGAGCAGCAGCAAGCACGGGAGCGAGCAGGGCGTCGATGGGGGAGAGAGGGGGTGTGTGTGCGGGTTCTGAGAGAGGGTGTAGAGCAGAGGGGCACGGGTTAGGTTTTTTAGGCCCGGGGCGTCTCCACGGTTTGTTTCGGACCAGGGGGCCAAGGAGAGGGAGAGGGGCACGCCCCATTGGCTCGTGTGGGCGGTGGAGAGGGGGACAGAGAGGAGGTGGTCGGGGCGACGTGCTCTGGCCAGTGAGATGGGGAGGGAGTGAGCTCCCATTGGCCACGGTGGAGGAAGGGGTGAGGTGAGTGGAGAAGAGAGGGGGTGGGGAGGATGACAGGTGGGGCCAGGGTGAGGTGGAGCTGGTCTTCTTCTTTAACTCCAGCAGGGTGAGCCGTTGGGAAGGGGAGGGATTAGGTTAGGCTAGTTTTTAGGATTTTAGGTCTAACACTAATAGTGACACTAATAACACTAATCGATTCCAACTAATCCAACACAAGGGCTAAGCATGCCCAAGTGTGGGATGACCCAAGAGGTGCTGCAAAAGAAGGATAGCAAAAAGGAGTGAAGAAACAAATTTAAAAGAAAAAACTAAGCAAATTAAGAAAATTGACCAAATGGTCACTGTTTTGATTAGGCCCAAAAACCTAGATGGTATTATGCTCAAACAAGTTCTAAAAAGGTCAAACAAAGCATAACCTGGAAGTAGAATGTTCAAGGAGCAAGATGGTCGAGGTGCATTGCAAAAACCACACCACAGATGCTTAATCCAGGGCTCTAGATTGGCTATGTTTTAACAATCGAGAAGATCCAATCTACCCAATTTAAAACTAGAGGAAAATATAAAAGTGATACTAAAAGATTCAACACAACCAAAAAGGGCTTAAGGAACCAAACATGAGCTCCAGCAAAAGTTGTCTAAAATAACACAAAAGTTTTTGTTATTTCTGAAAATTCTAACTTAACACCACAATTCAAAGTTTAAGAAAATTGGGGTGTTACAGACCTTCCCCCTTAAAAGAATCTCGTCCCGAGATTCCTAAGCGAGGGCTAAGAGAGTGCAAGGTTAGGGGTGTTGGATGCTCCTTCACTTCCAAGGTTGTTGATTCTCCACGGAGGTCTCCTTGTCGATACATCATCGGATTTCTTTCGGAAGGCTTTCGGTCTCTGCTGAAGGTGCCGTCATGAAGGTCGATGCTGATCAGCGTTCCTGTCGAGTTGACTTCAAATACTCCAGTGTTAGGGCGCAAAGGACAGTTTGCCAAAACTCCCTAATAAAACTAGCGTATGTCTTCCCCCCTTAAAAAGGGGCCTTGAAGGGTAACTGTTGAAGGTATAAGTTGTTGCAGACTTCAATATGTTGTTGTTTCTTGGGTATCACGGCGATCTTTGTCTTGGTCGTAGCTCCTTGGCGCTTGCGGTTGATGTAGACACTTGTCCAGATATTTCCGTCTTGAGAGGTTAGCAGTTAAATCTCCGCCAACAGTTTTCAAGCCTCCCAGGGGTGTCAGGTTCGTAGACTTGACTCTCTCCGTTTTTTTTTTTTTAAGTCATAGGGTGCTACAAGCTACTAAAGGCGGCTAACTTGCTTAGTGTGTTGTCAACAGCAACAGTCTTCGGGCCTTTCGTCATTCTTGGCGTCTTGTTGGATATGATGTCTTCTATTGTGCCCACCTTCGGTTTAGCTGACGAACAAAGTTGATGAAGACTTCCTTGGTTCGTTGGCTTCATGACTCCACACACTATCCTTCAGAGGTCGGGCCTATCTTAGTTAGCCTAGAAGATTAGTTAAGATACTTAGTGCTATTAGTCTCAAGTCGGGCAAGTCGAGTTAATATTGTTGGCGCCTAGAAGGCACTTATGACTCTTGCTTCAGGGTTCAACTTGATGTAGACGATCTTCAATGCTGGTTGTCTTCGTTGTTGCTGACCTCGATCTCCTTCGGACTTCATGACTTGAGGGCTTCACAAAAATCTTCAAAAAGTAGTGGCTCTGGCCGATCCTTGAGTCCTCCTTGTTTCCGTTTGTAGGTCTTGAGGAGGTTAGCTAGTAATATGTCACTGGTGTTAGATGTTACTCTAAAGTTAGATACGCTAAATTAGTGATGGTATATTGGTAATTCGAAAAGTTAATTTAAACTAGGCAAGGCTCGTTGCATCACGGGGATGGGCGTTCTCGGGGTGGTCTTCTGTATCGGGTGTGGTTAAAAGCTCTCACGTGCCAAAGTTTAGATCAGAGGCATAGCATTAAAGAGAGGTTTTCTAAACAAGTTTTGAAATGCATCACGATGCATCTGACGCTAAAAAGGGGCCAAAAAGGTATTTTGTGTAGATGCAAAAAGATTTTTAAACAAAAGGGAAGGTTGGGTCTAACATGTGCTACCGACGAAGAGTGCTTGTGAAACATACCAGGAAAATAACACACCAACGACATGCATACGAATCGTTATCAACCATTAGGTGCATCAGGTCTCAACAGAAGCAGCACACACGACATAGTTCCACACATGGGCATAGTTTTAACCCTAAACCTAACAACAAACTAATTTGCGACTGGGAGGGGAGCATGACTTCATTCAACCGTCACAAACTACTAGATGTGGCGCTTCTTGGAAGATTTGTTCCTGGGGAGGGACTCTTTGTTTGCCTTCAAAGCTTCAATCTCCTCGTAGGCTTCCTTGAGATCCTTCCGGTGTTGAGGACTCGGTACCTGAGTCTTTCTCCCAGCTCATTAATGGCGGCCCATGCAGCACTCCTTGCTGACTCCATAAAGGAGGCGTACTGAGACTCTGAGTTGGTGAACATCATATATCCAGATTGGTTCTGATCATCATCTTCGTTCTTGTAGAGGTGGAGTTGCACCCACCAAAGCTCTTGTCCATTTTCCATCCAAGGAAAACCCTTGTAGACTGCGGGTCCTTCAAGTCCGAAGCTCAGCATGAGGTTCTCCAGGGCCTTGGGAAACTCAGTGGTGCTTTCCAAAGTCATGGTCATCGTCGGGCCCTTCTTGAGTGATTCGATGAGGCTCGACATCTATAAATAAAGAAAACGTCTTAGGAGGAGGCGTAAAATAAAAGAATCAAGGCTAAGGTATCTTGAGGAAAGGTAGGGTCTTCAGTCCTCAGGCCCGTTCCTAGTTTGACGTCATTCCTAAGGTTCTTATGTAGGTCTAGCAAGGTACACCCAGACACGGGGCATACCGTCAACCTATGCTTCAACAAAAGCACACAAGCAAGACACACACTTAAGCAAAAAGCATACCAGCAAAAGAGCACACATGACCCTTATAGTACCAAAAGGGCACTCAACAATTGTGATAGTCGGGTAATCCAACCAAGGTCATATCCTACTTCATCCTATGGGGTTTGGTGTCACATGGATACTGAAGTCCTCATTGGATCTCCTTGGGTTCTTGCCGAAAAGTTCGCGATTGTCCGGTTTGCTGATGGAGTAACATTGTTGGGGTTGAGTCGAGGGAGCGAAGGTGATTTTGCATTGTTGTCTCGCATTCTGCACATCCGAGGTATTTGGAGATCCTGCCTTTGTTGTCGTCGATGAGCTTGGTCTTGCAGACTGTGCATTTGAGAGCTCCTTGATGCATTGTAACTTCTTAACAAAGAGATTCGTCGACTAGGTGCTAGCTACTTAGGTCTCACTTGGGTTCCTCGTCAAGTCTAAACAAGTTTTGAATAGGGACAAGAGAGTAGAGAAAACTCTTTTGAAAATACTTGAAGTTAGAGAGCTAAGAGCAAGAAATTCTTGAGAATAGGTGAGGAGTGGAAACCATACTAGGCTCTCCTTGAAGAAAATAGATTTCTGTGGAAATAAATTTTAGCAAAATATTTCCTTCCTAAGCTAACGACCATTCAAACTAAGGTCTCCTAAGGTCAACGATGGCTCTGATACCAAGTCTGTAAGGACCCTCAGATTTACCAGTCCGAGGTGCCCACGTTATGTAAACAGATCACGATCCCAATGATCAGTGCATCGCGATCCCATAACCAACATGGTATACAGAGTTACATCATCCAACTCGATTAGTACAAGACTTACATAAATGGTGGTCACACGACCAAGCCTACAACTATCGTCACGCAAGACGGAATTAACTACGATATAGCGGAAGCTTTCGGCTAGCGTCGGCCCTCGTCACAACCGGACGCATTTCCACAGAGCAGTTGACCGGTGACACTCAGTTGGCGTAGTCGTCGGCGTACTCCTCATCTTCGGCGTAGGTCTTCTCGTTGAAAACCTGGACATTGGAATATACAGGGACACAGCCATGAGTACAATTACGTACTCGCAAGACCACCACCAGGCTTAAGTTTTCACGGTAATGCAATAAAAGCGTTTTCGAAAACTGGGATAGCTGCTATATATGACTATAGGGCTTAATTTTCGCAAACGATGCTTTTAGACATAGAGAATACAACATCTCTATATCTTTGTTGAAAAAGGCATTTGGAGATATAATTCTCCTTCTTTTAGAAATGGCAGAAACATTTCCGCGTTTGAAAACACTTTTGTAAAACTTTTTCAAAACACTGGGATAGGGATGCCCCTTTTTCCTTTCGGGTTCCGACTGGTTGACTCCCGAGACCAACCATCTTCTCCCAAATTCCGTACCTCCCAGGTACCTCCTTGATGCCTCCTTTCTCCTTTGCCGAAAACAGTTTCTTTTTAAAACATAAAATGCCATACGCCTAGATCGGTGGCCTTTCCAACCGTCCATGACCGCGGACACGGCTATTCGAATAGTTTTACACTCTGCAGAGGTGGTGCACTTTCACCACACCAAACAGTCATTCCGCCGTGATCAGCCATGGTCCGTCATACGTCAGTATGCGGGGTTCGGATAACATGATCAAAGCTTTCCACTAATCCACCCTAGTACAGAGGACTCCCACTAGGTGTGTTTCCCCCGGCACCGTGTGCTCCACTAGACCCCTGGTCTCTCACAGGACGCCACACCGCCACGGCAGGGGACCCAACGTAATCGTCCGGCTGCGGGTCCCTCCGCTTGTGTATTGCCTCATACAACGGCAACCAGCTTCGAGGGACTCTAACCCTTATAGAAGTATGAGATCCTCCGTACTAAAACGGACAAGCTTCCGTCTAAGCCCTACCCATATCAGGTAGTGTGGTTGCACGGGTCAATTGTTCGGGCGGCCGCTAGGGCTGTACTTTGTTTTTTTCCAAAAACATCTCCACCTCCGACTGCTCCCAGCAGCTCGGGTTTTCGTAAACTCTCCGAATGCTCCCAGCACTTCGGGTTTTCGCAAACATCTCCATTTGCTCCCAGCAACATGGGTTTTATAAAAATTCTTTGGCGCCGATCGCTCCCAGCGACTCGGGTTTTCTTCCGAAAACATTTTATCAAATCCCGGCTCCCATCCTAGAGTTCGAGGTGAGATTATAAGGATATACTACTAAAAAATATAATTTTCTTGATAGCGCCTTCAGTAGAAGGTTTCTCAAGTAAAGACTTACTTTTATAAAACCTATTATATACTAGTAGATTTCTCGGCCAAACAATATTTTTGTAAAATAGTTTTGGGGGGGGGGGGGGGGGTGGCAAGATGCCACAAAGGAAATAAAACATGCATTATTTTATTTTGAAAGCAAAACATGCTTGTAAAAGTAATGGGATTTCAGTAGAGTGGTGAGGTGGCTTGCCTTGCTTAGCAAAGTGTCCCTGATCTGGTTCTGCTTCGTAGACCTGTTCAGTTTCCACGTACTGTTCCTCCTCTTGCGGATCTAATGTACCGGAAAAATAAACGGAACTACTGTCACTCTAAGAAGCGGGTTGACAACAATCTAAAGTAAATAAACAAAACAGCAAGCATTGCACAAAACACTAAGCTAGCTAACAAGAGCAAGCGATTCACTTAGTTGTACAACCACCACCAGAAGGTCCATAAAGCTAAGACAAACAACACACACACCTAAGCATATATACAACAACCCTAATAGTTACAAAGGTGGTTTTAACTAAACCCTAAAGCAAAACTCCACTTAGGGTGGTTAGGTCACTTAACAAGGGCTGTTACCGTAGTTTAGGAAATACTTCAGACAAAGTATCTCTTTAGTTTTCTGGAAATACTTCAGACAAAAGTTAAGTTACTAATTATTTTCCAATATTAAATTATTCCACCAAGTTAAGATAGGGACATTAACAAACTACTCATGCTAGTATTAGACTTAAGGGCTATCAAGTTCAACTAACAAGGCAAACATATCAAACCACACAACCATGTTTGGCAACTACAAAACCATTTATTATTTATTTACAAAATAAGGTTAAGGTGATAATTAGACAACCTTTTTGAATCACTTTCAATTTTGTAAAACTAAACATCACTAATAAACTTAAAACAACCAGTAGCTAAGAAGAACTTTATTAGTGAAGTTTACTTTATTCCATAATCATGTAATTAAGCAAACAAGCATGATTAATTTATTTTATTTCCTTAGGCCCTAATAGCATTTTATAACTAACTACATTTTATTTCTAATCAAGCACTAACAGTACTAGCATATTAAACATTTCTAACAATCATCTCACAAAGCAACCCACATCAAAACACATCCAAGAGAAAAGTGTAGCACCCAAACCATTTTGATTTCTTTTCTTTAAAGGAATTAATGGACCGAAAACTGTATCCAAGCCATTTTAACACACAAACATCCTCTGGATAAAACAACTAAAACAATCCTAAACATAGACAAACAAAGGCAATCAATTAAAATGGGGCTTTTAATAGTAGCAGTGTTGCTGTTTTTGGGGAAACATCCACAAATCCTAAAATAATGCTCCTAAAAATCTATCCTTCTACCTCAGTACTGCTATAAGTGATACCAAGCTAGGGGAATTGGATTGATGTCAAAAGCAAACACCAAATTGGAACTAAAAATCCTACAAAGGCTACTGGTCTCACAACCAAAAGGAGTAGAACTCCAGTTCTAGGAATCTCCTGCATGCAAGGTTAAATCCTATGGAAAAGTATTGATTTTAGCTTTCTGTAGAAATTGGATTCACTCAATTTGGACATTCCTAGCTCCTGCTAAAAATAGAACACTAGAAAATACATTTTCCACAAGATTTAATGCCATGCAAAACATACTAAATATTTTGAGCAAACTCACTTCTGCATGTTTAAGCAAACACTCCAGAGTACTACAAATTTATCCTAATTAATTTACCCTAACAGATCCATCACAAAACAATTAAACTAAGCATGCATATTAAGCTGCAACAGGAAATAGAAAAGGATTTGAAAAAAAAGGCTAGTTGGGCTGCGCTGGGCCAGATCTGGCCGGATCCAGCCCGGATCTGGGCCGTGGCGAAGCAGGCCGGCCCATCATGGCGCGGCGAGCGCGCCCGCGCGAAAGAGCGCTTCGCGCCGACCGGGATTCAAACAGGGCCGTAGATCGGGAGATCTACGGCTCTCCTTCGTCTCCCTCGACGCGGCGAGCCGCGGATGAACCAGCGACGGAGAAGAAGTGGCGGCGACGGGGTGCTCACCTAGGGGCGATGCATGCGACGGTGGAGGGCTGCGGACGGTGGAGAAGGGCGAGGGAGGGACACGGCCACGGACGGCGTCAACGGAGGTGGCCGGACTCCATGGCAGCGACGGCGGCGTGCTCCTCGGGTCGGGGATGGAGTTGTCGTCTCCGGCGGTCTCTGGGCAAAAAGAAGAGGGGGACGGGTTAGGCCTCGACGAGGGGAAACTCCACGGCCGAAAATGGCGGGAGATACTAGAGTAAAACGGCGGCGCGACTGGGTTTCGTCGGCGGCGACCTTCGGGTGTCTCCGCCGTTCTCAAGCAGCAGCAAGCACGGAGCGAGCAGGGCGTCGATGGGGGAGAGAGGGGGTGTGTGTGCGGGTTCTGAGAGAGGGGTGGAGAGCAGAGGGGCACGGGTTAGGTTTTTTAGGCCCGGGGCGTCTCCACGGTTTGTTTCGGACCAGGGGGCCAAGGAGAGGGAGAGGGGCACGCCCCATTGGCTCGTGTGGGCGGTGGAGAGGGGGACAGAGAGGAGGTGGTCGGGGCGACGTGCTCTGGCCAGTGAGATGGGGAGGGAGTGAGCTCCCATTGGCCACGGTGGAGGAAGGGGTGAGGTGAGTGGAGAAGAGAGGGGGTGGGGAGGATGACAGGTGGGGCCAGGGTGAGGTGGAGCTGGTCTTCTTCTTTAACTCCAGCAGGGTGAGCCGTTGGGAAGGGGAGGGATTAGGTTAGGCTAGTTTTTAGGATTTTAGGTCTAACACTAATAGTGACACTAATAACACTAATCGATTCCAACTAATCCAACACAAGGGCTAAGCATGCCCAAGTGTGGGATGACCCAAGAGGTGCTGCAAAAGAAGGATAGCAAAAAGGAGTGAAGAAAGAAATTTAAAAGAAAAAAACTAAGCAAATTAAGAAAATTGACCAAATGGTCACTGTTTTGATTAGGCCCAAAATCCTAGATGGTATTATGCTCAAACAAGTTCTAAAAAGGTCAAACAAAGCATAACCTGGAAGTAGAATGTTCAAGGAGCAAGTTGGTCGAGGTGCATTGCAAAAACCACACCACAGATGCTTAATCCAGGGCTCTAGATTGGCTATGTTTTAACAATCGAGAAGATCCAATCTACCCAATTTAAAACTAGAGGAAAATATAAAAGTGATACTAAAGATTCAACACAACCAAAAAGGGCTTAAGGAACCAAACATGAGCTCCAGCAAAAGTTGTCTAAAATAACACAAAAGTTTTTGTTATTTCCGAAAATTCTAACTTAACACCACAATTCAAAGTTTAAGAAAATTGGGGTGTTACAGGGATGCTCAAGGCATCCCCTTCTTCATCGACAAATTATCAGGTCATCTCTAGTGAGACTAGATTTTTATTTCTTCACACTTTAAGTCCTGTTCTTGGAGCGTCTGTGTGTTTTATTTTCAGTTTGTTTATGTTTTGTTCTCTGGTCATAACTAGTTGGACCCTAGCACTCCTGTTTGGGAGAGAGACACGCTCCACTTTTTCATTAGAATACTCCTATTTTTCACTTATACTTGTTGAGTATTCTTGTCTAGCGCTGCTATGCTTCTAGCTCTTGTTTTTCATATATCTCTTGTTCAGAGCTATTTGTTCTTTTGAAGAAAGTACTCTCTTGCTTCAGTTATATTGGTTTGGAGAGTTGTTAAATAAATTGATTGGCGTTTGGTTGGAACAGAAACTGCTATGCATGTGGTAATGGTATAAAGAAAATGCTTGCATAGTCTTGTAGATCATTTGTTTTGAGTAACTTGATACTTTTCAATTGTTTTGAGTTATCAAGTAAGTAATGTTTAAACTTGTGTATCATGTAAGTAAAGGCTCATTAGTGAAGAACTACCGTTAAAGCTTGAAGTTATTTGATTTGTCATAATTGGTAGTTCCAAAGTCTAGATATTTTCTGGTTAGGAGGATGCTTTGGTTAACAAGGAAGACAGTGTGGAGTCTTATAGTTTTTCTTATATGTTCATCATATGGTTCTTTTTATACCGGTTTACATTATGTGTTTGCTTAAAATAACCTTGCTAGCCTAAAATCTGTACTGAGAGGGAATGCTTCTTGTGCATCCAAAACACTGAGCCAAAATCCATGCCATCTGTGTCCACCATACCTAACTATATGTGGTATTTTCTTGCCACTCCAAGTAAATTTGTCATGTCCTACTGATGGCCCTTCACGTAGTTACCTGCGTGAAAAGTAAATGGGTTAGGTTGAGACTCCAAGTGCAGAGTGTGTAGTAAGTGGAAGACGTGTTTTCCCCACGAGGGGTGACTCGAGGGTTTAATATCGAACTCTCGGGGAATCAGTAGTGAAGATTTATCTTTCCTATCCTTCTTTTGGTTACCTACAAAACAAAGTAAATGTTTTGGTCCTCAACCTCACCTAGTGGTTGTCAAGCACAAGGTGTGAGAATGATATCAAGATAATATGCAATGCAAACAAGAAATAAATATGCAATGGTGGTAAATAAATATGCAAGGATGGTGGTAGCAATGATAAATGATATTTTTGGGTTTTATATGATGAATGCAAGATGTAAAAGTGTTTTTGTATTTTCGGATTTTTAAATGGCAGAAAATGGAAAAGTGGTAAAAGTGTTGGAAAGGTGTTTCTTATGATTAAAAATGGACCGGGGTTCATGGTTTCACAAATGCACTCTCTCTTTAATAAAGTGGTAGACAATGGAACACTAGAGTTGACATATGAGATTGCAACACAACAGTTTAATGACAAGTTATAATTATATGGGCATCACGTCCTAACATAGAGACCTTTTGGTTATTAGTCTCTCTTATACTCCACCAAGATGCGAACTAAATCATAACACCTCAGTAATTAAGATAACTCAGAGTATAGCAATAAGTATCATGACATGAAGTTAAAATAAGAACATGCTAGATCTAGTCATGGAGTAGTGGCAATGGTCACACCCACATCTCCGGTAGCATGGTATTTCTTTTTATCCCTAGTGAGGCAACAAAGTAAGGTAAGATACCCAAGTGGATCGCAGAACTTTCTCTCACGTTCACTGCACTAGCCACCCCCCGTTACTCCAACTAATGCACACGTTCCCCCTCACACGCTCTCATAAACATGCTTGATCATGACAAGTAAATAAGAACGGGGTACATAATATGCATCTACTTTCATAACTGAAACAAAACCATTGCAATCTCAAACATATATTAACTCATAAAAAGATCCACCACAAAGGTATTACATAGATGACCGTAATCATGTTCAGCAGCTCATACGGTACTAATTAGTGAAGCTCAAGAGAGAGAGATACATAAGTTACTTCCACAAACCCATAGTCCAGAGGTGGACTACTCCCTCTTCATCATGGAGACGGTGGAGAAGTCGTTGGAGAAGATGGAGACCACGCCGGCAGCGCCCCGCCGGAGTTTTCCCCCTCCAATCTGCAACTCCAGGTCTCTGTTTCGGTGTTTCTGTGTTTCTGCGGCGCTCCTTCCAGAGAACGTCGGGGGACTATTTTTATAGGCGTTTTAGGTCAAAACGGAGTCGGTGGAGGAAAGATCGACGGCAACGGAGCTCCGAGGCCAAAAGGGGGGTCCCACGCGGCCAGGTACTGGCCGCGTGGGCCCACTCATCTGGCCCTCGGGCCTCCGCTTGTTTGCTTCCTTCGCTCCCACGCTTTGTTCCTTCCAAAAACTGATGCTCGTAAATTTCCAGGTCATTTGGACGTCGTTTGGGTCCCTGAAACATTAAAATATAGAAATAGGGTTTTCTGCCTGCGCAGGGTTAATTCCATAAAAATAGGAAACATATCAAATATTCCCAAAATCATTATAAAACAGTGATATAACCCTTATATGATGCAAATATGACTGGAATATAAGTAAAATAATGCAAAGTTCATGTATGCATTTTACATGCATCAACATCCCCAAGCTTAACCTATACTCGTCCTCGAGTATGAAGGTGATAAAACTAACATGGACTTTGCAATTTAATACTAACAATGGATATCAAAGATGATTACTATTGCTACATAGAGTCAAATGATTCATTCTTAAAAGGAGTAGCAATATGCAAGATAGTTTATGAAGTGATATCAAGTATTCAATGCAAGGATGTTCAATGATAATTCACAAAGTGTAACATAAGAGAAGAAGTACTATGGACCACATGTATGCATAATGATAAGTAAGAACATCCTACAATGGTCATAGAGTATTGATGAAAATCTGAATATAAAAGGTGGACACTTTGGAAAGATATATATATGAGTAGAGGTAAAGCATGAATAAATTTCATCTAACTTCTGAACTTCTCTACTTAAGTTAATGATTGTAATATGGTAATCCTTGGTGTCAAGCTCTCATTCCCCTATCATAGCATCTTGAATGATTAAGTTTAAAGTGAAAGCAAATACGAGTAGTGTGCTTGACAAAGTACAGGTTGAAAGTCTCATGCCCCTTGAATACAAGTACCTACTCCATGTGTTACTCAACTTGGAAAACAAAGCAAGTTCAAGTTAAATATCATTGTAAGTAATAATAGTATCATTAAGAGCGTCAACTGGGGTACCTCTTGTCCCAGGATATGGAACAAGCCCATATCAAAATGACAAGACAAACAAACACAATGAACAATCTCAACACCCTTTTTATTTACCATTAGATAGCTTTTTATTGTAAGGTGTATCACAGAAGGTTCACCATAGCATGTAAGTAAATTTCCACCATGAATGATGCATGGCTTAGATTAGCGGCCCAGGCGTCTCTCTAACCATTTATACAAACTCATTTAAACTCACTTCATTTCCACATTTATTTCACCCATGGTAAGCATCCATAAACAAAAGTACATGATATCAACTAAATGAGATGAAGTGCATGTTGAAAGCTTGCCATGTGACAGCACATATGAGCTAACTCTCAACCAAAGACATTTGTCAAGCCACAACATCATAATTTTAATCACAATGGGTCATATTTTATTTATGCAATGAAAGTAAAGTGTGCATCAAGTTCGAGAGAGCTATAACCAACTTTTCCCATAACAATCAACAACATAAGCATTTTCATTCAGAGGTATAGATAACACAAATATCATGATAAACATACTCGGAATAGCATAAAGCTAATAGGTAGATATGGTGGACTCACTGGAAAAACTTTGGTTGAAGGTGTTGGAAACAAGTTTTTGCTTGTTGGAATTTTTGGGCTAGCAAGAGGGAGAAAGTTGACCATCTAAATGCATGCATGAGTGTCCATAGAACTAACTAATCCATGTTAAAACAAGGTAAAATAACATTTAGCATCAAAACATGAATAAAAGATAGCTCTTGATAAAATTTGCAAATTATTACTCATTAACAAGCTCATGAATCATGCAACTATATGTATCTTTTAAAATTAACTCAACATCCCTTTTCCCAATCTTATAATAGCATCCAACATAATTCAACCCAAATTTCCAGTAGCTCTCTCATATATAAATGATAGTGTGGTGGTCTCACAAAATAAAAATCAAACCTAAACAAACAAAAAGACGCTCCAAGTTTATGCGATAAAGTGTTTCGATCGAAAAACAGAAGTTAGACGTGTGCAAACCGAGAGTGTGTAGGTCCAGTGGGGTTGTCTTCACATCCCCAAGCTTATGGTCTTCACCATCCTTGGATAGCTCTTGGTGCATCTCCTCTAATCCCTGTGAAAAAACTTCAAAACACCGTTTCTCCCATTTCTTTTTCTGTGGGGCATTAGTAGTGATAAACAAATAGATTTCTTGCTGCATATAATCCTTAACAAAAATTCATATGAATGTCCAGAAAGTGTATAATGTTGTATGCCTACTCATAAACTCAATTGGATCAAAAAGATTCAAGTTAAAAGTTCTAAGCATGCATCAAACAAAATGGGACAGAATCTGTCCAGAAAAACAGCAGCAGCTAAACGTATTTTTCTACCCTACTTAACTTTGTCGGAAAATTCCGAAAAATTCATGCATACAGAGGATGAAAAGTTGCACTACAGTTCAAATATGAGCTCATTCGGAGTTACAGAATAAGAATTAAAAATCATACCGTGCACAGATTCGTGCAGGAATAAAATCTCCGAACGCTATAAGCAACTTTTCAACCAAAATGAGTAAAACTTGGCACTTTATTAAAAATTCCAGAAACTAAACTAAACACTAAGTCTCTTGTTACAGCAAGAGGACACAAAGAAAATCACAAATAAAAACAACCGGGTTGCCTCCCGTAAAGCGCTTTCTTTATAGCCATATAGCTAGGCTTCTTACTTGATGTTTATTGTGGACGAAGCTCATGAGGGAGCTTGAACTTTGGTGTGTCCCTCTTCCTTGGGAAGTGTTCCATGCACTTCTTGTGTGGAAACTGAAACTTCACATTCCCTTCTTTTGAATCAATGATAGCACCTGTAGTACGAAGAAAAGGTCTTCCAAGAATAATTGGACTAGAGGTTTTATTCCCCATATCCATGATTAGAAAATCAACAGGCACAAATGTCATATGTAACTCTACCATAACATCACTTACTTTTCCTAAAGCATGTTTAATGGAATCATCAGCAAGTGCAAGTTCAATAGAGCATTTTTCAAGATTTTTCAATTCAAGTACTTCATATAGTTCTTTAGATAAAACAGAGACACTAGATCCTAGATCAAGTATAGCATGGTGTGTCTCTTTTCCAATGGTTACTAGGACTTTGGGAATCCATATATCCCCAAGCTTAGGTGGTATCATAGCCTCTTGGTTGTACCTAGCAATCTTTTCTTTCAAGACATGATTAGCAATATAAGAACCAAAACCAGCTTGGTTACATTGATGGAAGGATCACTTGCAAATTTTTGTAAGATAGATATTAATTCATGCAAGCTACAATTCTCTAAGTCAAGCAATGGATCCTTTACTTCACTAAGCATTTTAACTTCCTCAACTTTCTTCTCTTTCATTACCATAATAGTTTCCTTAGCAATTCTCTCTTGCTCATGAATATGTTCCCAAGATTTATTTATAACCTCTTGACAATATTTAATTGTTTCCTCATGTTTTTGAGCTATAATGGTGTTCTTTAATGAGGAAACTTCCTTAGTGAGCTGATCTACCCTTTCAAACAAAGAGTCTTGTTTTTCAAACTTAGATATAAATTCCTTATTAAGCTCCTTTTGAGTAGATATAAATGATCTAATGGTGTTTTCCAAATCACTAGAAACATTACTACTAGTGCATATTTGTTTGGCACATATGGGGGTTTATTATAAGAGTTATAATTGTTGTTACCATACCCATTATTACCATAGTTCCTAATGAAGTTGACATCAATATTTTCAGGATTATTACCAACTAGTTCTTGCAAAGGCACATTTTCAATATTTTGTTTATTAATGAAAGCAAGAATAGTATCCATTTTAGATGACAAATCATTTGTTTCTTCTATGGAGTTCACTTTCTTAGAAGGATTAGGTGCTCTATCAGTATGCCATTGACTATAGTTTTGCAAAATACTTTCCAATATGTTCTTAGCTTCTACTATAGTTTTTCCCATAAAGCACCTCCAGCAGCAGAATCAAGAATATTTCTAGACATGTAATTTAGACCATTGTAAAAAGAGTGTAATATGGTCCATTCGTTGACCCCATGTGATGGACAAGTTCTAAGCATAAGTTTAATCCTATCCCAAGCCATAGCAACATGTTCATTTTCATTTTGCCTAAAAGAAAGAATGTTGTTTCTATTTTGCAAAATTTTAACAGGAGGATAGTATTTCTTAATGAAAGCTTCTTTTAAATCATCCCAAGTTTTAATGCTATCAATAGGTAATGAATGCAGCCACTCTTTAGCTTTTCCTCTAAGTGAGAAAGGAAATAACTTCAGTTTTAGAATATCACTTTCCACATTTTTAAATTTCTGCATGTCACATATTTCAACAAAATCATGAAGATGCATAGAGGCATCCTCCATAGCACTACCGCCAAATTGTTCCCTAGTTATCAAGTTCAACAAACTAGGACTTACTTCATAACTATCAGCATTTATCTTAGGTGTGGCAATGGGCCTAGCAATAAATTGATCATTTGGAGTGTTTGTGTAATCACACAACTTAGTTCTTTCTCCCATTTTAGCAAGTTTTTATGTGTTTTTTAATTTTTTATGCAAAACTGAAAATAAATATGCAAACCGAACTAAAAATGCAAGACAATGACAAAACAAGATAAATTGCTTTGAAGGTAAAGATGGATAAGATGATGCTCACGTAGGTGCAACCTCCCCAAGCTTAGGTGTTAGCACAAGTTGGTGATGAAGTTGACTTGGTGAGATATCCTTGGATAAACCTTTCAGCAATGATTCCCCGGCAACGGCGCCAGAAAACAGTCTTGATGGCCCTTCACGTAGTTACCTGCGTGAAAAGTAAATGGGTTAGGTTGAGACTCCAAGTGCAGAGTGTGTAGTAAGTGGAAGACGTGTTTTCCCCACGAGGGGTGACTCGAGGGTTTAATATCGAACTCTCGGGGAATCAGTAGTGAAGATTTATCTTTCCTATCCTTCTTTTGGTTACCTACAAAACAAAGTAAATGTTTTGGTCCTCAACCTCACCTAGTGGTTGTCAAGCACAAGGTGTGAGAATGATATCAAGATAATATGCAATGCAAACAAGAAATAAATATGCAATGGTGGTAAATAAATATGCAAGGATGGTGGTAGCAATGATAAATGATATTTTTGGGTTTTATATGATGAATGCAAGATGTAAAAGTGTTTTTGTATTTTCGGATTTTTAAATGGCAGAAAATGGAAAAGTGGTAAAAGTGTTGGAAAGGTGTTTCTTATGATTAAAAATGGACCGGGGTTCATGGTTTCACAAATGCACTCTCTCTTTAATAAAGTGGTAGACAATGGAACACTAGAGTTGACATATGAGATTGCAACACAACAGTTTAATGACAAGTTATAATTATATGGGCATCACGTCCTAACATAGAGACCTTTTGGTTATTAGTCTCTCTTATACTCCACCAAGATGCGAACTAAATCATAACACCTCAGTAATTAAGATAACTCAGAGTATAGCAATAAGTATCATGACATGAAGTTAAAATAAGAACATGCTAGATCTAGTCATGGAGTAGTGGCAATGGTCACACCCACATCTCCGGTAGCATGGTATTTCTTTTTATCCCTAGTGAGGCAACAAAGTAAGGTAAAGATACCCAAGTGGATCGCAGAACTTTCTCTCACGTTCACTGCACTAGCCACCCCCCGTTACTCCAACTAATGCACACGTTCCCCCTCACACGCTCTCATAAACATGCTTGATCATGACAAGTAAATAAGAACGGGGTACATAATATGCATCTACTTTCATAACTGAAACAAAACCATTGCAATCTCAAACATATATTAACTCATAAAAAGATCCACCACAAAGGTATTACATAGATGACCGTAATCATGTTCAGCAGCTCATACGGTACTAATTAGTGAAGCTCAAGAGAGAGAGATACATAAGTTACTTCCACAAACCCATAGTCCAGAGGTGGACTACTCCCTCTTCATCATGGAGACGGTGGAGAAGTCGTTGGAGAAGATGGAGACCACGCCGGCAGCGCCCCGCCGGAGTTTTCCCCCTCCAATCTGCAACTCCAGGTCTCTGTTTCGGTGTTTCTGTGTTTCTGCGGCGCTCCTTCCAGAGAACGTCGGGGGACTATTTTTATAGGCGGTTTTAGGTCAAAACGGAGTCGGTGGAGGAAAGATCGACGGCAACGGAGCTCCGAGGCCAAAAGGGGGGTCCCACGTGGCCAGGTACATGGGCCGCGTGGGCCCACTCATCTGGGCCCTCGGGCCTCCGCTTGTTTGCTTCCTTCGCTCCCACGCTTTGTTCCTTCCAAAAACTGATGCTCGTAAATTTCCAGGTCATTTGGACGTCGTTTGGGTCCCTGAAACATTAAAATATAGAAATAGGGTTTTCTGCCTGCGCAGGGTTAATTCCATAAAAATAGGAAACATATCAAATATTCCCAAAATCATTATAAAACAGTGAT
Organism: Poa pratensis; assembly: GCA_947311845.1. NCBI lineage: Eukaryota > Viridiplantae > Streptophyta > Magnoliopsida > Poales > Poaceae > Poa > Poa pratensis. The sequence continues at coordinate 39,264,421 of CAMZMU010000065.1, forward strand.
ATAACCCTTATATGATGCAAATATGACTGGAATATAAGTAAAATAATGCAAAGTTCATGTATGCATTTTACATGCATCAGCTACCTTTAAATTATTCTAAACTGTTACTACTTCTTATTTGTGTCTCTGTTTACCAGCTCATGAGGAAGTAGTAGTTCATCTTTATTACACTTGTCAATCAGACTTTGCTCCAGACTAGCAGCTTACATCTGCTTATCTATAATTTTGCAAAAAGAGCTGGCAGCGGGGTGCCCAGCCTCCTTAATTTACAACTTTCATCTTAAACTCTCCTCACATTTTGTTCCCGAGCATTCAGTCCAACATCTGCATGTGTAAACAAAGGAGAAAAGAGGAATGATCTGCTTGCTGCAGAAATAACGTTCCTCAATGGGAGCCGCTCTTAAAAAGTCTGGTTGGAAGGGGTAATACTGTATTGTTTGCTACCATTCGTTGGCCATTAACATGCACCTCTCAAAATATATTTTTACTCTCTATATAATTTCAAAAACTGAAAAGCTCTAGCACATGACTTAATCCCTGCTTCCCTCTATGAAGGGCTTTTCTTTAACTTTTATGTTGAGTCAGTTTTCCTACTCCTGTCTATTCTCCACAAGCAAACACTAGTGTCAACTTTCGTACAAGAATTGGTTATATGTTAGCATATTAGACTAATTATGCTACTTTGTGTTGACAATATCCATGAGAAAAATATGTTGAAAGTTGAAGCAAATGCTGAAACTTAAATCTTCCTTTGTGTTGGTCAAACACTTTTAATTCGAAAATGTTGCTTGGTGAGCTAACTTGTATGCAAATTCTCATAGCTCATGTCTCCAAAGTACTATCCATGAAAAGTTTTTTTTACTTGTATGATATATTATGTTTACTCCTTGTTTACTTTTTAGCAACTATAGACAATTGTCTTGGATCACTTCATTCAGTTCATGTGCCTTACACTACTATTTGATCAAGATTATGTTGGTAGCATGTCACTCCAAAAATTATATTATTATCGTTTACCTACTCGAGGATGAGTAGGAACTAATCTTGGGGATGCTGATACGTCTCAAACTTATCTATAATTTTTGATGTTTCATGCTTGTTTTATACATATTGCTACATGCTTTATATACACTTCATAGCATTTTTATGCATTTTCCATGACTAACCTATTAACAAGATGCCACAGTGCTAGTTCCTGTTTTCTGCAGTTTTTCTGTTTCAGAAAAGCTAGTAAGGAAATATTCTCGGAATGGACGAAAATCAACGGAGCCTAGTTTTTCACCGACACGAAGACGAAGTCTGAAGGGCGCACGAAGAAGCGACCCAGGGGAGCCAGACACCACTAGGGCGCGGCCCCCCTGTCTGGCGCACCGTGGTGGTGTGTGGGCCCCACGACTGGCCCCACGCGCCGCCCTTTCGCCTATATATTGCCCCCGTTCCGAAAACCCTAAATACCCGAGCATTAGTCCACGAAAAGTTCCGTCGCCGCCACCGTCGTCAACCCTAGTTCGGAAGTGTTCTGAAGCTCTTCCCGGCACCCTGCCGGAGAGGGAGATCATCACCGGAGGGCTCTACCTCACCATGCCCGCCTCCGGAGTGATGCGTGAGTAGTTCATCCTTGGACTACGGGTCCATAGCAATAGCTAGATGGTTGTCTCTCCACTTTGTGCTATCATGTTTTGATCTTGTGAGCTGCCTAACATGATCAAGATCATCTTATTGTAATGCTACATGTTGTGTTTGCTGGGATCCGATGAATAGTGATGTTATGATCAAGTTGTTTATCAATCTATATACTATTTTATTTATGTTCTTGCATGCTCTCCGTTGCTAGTAGATGCTTTGGCAAAGTAGATGCTTGTGACTCCAAGAGGGAGTATTTTTGCTCGATAGTGGGTTCATGCCTCCAGTAATCTGGGTGAGTGACAAGAACATCTAAGGTTGTGAATGTGCTGTTGGCGCTAGGGATAAAATAACTAATGCTTAACTTAAGGGTACTGTTGTTAAGTATAATGCGTTTGTTTACATTACACACTTTGCTTAATGCAATAATATGTTGTTTGCAACTTAATACTAACGGGAGACACGGATACTATCCCGGAAGTGGATTATTTAGGCATGGATGCACCTGGTAAGCGGTCCATGTATTATGTTGTAATGCCCAATAAATACTACAATAAATTATCTTGTCATATATTGCATTATCATGCGCTTGCTATTTGTCAATTGCCCAGCTGTAATTTGTTTACCCAACATACATGTTATCTTTTATGGAGAGACACCACTAGTGAACTGTGGACCCCGATCCATTCTTTTACACTGATAAAAACACCAAGTATAATCATCTGTTCTCTGTTACTTTTTGCATTTATTATTATTCTCCGCACCATACGTTTAATCCTTTGTATTCTGCAAGCCGGGAAGATTGACAACCTTCCTGTTTCGTTGGGGCAAAGTAATTTTATTGTGTTGTGTGCAGGTCCACGTCAACCACCAAATCATCTGACATTGCACCGTGCCATATTTTCTGGTGCCGTTGACAACTTTCTGAAGCATTTTTGACTCCTACTGGATTGATAACCTTGGTAGATATCAAGGGAAAATTGCTGCTGCACTACATCATACCTTCCTCTTGGGGTCTCCCAATGAACGTGTGTTTTCACGTCATCAAGCACATTTTCTGGTGCCGTTGCCGGGAAGTCAAGAGGCTACAGTAAGGGGAGTCTCACACTTCCAATCTCACTGTTTTGTTTTTGTCTTTCTTAGTTTATTTTATTTTATCTTGTTTTCTTTTAAAAATCAAAAAACACACAAAAAATTAAATTCTTGCATCTAGTTTATTTCGGTTTTCTAGCTTTACTTCTTGCTTCGATCATCATGTCTAGCTCTACTCCCTTTAATATTGTACCCCTTTAAGCGAAATCATTATGTTTGAACAAAAAAATGGAGAAACTTTAAGAAAGCTTGGGAGAGAATGTTAGAACTGAATAGGAAAATGCAACCTAAAATGGATTTGGGAGTTCTCATAAAAAATTTCTACTTTGGTTTATTCTCTTTATACCAGAATGCCCTAGATGTCATGGTAGGGGAAACCTTCTCTGAATATGATGCGGCAAAGGCTTATAAATTTTGAATGGATTGGCTATTTTTCCCGTGATAGATGAAACTGATGGGGTGGTTACTAGCTGGATAAAATAGAAAAGTCACTTAAAGAATTAAATTTGAATCATAGCCCTAAGGATCAACCCCTTGTCAAACTAAAATATGACTGGGAACCTTTCATTGAGATAAAAATTGGTAGTGAGAAGTTTCGCGTAAAGTCGTTTTGTCACCCGGGCTACATGTAGCCCGGTTTTTTGAAATTTAAAAATCTGCAATTTTAAGTTGTAAAAAATTCTGGAAAAAAAATCCTAAACGTAGATAATGATGATTCCTGCCTGTGTGCAAAAAAGAAATGCGAAACATTCAGTATTTTATCCTGTGTAAAACGACAAATTTCTAGATCTGGGTGGTGATTCAAAATCTCTCAAAATTTTCAGAATTTAGTCATTTTCGTGCAGGGCGCAATATAAACTATTCATGTTAAAACTTTCAGAAACATAGACCAAGTCGTTGTCAATATCCAATATTTTTTCCTGATTTTTTGGAAACTTAAAATGGCGACAAAAAAATAAATACAATACTGGGCTACATGTAGCCCGGGTGACAAATCACCGCTCTCGAAGTTTCGTGCTTATTGTGATCTTGGTTCCACAATGTCCATCATGCCTAAAATGATTTATGATGTTTTAAAATTTGATAACATGGTTGATTAAACTGTTTTTCATTTCCATGATGATGGCACTATTACAAAGAGTTTAGGGATGATTAATAATGTTGAAGTCACTATTCAAAATAAGACTATCCCAATAAACTTTATGATCCTAGCAAAATCTCCTAATAGTATAGTCCTGGGTAGATCATTTTTGAAAAGCAATGGGGGATTTATTAATGCAAGGTACGGATTTATGAAATTTAATGCTCCTATTAATCGAAGGTTCTTCTTCCCAATTAAGAAAGATGACCCTGCTGAAAGGTTGGAAGATTTCACTTTTATTGATAATACTTGATTCATGCTTTGTGCCTAGTTAAAAGGTGTTAAAGAAAAGCGCTCATGGGAGGCAACCCATTTTATTTTGTTGAGTCAAGGAATTAGCTTACTTCCGTAACAATTCCTTTGTATCTTTTATTTTTTTCGTTTTGTTGTGCCAAGAAGAGCCTCTAATAGCAAGATAGCACTAAAAGTTTAGTTTGCTGTCCAGAAACAGATTTATGTGCCTCACGGTAAACATTCGTGAAAAATCACGGAACAGTATTTTAATCTGCAAATTTTTGTGCAGAAGTCTGAGCTTTTTACCTATCTTTCGTTAGTTCAGCGTTTCCTGATTTGAGCGACGTAAGTGCCTCTAAAAATTCGTCTTCACGGACTGTTCTGGTTTTGACAGATTCTGTCTAGTTTTGCATTCTCTCTTTTACAAGCGTTAGGTGAAATTCTTTAAAGGTGGAAGAGCTTCACATAAGGATAGTAAACAGTAGCTAATGTTTAAAATGATGTTTATAATGTGTCTTTACATAACCAAGTGAGATTATGATTTGATGCACTAACCCTCTAATGAAGTTTACTCTGAGTTTGGTGTGAAGGAAGTTTTCAAGTATTAAGAGAGAAGGGTGATAAAAAAAGATCAAGAAGAGTGAAGAGCTTAAGCTTGGGAGGCTACTCTGGACCTCCCCAACATATTTCAAGAAGATTCAAGCGTCTAAGCTTGGGATGCCCAAGGCATCCCCTTCTTCATCGACAAATTATCAGGTCATCTCTAGTGAGACTAGATTTTTATTTCTTCACATTTTAAGTTCTGTTCTTGGAGCGTCTATGTGTTTTATTTTCAGTTTGTTTATGTTTTGTTCTATGGTCATAACTAGTTGGACCCTAGCACTCATGTTTGGGAGAGAGACATGCTCCGCTTTTTCATTAGAATACTCCTATTCTTCACTTATACTTGTTGAGTATTCTTGTCTAGCGCTGCTATGCTTCTACCTCTTGTTTTTCATGTATCTCTTGTTCAGAGCTATTAGTTCTTTTGAAGAAACTACTCTCTTGCTTCACTTATATTTGTTTGGAGAGTTGTTAAAAAAATTGAATTGTGTTTGGTTGGAACAGAAAATGCTATGCATGTGGTAATGGTATAAATAAAATGCTTACATAGTCTTGTAGATCATTTGTTTTGAGTAACTTCATACTTTTCAATTGTTTTGAGTTATCAAGCAAGTAATGTTTAAACTTGTGTATCATGTAAGTAAAGGCTCATTAGTGAAGAACTACTGTTAAAGCTTGAAGTTATTTGATTTGTCATAATTGGTAGTTACAAAGTCTAGATATTTTCTGGTTAAGAGGATGCTTTGGTTAACAAGGAAGACAGTGTGGAGTCTTATAGTTTTTCTTATATGTTCATCATATGGTTCTTTTTATACCGGTTGATGTTATGTGTTTGCTTAATTTAACCTTGCTAGCCTAAAATCTGTACTGAGAGGGAATGCTTCTCAGTAAATTTCTTATGTGGGAATGCTTCTCGTGCATCCAAAACCCTGAGCCAAAATCCATGCCATCTGTGTCCACCATACCTACCTATATGTGGTATTTTCTTGCCACTCCAAATAAATTTGTCATGTGCTACCTTTAAATTATTCAAAACTGCTACTACATCTTATTTGTGTCTCTATTTACAATCTCACGAGGAAGTAGTAGATCATCTTTATTACACTTGTCAATCAGACTTTACTCCAGACTAGCAGCTTACATATGCTTATCTATAATTTTGCAAAAAGAGCTGGCAGCGGGGTGCCCAGCCTCCTTAATTTACAACTTTCATCTTAAACTCTCCTCACATTTTGTTCCTGAGCATTCAGTCAAACATCTACATGTGTAAACAAAGGAGAAAAGAGGAATGATCTGCTTGCTGCAGAAATAACGTTCCTCAATGGGAGCCGCTCTTAAAAAGTCTGGTTGGCAGGGGTTATACTGTATTGTTTGCTACCATTCGTTGGCCATTAACATGCACCTCTCAAAATATATTTTTACTCTCTATATAATTTAAAAAACTAAAAAGCTCTAGCACATGACTTAATCCCTGCTTCCCTCTATGAAGGGCTTTTCTTTAACTTTTATGTTGAGTCAGTTTTCCTACTCCTGTCTATTCTCCACAAGCAAACACTAGTGTCAACTTTGGTACAAGAATTGTTATATGTTAGCATATTAGACTAATTATGCTACTTTGTGTTGACAATATCCATGAGAAAAATATGTTGAAAGTTGAAGCAAATGCTGAAACTTAAATCTTCCTTTGTGTTGGTCAAACACTTTTAATTCGAAAATGTTGCTTGGTGAGCTAACTTTTATGCAAATTCTCATAGCTCATGTCTCCAAAGTACTATCCATGAAAAGTTTTTTTTACTTGTATGATATATTATGTTTACTCCTTGTTTACTTTTTAGCAACTATAGACAATTGTCTTGGATCACTTCATTCAGTTCATGTGCCTTACACTACTATTTGATCAAGATTATGTTGGTAGCATGTCACTCCAAAAATTATATTATTATCGTTTACCCACTCGAGGATGAGTAGGAACTAAGCTTGGGGATGCTGATACGTCTCAAACTTATCTATAATTTTTGATGTTTCATGCTTGTTTTATACATATTGCTACATGCTTTATATACACTTCACAACATTTTTATGCATTTTCTGGGACTAACCTATTAACAAGATGCCACAGTGCTAGTTCCTGTTTTCTGCTGTTTTTCCGTTTCAGAAAAGCTAGTAAGGAAATATTCTCGAATTGGACGAAAATCAACGGAGCCCAGTTTTTCACCGACACGAAGACGAAGTCCGAAGGGCGCACGAAGAAGCGACCCAGGGGAGCCAGACACCACTAGGGTGCGGCCCCCCTGCCTGGCGCGCCGTGGTGGTGTGTGGGCCCCTCGGCTGGCCCCACGCACCGCCCTTTCGCCTATATATTGCCTCCGTCCCGAAAACCCTAAATACCCGAGCATTATTCCACGAAAAGTTCCGTCGCCGCCGCCGTCGTCAACCCTAGTTCGGAAGTGTTCTGAAGCTCTTCTCGGCACCCTGCCGGAGAGGGAGATCATCACCGAGGGCTCTACATCACCATGCCCGCCTCCGGAGTGATGCGTGAGTAGTTCATCCTTGGACTACGGGTCCATAGCAGTAGCTAGATGGTTGTCTCTCCACTTTGTGCTATCATGTTTAGATCTTGTGAGCTGCCTAACATGATCAAGATCATCTTATTGTAATGCTACATGTTGTGTTTGCTGGGATCCGATGAATAGTGATGTTATGATCAAGTTGTTTATCAATCTATCTACTGTTTTATTTATGTTCTTGCATGCTCTCCGTTGCTAGTAGATGCTGATAACCCCCAAGAGCAACGGATCACTGTAGCACCTCTCAATGTGAAAGTAAGGTATCGATCCGCAGGAGCAAGAAGGAAAAGTTATCTATTCCCTACAACTAAAGTGTCACAAGTTTTAGTTGATTATGCACTAAACAAGTTTGGAGAACAAGGTGGTTGAGGATGGATAACCAAGCAAGAATGTAAAAGTGTCCCAATCCTCTTCAATGCAAGAGGACAAGACAAATGGTAGCAAGCAAAAGCTCTCAAAGAGAGAGAAAGCCCAATCCTCTATGCAGCAAGAGGACAAGCTCAAGTGTGTTTCTTATAGGAACAATGGACATGGTTCATGGGTTCACTTAATCCTCTCTCCTCATCTACGGTGATTATCATGTTATAGATAAAGTACACACAATTGTCATGTTTTAATGGTAGCTTTTATGACGGCTATATGTCCTAAAACACATAGTTGAAAGAAATACTCATTTGTGTTGCTAGGTCACCCTCGTAAGGCTAGCGTGGTTTCTCTCACTCCCACATCATACTCTTTCTTTTTACCCCCAGATAAAGGATGTTGGGCGGTACTGTGTCACTCAATACCTATGCCGTGTCACATCGGCCATCCCGTACCCACATACATCATACTTCAAAGTATGACAAATCACAAAAGCTCCAACACAACGGTAAATGCATAACAAATCATCTCACACCACAATATTCACCACAAAGGTATTACATAGATGACCGTAATCATGTTCAGCTCATACGGTACTAATTAGTGAAGCTCAAGAGAGAGGAGAGATACAAAAGTTACCACCACAAACCCTAGTCCAGGGGGTGGACTACTCCCCCTTCATCATGGTGATGATGGTGGAGAAGTTCTTGCTGTAGATGTTGATGATGAACACGCCGGAGGGGGGTGGAGCCCTCCGGAGGTGATTCCGGCGGCGTTTCCCCCCTCCGATCTTCTCCGGCGGCAGCCTTCTGACTCTCTGTTTCGTGGTTCTGTGTTTCTCCGCCGCCTCCTTCCAGAGAACGTCGGGGGACCTTTTTTATAGGCGTTTTTAGGTCAAGACGGAGTCGGTGGAGCAAAGATCAACGGCAACGGAGCCTCGAGGGCCAGAGTGGGCCCCACGCGGCCTGGTACTGTGGCCGCGTGGGCCACCCCCTTTGGGCCTCGGCCTCCGTTTGCGCTTCCTTCGCCCACAGGTCTTCTTCCTTCCAAAAAATGACGCCCTAAATTTGCAGGTGATTTGGACGACGTTTGGGTCCCTGAAACATTAAAATACAAAACTAGGGTTTTCTGCCTGTGCAGGGTTAATTCCATAAAAATAGGAAATCATTAAGATATTTCCAAAATCATGATAAAACATTGATATAACCCTTATATGATGCAAATATGATTGGAATATAGTAATAAAGTGCAAAGTTCATGTATGCATTTTACATGCATCAACATCCCCAAGCTTAACCCATGCTCGTCCTCGAGTATGAAGGTGATAAAACTAACATGGACTTTGCAATTTAATACTAACAATGGATATCAAAGATGATTACAATTGCTACATAAGTCAAATGATTCATTCTTCAAAGGAGTAGCAATATGCAAATAGTTTATGAAGTGATATCAAGTATTCAAGACAAGGATGTTCATTGATAGTTCACAAAGTGTAACATAGTAGCAAGTAATATGGACACATGTCATAATTTGCATACATGGTCATAGAGTGAGATGAAAATCTGAATATGATAGGTGGACACTTTGGAAAGATGTATATGTGAGTAGAGGTAAAGCATGCATAAGTTTCATCCAACTCCAAACTCTTCTACTTAAGTTAATGATTGCAATGGTATATTGGTGTCAAGCTCTCATTGCCCCTATCATAGCATCTTGAATGATTAAGTTTAATGTGAAAGCAAATATGAGTAGTGTGCTTGACAAAGTAAAGGTTAATGTCTCATGCCCCTTGAATACAAGTACTTACACCATGTTACTCAACTTGGGAAACAAAGCAAGTTCAAGTTAAATATCATTGTAAGTAATAATAGTATCATCAAGAGCGTCAACTGGGGTACCTCTTGTCCCAGATATGGAACAAGCCCATATCAAAATGACAAGACAAACAAACAAATGAACAATCTCAACACCCTTTTTATTTACCATTGGAATAGTTTTATTATAAGGTGTATCACAGAAGGTTCACCATAGTATGTAAGTAAATTTCCACCATGAATGATGCATGGCTTAGATTAGCGGCCCAGGCGTCTCTCTAACCATTTATACAAACTCATTTAAACTACTTATTTCCACATTTATTTCACATGATAAGCATCCATAACAAAAGTACATGATATCAACTAAATGAGATGAAGAGCATGTTGAAAGCTTGCATGTGACAGCACATATGGGCTAACTCCAACCCGAACATTTATCAAGCCACTACATCATAATCTTAATCACAATGGGTCATGTTTTATTATGCAAATAGTAAAATTGTGCATCAAGTTCGTGAGAGCTATATAACCAACTTTTCCATGCAATCAATAACATAAACATTTTCATTCAGAGGTAAGATAACACAAAAACATGTTAAACATACTCGGAATAGCATAAAGCTAATAGGTAGATATGGTGGACTCACTGGAATAACTTTGGTTGAAGGTGTTGGAAACAAGTTTTTGACTTGTTGGAGTTTGGGCTAGCAAAAGGGAGAAAGTTGACCATCTAGATGCATGCATGAGTGTCCATAGAACTAACTAATCCATGTTAAACCAAGTAAAATAACAATCAGCACCAAAACATGAATAAGTGATAGCTCTTCAAAAAGAATTTGCAAACTATTACTCATAAACAAGCTCATGAATCATGCAACTATATGTATCATTAAAAATCAACTCAAACATCCCTTTTCCCAATCTTATAAAAGCATCCAACATATTTCAACCCATATTTCCAGTAGCTCTCCATATATAAATGATAGTGTGGTGGTCTCTCAAACTCAAACAAAACAAACAAAAAACGCTCCAAGTTTATGCGATAAAGTGTTTCGATCGAAAAACAGAAGTTGGACGTGTGCAAACCGAGAGTGTGTAGGTCCAGCGGGGTTGTCTTCACATCCCCAAGCTTATGGTCTTCACCATCCTTGGATAGCTCTTGGTGCATCTCCTCCAATCCCTGTGAAAAAACTTCAAAACACCGTTTCTCCCATTTCTTTTCTGTGGGGTGCATTAATAGTGATAAACAAATAGGTTTCTTGCTGCATATAATCCTTGAACAAAAATTCATATGAGATGTCCAGAAAGTGTATAATGTTGTATGCCTACTCATAAACTCAATTGGATCAAAAAGATTCAACTTAAAAGCTCAAAGCATGCATCAAACAAAATGGGACAGAATCTGTCCAGAAAAACAGCAGCAGCAAAACGTATTTTTCTACCCTACCAAACTTTCTCGAAAAATTCCGAAAAAATTCATGCATACAGAGGATGAAAAGTTGCAACTACAGTTCAAATATGAGCTCATTCGGAGTTACAGAATAAGAATTAAAAATCATACCGTGCACTGACTCGTGCAGGAATAAAATCTCCGAACGCTATAAGCAACTTTTTCAAACCAAAAAGGGTAAAACTTGGCACTTTATTGAAAATTCCAGAACCTAAACTATAACAAAGTCTCTTGTACAGCAAGAGGACACAAAGAAAATCACACAAAAAATAACCGGGTTGCCTCCCGCAAAGCGCTTTCTTTATAGCCATATAGCTAGGCTTGATAGTTTTAATGATGCTCACATAGGAATAAGAATTGAAATAAAAGAGAGCATCAAGAGAAAATATGAAACACATTTAAGTCTAACCCACTTCCTATGCATTGGGATCTTGTAAGAAAATAAATCAATAAAGCACAAAGTGACTAGCATAGGAAGGCAAAGCAAGTGCAACTTCAAAATTTTCAACAAAAAGAGAGAAGACTTAATATTTTTGAGATATATGAAATCATGTCTCCCTCTCTCATAAAAACTTTCAGTAGCATCATTGATAAACTCAACAATATAGCTATCACATGAAACATTCTTATCATGATCCATATGCATAAAAGTATCATTACTCTCCACATAAGCATAAACAGTTTCATTAGGAATAGTGGGAGTAAAACATTCATAATAATCATTGTAATCATCATATATAGGAGGCATATCATAATCACAATAAACTTTATACTCAATAGTGGGTGGACTGAAAATATCATATTCATCATCATAAATGGAGACATAGTATCATCAAACAAGTCAAAGAACCTCCCCAAGCTTAGATGATTGCAAGATAAAGAAACCTCCCCAAGCTTAGTCTAGTGCACACAAGAATAGAAACTTAAGCGCTACGCTCCCCGGCAACGGCGCCAGAAAAGTACTTGATAACCCCCAAGAGCAAGGGATCACTGTAGCACCTCTCAATGTGGAAGTAAGGTATCGATCCGCAGGAGCAAGAAGGAAAAGTTATCTATTCCCTACAACTAAAGTGTCACAAGTTTTAGTTGATTATGCACTAAACAAGTTTGAGAACAAGGTGGTTGATGGATGTATGGATGTAAAAGTGTCCCAATCCTCTTCTGCAAGAGGACAAGACAAAGGTAGCAAGTGAAAGCTCTCAAAGAGAGAAAGCCCAATCCTCTATGTAGCAAGAGGACAAGCTCAAGTGTGTTTCTTATAGGAACAATGGACATGGTTCATGGGTTCACTTAATCCTCTCTCTCTCATCTACGGTGATCATCATGTTATAGATAAAGTACACACAATTGTCATGTTTTAATGGTAGCTTTTATGACGGCTATATGTCCTAAAACACATAGTTGAAAGAAATACTCATTTGTGTTGCTAGGTCACCCTCGTAAGGCTAGCGTGGTTTCTCTCACTCCCACATCATACTCTTTCTTTTTACCCCCAGATAAAGGATGTTGGGCGGTACTGTGTCACTCAATACCTATGCCGTGTCACATCGGCCATCCCGTACCCACATACATCATACTTCAAAGTATGACAAATCACAAAAGCTCCAACACAACGGTAAATGCATAACAAATCATCTCACACCACAATATTCACCACAAAGGTATTACATAGATGACCGTAATCATGTTGCAGCTCATACGGTACTAATTAGTGAAGCTCAAGAGAGAGGAGAGATACAAAAGTTACCACCACAAACCCTAGTCCAGGGGTGGACTACTCCCCCTTCATCATGGTGATGATGGTGGAGAAGTTCTTGCTGTAGATGTTGATGATGAACACGCCGGAGGGGGGTGGAGCCCTCCGGAGGTGATTCCGGCGGCGTTTCCCCCCTCCGATCTTCTCCGGCGGCAGCCTTCTGACTCTCTGTTTCGTGGTTCTGTGTTTCTCCGCCGCCTCCTTCCAGAGAACGTCGGGGGACCTTTTTTATAGGCGTTTTTAGGTCAAGACGGAGTCGGTGGAGCAAAGATCAACGGCAACGGAGCCTCGAGGGCCAAGAGTGGGCCCACGCGGCCTGGTACTGTGGCCGCGTGGGCCCCCCCTCTTTGGCCTCGGGCCTCCGTTTGCGCTTCCTTCGCCCACAGGTCTTCTTCCTTCCAAAAAATGACGCCCTAAATTTGCAGGTGATTTGGACGACGTTTGGGTCCCTGAAACATTAAAATACAAAACTAGGGTTTTCTGCCTGTGCAGGGTTAATTCCATAAAAATAGGAAATCATTAAGATATTTCCAAAATCATGATAAAACATTGATATAACCCTTATATGATGCAAATATGATTGGAATATGAGTGAATAAAGTGCAAAGTTCATGTATGCATTTTACATGCATCAGATGCTTTGGCCAAGTAGATGCTTGTGACTCCAAGAGGGAGTATTTATGCTCGATAGTGGGTTCATGCCTCCAGTAATCTGGGTGAGTGACAAGAACATCTAAGGTTGTGGATGTGTTGTTGCCGCTAGGGATAAAATAACTAATGCTTAGCTTAAGGGTACTGCTGTTAAGTCTAATGCGTTTGTTTACATTACACACTTTGCTTAATGCAATAATATGTTGTTTGCAACTTAATACTAACGGGAGACACGGATGCTATCTCGGAAATGGATTATTTAGGCATGGATGCAGCTAGTAAGCGGTCCATGTATTATGTTGTAATGCCCAATAAATACTACAATAAATTATCTTGTCATATATTGCATTGTCATGCGCTTGTTATTTGTCAATTGCCTAACTGTAATTTGTTTACCCAACATGCATGTTATCTTTTATAGAGAGACACTGAACTGTGGACCCGGTCCATTCTTTTACACTGATAAAACACCAACTGCAATCATCTGTTCTCTGTTACTTTCTGTATTTATTATTATTCTCCACACCATACGTTTAATCGTTTGTATTCAGCAAGCCGGGAAGATTGACAACCTTCCTGTTTTGTTGGGGAAAGTAGTTTTATTGTGTTGTGTACAGGTCCACGTCAACCACCAAATCATCTGACATTGCGCCGTGCCATCTTTTATGGTGTCGTTGACAACCTTCTGAATCACTTTTGACTCCTACTGGATTGATAACCTTGGTAGATATCAAAGGAAAATTGCTGCTGCACTATATCATACCTTCCTCTTGGGTCTCCCAACGAACGTGTGTTTTCACGTCATCAGTTTCTTCTCATTTTAATCTTGTGTGCATGCTAGTCTCACTAGTTAGTTTTGATTTTACAAGCTTCGCCTTAAGCTTGAAAATTGTACAAAGATTTTATCAATGAAAAAGGTTGAGAGCTGAAATTATATTTTTGTTTTTGTTTAGAGTATGACCAATGTCGATTCCCAGACTGTTGATTTTGAAATATTGAACTGCAATCATGTGATTAACTACTTAATCTATTATTGAAATGCTTAGTGTGTAATGAATGAGTCCACTCTAACAAAATGCTAGATATCAATTTAATTTGCTTAAGCCACCATTCCTCTGTCCTACGAGCTGATGGACCATAAATGATTCTCGAATTGTTGGCTACTCCGCTGACCTACAAACGATCTACCAGGCTGAATATTGGATTTCGACCACGAGTAGAAGAGTACTTATAACGGAAACATTATAATATGAACCTCGACTTACTGAACACTTTCTTCCTGAGTGACATGATGGTAGTACTTTCCTTACTATTCCATGCAGGATAATGGCCCCAAAATTAATTATTATAAACATCAATTAAGATTCAATTATTAGGTCTGTTAGCTTAAGAGCCAGACATGAGTTTTGATTCTGAAACTTTTGTGGAGGAATGTAGTCACTATACCATACTTTGCATTGACGTACTTACTATTGAAAGTGCCTTGTGCTGAAATTGTTTTACTCTCACTAAAAGAGAGGCATTAAAATTTTCGCAGCTTAACTAAAATTTTAAGACTGGCATTAAAACTAAGGTTTAATTGACAGCAAATTATATTTGGCTAGGCAGGGAGTTTAGGTGCAACCGTGCAAAATCTAACATAATATTGATTAAAGTTGCAGGAATTGTGAAGGCGAAAATATTATATCATCTCTTACTGGTATGTTCTTTTTCTTATGTCGACTTCCCATAGTTATTCTTTATTGGTGAGTTACTCGAAGATGATCAATGTTTATAATTGGGGGTGTTGATGGCTCTATTTTATATAGAGTTTTCTGAGATTTGTTTCATGGGGTTTGACTTGAATTTCGCCTTTGCACTAACTCAAATATTTAGAAAACATAAAACCCTTATTTTTCTATGTGACTAATAGGAGCAACACATTTTGGAAAGGAAATGAATCCATAAATGGAGGATTTGGAGGCAAACAAGCATTTCTTAGACGATCACAGTCCGTCCTGGATCAACAGATTTCTAATAGTGTATTGTGTTCACCCTATGAATTTCAAACATGCCACCAAAATGATATTATCGGGTATCATTTTCTTACAAAACCATTAGCACCTATTTATATTAGTACTACTACTCATCAACATGTGCAACTTCACGGGCTAGTTATTCAGACAAAAACTAATATCTCTCACGATAGATTTTATTTATATTTATTTGGAATACAAAAGTTCCAAAATAGATGATTGTGAGATGGAAAATAGAAACTTATATGGAGATGTGGCATCCATAATTCGATTTGGTTGCATAAACAATGATGAGCTCACATCATAGATCAGTTATCAAAAGGTATATATGAAATCTCGAACAACTAATTGATGTTATTTAAAAAGGATTGCCTATAGATTGGTATAACTCAAACTCTTTGTTATCTCAATTTGAAACTATATTTTAAATTTTTTGACGCGGTAGAAATTTTAGTGACTAAATGAAGGAAGAAATTGAAGTGTTCAATCCAATGAGCATGGTGCCGAATGTAAGAGAAGCGGCGAACAACCTCACAATATCATGGGAAGCTAAATCAAGAATATATGTGAGTTAATATGTGCATATGGCAGAATAAATAAAACTTCTTCGATCATCAAGAAAATATAATAAACAAAAAAGGATGTTTTAAAACAAATAGAATGAATGTATAACGGTTTACGACATTTAATTTGTCAAATACATTTCATGTCGATTAAATTTAGAATGTTAATCTACTTCCACCAACTGAATCTTGCGCATTCCTATTAGAAATATTTATGTGCAATGAATATTATATTCTTACTAGGCGGGTGGATTGTGGGGGGGGGGGGGGGGGGGGGGGGGGGGGGGGGCATTGGCCCTGCCCTAACTAAACAATGGACTGTTGCTTCTTCTACGTGGCAACGCGAAGGAGCCAGATCCACATAATTTAGTTATGGCAATATTAGTACTAACATTTGTTCCGTCTGCAAGCAAGAGATTGTGCTCGGATTGGGCTCTGCGCTTCACTACCTCCACTAGGAATGTGAAAAGTGCGTCCTGCACAGGGACATCAAGCCAAGCAACATTATGTTGGACATGTTTTTCATAACGAAGTTCGACGACTTCGGGCTCGCGAGGCTGGTTGAACACGGCCGGCAAGAACTGACGACGAAATTACCTGCACATTTGGCTACATGGACCTGATTGCATGACCACCGGAAAGACCTGCAGGCAATCCGATGTGTACATCTTCGGCGTAGTCCTCCTGGAGATAGCCAATGGAAGGCAACCTAAAGTTTTTGAACAATCACTACAAGACCCAATCCTCCTGACCTAGTGGGACTAGGATCCGTAAGGAAGGGAGTGAGTTCGGTATGCCGCAGATGCACGACTGGGACGAGAGTTTGACGATCGAGAGATGGAAGTCATGATACTCGTTGGGCTCTTATGTTCTCAGCTCGACTGTAACCTCAGCCGCAGACAGGCGGTCAGCGCGTTGCGGTTCGAGGTGCCCCTCCCTGCAAGGAGGCCGGTGGCTTCTTATATGCCACATGTTGGCAAAACATTTTCGGCAACAAGTGTGTGTGCCAATATACGACCCGATAGACCTAGCAATTTTTCTCAATATTTTGTATGGATATACATGCAAGAGATTAAATGAATCGGCGTGTAGTTAGTGTTCCTATAATCCTAGTTAATTTGTAGGATCCTGGAAGTTTGATCGAAATCCACGGATTACTCCATGTGACAAACAGAAAAATCCCCGGACATCATGATGTTTGCAATCCATCCATCGCCATGTAAGTCATTCATTACACTCAATTTTTTTTTTTTGTGGAAAGCATGTAGATGAGGGGGCGATGTCCTTCGGCTCTGACTGAGGGGTCCCAAAAAGTCGTCCTCTTACCATTTCCCACCACAATGTTGGTGACAGTGTAGAAGAAAAAATCCATGTCTTCCTTCGTTCAACGATTTCCCATGCCAAAGAATGTCTTAGACGATCTCAGTCCATCCTGTATCAACAGGTTTCCTATAGTCATTGTGTTCACACTATAAATTTCAAACATGCCACCAAAATGATATTATCGGGTATTGTTTTCTTACAAAACCATTAGCACCTATTTATATTACAAGTTTTAGTAAATCTAGTCATCAACTTGTGCAACTGCACGGGCTAGTTAATCTGACAAAAACTAATATCTCTCACGGTAGATTTTTTTAATTTATGATACAAAAATCCAAAATACATGATCGTGAGATGGAAATTAGAAACTTATCTGGAGATGTGGCATCCATAATTCGAGTTGGTTCCATAAACAATGATTAGCTCTTATCATAGCCAGTAGTAAAAAAAGTAATCTCAAACAACAAATCGATGTTATTTAAAAAAGGATTACTTCGAGATTGGAACAACTCAACCCCTTGTTATCTCAATTTGAAACTATATTTAAAAAAATTGACACCGAAGAAATTTCAGTGACTAATGAAGGAAGAAATTGAAGTGCTCAATCTAATGAGCATGGTGCTGAATGTAAGAGAAGCGGCGAACAACCTCACAATATCATGGGAAGCTAAATCAAGAATATATGTGAATTTACATGTGCAGATGATAGAATAATAAAACTTCTTCCACCATCGAGAAAATATAATAAAGAAAATTGTGAATGTCGACTTCCATTATTATAATTTATTGTTGAGTTCCTCGAAGACGATCACGTTTAAGATTGCGGGAGTTGATGGCTCTATTTTATATAGAGTTTTCCGAGATTTTTTATGGGGTTTGACTTGAATTTCTCCTTTGCACTAACCCAAATATTTAGAAAATAAAAACCTTGTTTTTCTTTGTGACTTTTAGGAACAACACATTTTAGAAAGAAATGAATCCATAAATGGAGGATTGGGAGCCAAAGAAGCAACTCCTTAACCGGAGATAATTACAGGTGCAGTAAGAGCATAACAACCAACGGTTACAATTACGGTAAGGGCGGAGATAATTTCATCTGCGGTAACAACGGAAAAAATTACATATGCAATAAGAACAGAGATCGGCTCCGCACATAACCAAAGATTATTGACCAACTAACCTATTAAATGAACATCGTGATTAGATAAACCCTTGACGAACCATAAACTCAAATCTTTAGTTCACATCGGCTACTCTTTAGCAAATACTCCCTCCGTTCACAATTAGATGACTTCTATTTGTCTACATGCGAATGTATCTAGATATGTAACAAGTCTAGATAATCCATATCTTGACAAATGGAAGTCATCTATTTTGAAACGGAGGGAGTATTTCTTTTACATAAAAAACTGATTTTTTTTTGAAAGCAGGCAAACAAATTGCTGTTTTCAATATTTAAAGAGAAGTCTAGAAAGTTTTACAAGCTACGCCTTGGCCAAGAGTGGCCAAGGCCTCAAACAAAATCCCAATCTCTCGGAATTAAACTACCGAAGCCACTTCTCCACAAGCATGGTTGTGGTCATTGATATGTTCCAAAAAACACGTTGTGTTTCTCTCTTTCCAAACTTGCCAAGGCACATGCATCGCAAGAGACGCCACAGCTTTCTTAGAGTCGCCCCTCTTGGAACACCTCATTCTGTTGCACAAGCTTTGCCGGTGAGTCCGGTCCAAGGGTGTGGAGCGAGAGCGTAGTCGAATGAGTCATACGCGGCACAATCACATATGCGAAAATTAAAAGAACATAGAGATATAGCCGGACTGATCTTTATTATCAATGGTGTGTCTCTCTACATACAATACATGGGGTATATATAGGAGGGAGAGGGGTTAGGGTTGAGGACCAATCTAGAGGGAAAACCCTCACCCCAAGAAAGGTGGGCCCGTATGTTACACGACGGTGGTTTCCCAACACTCCCCCTTGGTCCGACACCTCGTATTGTCTATGTCTCAAAAACTCCAAAAAACCCAGTGGGAAAAATATGGAGAACGAGCGCATAGCATACGTCTCCTCATGTTGCATGAATCCTCATTAAAAACCTCAATGTGAGAAACATCGGGAAAACTCACATAAGGGAAAAAGAGTACAATCCACTCAACATCAGGTTGAGTACTTGATCATCTTGATCAAGATTTCATAGATGTCGGGGTGTATAGAATCTCCCCCAGAGTCTGGCATATGTCTAAGTCTCATCCTACCAATTCCACGAACACCTCTCAAAAGATGATTCCGGTAATGATTTAGTGAACATATCAGCGAGATTGTCACACGACTTAATATGCAAGATCCTCACCTCGTTCGTCTTCTGCAGGTCATGCACATAGAAAAACTTGGGGTTGATAAGATTACTCTTCACATACCCTTACTGCACTTGTGCAACACAAGCTGCATTATCTCGTAGATAATGGTGGGGGTTTGTACGGTGTTCAGCCCACAGTCTGCTGAATGTGGCGAATCATCCGTCGAAGCCATGCACACTCTTGTGATGCTTCTTATAGTGCTATGGTTTCGGAGTGGTTCGTCAAAGTCTATACAAGACTTTTCCTAGACGATTTCCAGGAAACTGTAGTTTCACCACAAATGAAAACATATCCAGTCTGTGACTTGGAGGTGTGCGGGTCTGACAGGTAACCTGCATCAGCATGGCCTACCAATGATAGGTCTTGGTTTCTCCTATAAACAGCCCAAGATCTTTGGTCCCTTGCAGTATCGGAAGACGTCCTTGATGCCTTTCCAATGTCTATTGGTAGGCTCAGAACTGTACCTACCAAGCAAATTGACAGCGAACGCAATGTCCGGCCATGTACAATTCGCGAGGTACATGAGTGCTCCAACGGTGCTCAAGTAGGGGAATTCCGGTCCCAGAATTTCCTCCCCCTCTTCATTAGGCCTGAACGGGTCCTTATCTTGCTGCAAAGACCTCCCAATCATTGGGGTCTTCGAAGGATATGCCTTATGAAATCCAAATCTCTCTAACACCTTCTGGGTGTAGGCAGACTGGTGCACTAGAATCCCAGCAGGGGAATGTTCAAGTTGCAGACCCAGACAGAACTTGGTTTTACCCAAATCCTTCATCTCGAATTCCGACATCAGGTAGGAACTCGCTTCCTCAATATCTCTAGGTGTACCGATTATATTCAAATCATCCACATACACCGAGATTTATAGAATCCATCTTGGGATCGGCGTATAAATACGCGTGGGTAATCTTCGTTGCTCGTGTAGCCCTTCTGATGAAGGAAATCGCTTAAGAGTTTATACGACATCCTACCAGACTGTTTAGGTCCGTACAATGTCTTCTGAAGAAGAACAATGTATAGACACCGATTTGCTCTCTTGGTTCGGAATGGGGATACCTTTTGGTACCTTCATGTATGATTTCCGAATGAAGGTTAACCATATCGGTAAGCAGTGACAACATCCACCAATTTCATTGTTAAGTCCAAATTTACTGCCACTGAGATCAAGTATCTAAAGGTTATACCATCCATAACTGGGGAGTAAGTTTCCTCAGTATCGACATCTGGTCGTTGAGTGAACCCTTGAGCGACGATCTTGCTCTGTACCGATACACCTCATGGGTGAGGTAACTGCCTCCTGCCAATCTTTCCAATCCGACCTTATTTCACAATCAGCGAGATTGTTAGGCCTAGGGTCAGGATCTATGATTGAGGAAATTCTATAGCAAAGTTAATGTCGACAATTGCCATTGCTCGGTTCCTTGTCTCTCCCTTATTTATATAATTTATGGCCATTTTTCATGGGGCGCATCTGGCGCTACCTCTTGCTCTACCGTATTTCCCATTACAGGAGCGAGGTCCTTTAGCTCTTCCGCGCCGATGTGTGTACTCACATCTCCGCTGGATGTTCCCACAATAGGGACATTCAAGTCCGGAATCCCGTGCACATGACTTTCCGTACTTATGCAGGTCTCAATTGGCTCCCCTTTTTCTTACTAGGGGATTTGGTGACTGTCTGTGATAAATCTCTCTTATCCTTCTTCCTCAGGCGTCCCCGAGTACTTAGGAGTTGAGAAACCGGATTTCGCGTCCTTTTAGGCCTTTGGACGGGAGCGGGTGTACCATAGTTAACTTCGGTATCTCAACCCTTTCGGTGCATTGCACGTAGGCATATGCGACTTTCTCGCAGTTTTCAAATCACCAAAGTGATCAGGCAGTTGATTCGCTAATGCATGCAAATCAATTTTCTTTTGGACTTCTTTATTTGTCTCGGCAGTGCGTGGGTCATGAGCATGGATCTCCGTGACTTACACGTGATTTCTCGACTTTTATCATCAAGGGGTTGATTATCTCCCCCTAAAGTCGGAAAGAGATCCTCGACAATGCAATCAGCAAAGCGGGCCGTATGACATTCACTTGTCATGGGGTCCAAATACCTGATTATGGACACAGTCTCATAACCAACGTATATCCCCGACTTACGGAGCAGACCCATTGCTGATTGCTGGGGTGGTTATATCGGTGCATACACCTGGCAACCGAACCTACAAAGGTGGGAAAACTTCGGTGCCGACCCCTACGCAAGCTGCATATGAGAATCGATGTTGTAGGCCAACAGTCTAAATTTGATGAGTTAAGTAGCGTGTCACACGGCCTGCCCAACATCTGGTTGGCGAATTACAACTCTGAAGGGGCGGTCTTGCAATGAATTTAATCAATGCCTTTGCCAGACCATTTTGCGTTTGGACATGCGGTACTAAATGTTCGACTGCGATTCACATTGCCATGGTTTTATGTTCCAGCAGGCAAACAGTGGACCATTTAGAGAAGCGTCGATGTGTACCATAAAGTACCAAAACAACCCTGAGATGGGCTGAATCGGACCGCTTAAGGGGGACGGTCTAATGAATATATTCCCCGTAGAGTATGCGAAGCACACGAAATCATCAGGATTCGGGAAGTTTTTCACTTTAACATTATGACCGTTTGAGTTGTATATTCCTCATCATACTTAGACTGAGCGGCCTAATCTATCATGCCATAGGCAAAATAGTTCAGAGCATCGGAAGGTAGTGTACACAGGCAGTGCTACAATTACCATGTAGCATAGCCATGTGTCCAATGGAGGAAAATTTTCCAAGGACATGTTTACTATTTTCATCGCGCCCGGTGATTAGGAGGCATTCCATACCGTTCATAACACCGGTCTCAGTTGGAGACTATTAGCGTGAAAAACCATTGAAACTCAGGGGGTACGACTGACTCAGGGTACAACAATGCATCGTTAATGATCAAAGTTGTTCCCATGGCTAGTATGATAGTGGCTCGTCCGAGCCAACTATATAAGGATCGCATCGGCGATTTTCATAACACTACCTCGAGAATTTTATCAGACTCAAAGCACATAATCTCCCTGAAGATGGTATTTGTGTATCGTTTGCCACAAGACATGTTTACTCCATTGGGGTGCCACACGTGTTCTAAGATATTTGCATGTAACTAAAATAATGGAGCGAGGAAGTAGAAACATTACATAACAAATGCATATATATCTCAGAACATAACATGCCATCATATTTAAATAGATGGAATTAATGAACGATAACCAAATGTCATTCAAGCGTCGAAATAATGAATATGTCTTGCTCTCGTAGAGCTTAGAAAACCAAATGTATCTCAAATAGCCTAAGGAATCATGATAAATTAAGCAGTGGAAGCTTAGACGGGCATAGTGAACGCGCCGTTCACTACACTCAATCTCCAACTGTGCGAACTGCTCCTCACTGAGTATAGGATCATCATCAGTGCCTACACGAGGCGCAAAAGGGCGCGCCAAGTGATCGACCTCCATAGATACGCGACGTCCGTTGGGACCGTCGGAGCTATCTCCATGGGCGCAACTAGAGGTGCAGCAATAGGCAGAGGTGGAGGCGGCGGGAGGAGCTTAGGCGCCACCATGGGTGCTGGTGGTGCCTCCCACTGTACTAAGGCGAGGTGCGATTCATGCACCTTCTTACTAGCCATGTACGCTGCCACAACGTCCTTAGGCGCACGACACTGGCGTGAGAAGTGTTCAGTAGAGCCGCACCGGTAGCAGTCCTGGGGCCTCTGCTCCCCCTTTCCTGGCTGATGCTGCTGAGCCTGGTGTGAGGGGTGAGGCGCCCTCTTGCCCTTCCTGCCTCTCTTCTTATTGAGAGGCACATGGACCTTCTAGACGTTAGCATGGGCCTCCTGACGGAACGCGCCCCAAGTGGCTGCGCGAGAGAGTTCTTTCGCAAGAGCTCATCCTGCGTCTCCTCCACCTGGAGTATGTCCACAAGCTCTGCATACTGCGTGTACTGCCCCTGGCGTAGTTTCACGGGGACTGTACAACATTGGGGTGGAAAGTGGAGAGAGTTTTCTCAATCTTCTGGGTGTCGGTGATAGTGACACCACATATCCGAAGAGAGGTGCAAATCCGGTGCAAGGCCGAATTATAGTCTCCCACCGTCTTGAAGTCCTGAAACCTCAGACGCATCCACTCCGCCTCTGCCTGCGGACGAACAGTGTACTTCAGTCGCTCGAAACGCTGTTTAAAGCATTCCAGAGGTCGAAAGCACTCCGCTCAGCCATGTACTCATTTTTCAGAGTACTGCAGAGGTGGTGATGCAGAAAATGCAGAGCCTGGTCATTCTGAGCAGAGGTGATAGCGCCGGTGACCGCCTGGGTCCCCACGCCAATTGCCTTGGTCAGCTCCCTGGACGTGAGGAAGATCTCCACGTCCGATCCCACGGCAGCCATTTTGGGCTAGCTCGGTGAACTCACGGTTGACGATTCCGGCCATCTGCGATTTATGCAAATCATATTAGATTACAGCAGGTAATCCAGATTACAGCAGGTAATCCATTGCACAAATGCGATGAAGATACAATTGTTCATTAACATGACGTTCCAATATTTAAAAACAAGCTAACAATGATTTCAAAGCGATTAAAGGTAATTAAAAAATTAATTCTAGCAATAAAAACATATAATACAAGCATGATAATGACGGAAACATGATAAGCGCATCACTAATGTGAAAAATTGGCCCTAAAATTGACTTTCCGTAGCAATTTTACGCCCAGATATACAATTTCAGCAAAAACAGACTATTCTAGGGACTTACAGATAAATTATTCAACATGAATAAAATTATACAGAAAACTGGAAATGTACAGGTGTTAAATGTAAATTTTTGCGCAGACAGTCATTCGGTCTGGCCCGTAACGGCAGCAAGCTGAAACTGGGCCAAAAAACCAGGCCTAACCCACCAGCCAAACCACACAGCGCCACTTTTTTTTTCTTTTTCTTTTTTTAAGGCCACCGTCATGGGCCGAATTTCGGCCCACCAGTCATGCACGTAGCTAGGCTGTCCCAGCATGGCCGTTACCTGGCCGATCGATCCGATCTGATCGATCGTGCTAGGTATGCTAGCATGGTCGTTCGGCCCGCAGCTGGCGAGGCCGGCGGCCGTGGGATGGAGCGGGCGGGGGTGCGGTCGCCGGCGACCAGGCGGGCGGTGGCGGGGCTCGGCCAGCAGGGCCTCGCGCGGGCGTCCGTGGCACGGGAACGCGGACGACATGCTCGGCCTCGGTGGGAACGCGTGCGGCGACTCACGGCCAGCAGGGCTCGTGGAGTTCGGCAGCGCCTCAGGCGTGTTTGCGTGGCCAGCAGGGCCGACGAGCACGCACAGAGGTCGACGAGGTCATCTGGGTCGTCAGCTCGTGCGGAAGTGCGACGACAGCGCCGCGTAGTGCGAGGCTCGGTGTGTTGCGTGGCGGCTTGCTGACCTATGCAACACACGATGAGCAGCTCTACAGCAGTCAGCCGACGATGTTCTTACGCTGATGTTTCGGATGTCAATTTTCATCGTCCGTTCATATGAAATCGAGAAGGCACGTCGCACAGCTGGTGCACCGCGGGACCATCAGGGCACGTCTGTACCGACTCCCTACGGCGACGTCAACAAATCCCCCATGAATCCGAGAGCATCGACATTGGTTGGCGACGTATTCGCCAGCTCGGCTCTCGGGAGGGAAATCGACACCATAGGTAATACATAATCCGTATAAGACGTATTGCAAGAACGGAAACATGAAAAGATGTAAAACCGTTGTTGCGATCGGATCTGGATTATACCTCCGCGACGATGAACGGCGAGAGCCTGCTTGAGGGAGGCTCGATGCAGATCAGTTGGCGGAGCAGTACGTGCTGATAACGTGTTGCATAACCTTTGCCGGTGACTCCGGTCCAAGGGTGTGGAGCGAGAGCGTAGTCGAAAGAGTCGTACACGCGGCACAATCACAGATGCGAAAAGTAAAAGAACATAGAGATATAGCCGGGACTGATCTTTATTATCAATGGTGTGTCTCTCTACATACAATACATGGGATATATAGGAGGGAGAGGGGTTAGGGTTGAAGACCAATCTAGAGGGAAAACCCTCACCCCAAGAAAGGGTGGGCCCGTACGTTACACGACGGTGTTTCCCAACACATTCCACCATTCCTTGACGGTAAGAATCACATGCCAATCCCTTGGGGCATGTGCAAGAGACTAGTGTTCTTACCGTCAAAAAACACTTCAAAAATCCAGAAAAATGGGAAACAAACATATTCTAGTGTTCTAAGTATGTACAAAGTTTCGTGATGATGTGACATTTGTGGTGCTCTGTACGGGAAAAAAAAACCAGTGCTCATTTTGGCAACAAACATATCCTAAAATGAGCATGTTTTTTTTAGAGCACGACACATTTCATTTCATCATGAAACTTGCAAACACTAGCATATGTTTGTTTCCCCTTTTCAGATTTTTTTGAAGCATTTTCATATTATTATTTTTGAATTTCGAAAGAGGGCAGGAGCACGTGAGCTCGGAAGTAAAAGGGGATTTTCGCCTGCGCCAACCCACCGCCGGCTTCCCCACGCGACGTGGTCGCTCGGTATGTTGATCCTCTGTCCCTCAGACCAACTCTGTCCCTCCGTTGCCCTGGAAGTTTTTAATTTTTTATTTAATTTCTGCCGAGAAGATGCCATGCGTGATGTGGTTTATCACGATTCCACGAATATTGAGATGGCGATGCCCGCGGCTGACGGTAGACGAAGAAGTGGCAGGCAAAGAGGAGGAGCAGAGCCGGGTCTCCATCTGAAGCATCTCACGCAGATCCCGTCGCCCCACTTCATGCCCATCCTCCGAGTGGCAGCATTCTAGATCAAGACCCTTGCTCAGGTCGTCGAAAGGTATGGCACAATCTCCCTCCCGCACTGATGTGCCTTTGTTGCAATTTGGTTGTGTTGTGGATGGAATTACACAATGTCAGTTCAGGGTACCTTCGTTCAGTTTGAGGACTCGCGAGTCGAATCTATCGCAATTTGCAGCTTCAGTTGACTGCAGCTGCCAATTTTTGTATGGCGGGGCTTCTGCTCATTCTGAATGTGTGGATTAGTTCCGTATCAGTCTAAGCCAAGCAACTCTGTTCGCTTGCTATCAAATTGCTGAGAAGAGAAGCGTGCTTGTGTTTGATCGACACATTAATCAAGTGTGGGTAAGAATTGAATATTTGTAGAGGCTGAAGAAGAGAAAACAAGGGTCTTATCTGTTTCTTTCTCATGATGTATACTTGATTGTTTTGATGCCTCAGGTTACTGCTTAGAGTTTATGAATCCTAATTTGTAAGAATATTTTTTCAGAGAAACGGAAATAGCTGCCTTGTCTACACTGATATATGGTTGCATTGTGACCTTCAGATTAGATGTTACCTGTTAGCCTGCTGTAGCTAGCTGAAGCACAATTCAAGACAAGGTAAACTAGATATTGAGCTGAACATAAAACAGTTCATTTAGGTTGCATATCAGCATATGTAGGCTATATTTTATACGAGTTCTCGAAGAGTGGCTCTTTTTAAGCATGTTCGTGTCGAAGTCAGATGCTTTTTTAAGTGATAGTATCCGCTGGCTGCACCGAAGCTTATGACTTTGTAGCAGATTGCTGAGCTCTGTGATCTTGAGGGAGCAGCAAAGTAGTTATATGACAAGTACATATCAAGATTGCCCGCGATTGAGCGTTTGACAGTTGTTGGAAATCAAACTCACAGTTTAATAGTACATGTACAGTTGTGTTATTCTGTCTGATTCCATAAAGTTATTGTGCTCTTTGTGATTCTTCTATTTGACTGATCTCTCTGTAATTAGTATTTTTCTTCTGGTGTGTTAGGGATGGGAAGATGGTGAAGGCCTTGAGAAAGACAAGCAATGTATAGAGGGGCATTATAGAGTGAAGCAAAATCAAGCCACGGTAGGTATGCTTACTCCTTGTAGATTTATTGTATGCTTTATGCATTTGGTGGGTAAGAAGCATCCTTTCCCAATTAGTCTCAAGCCGCTGAAATATGTGTTTGTTTTCATATGCAGGTGTTGGTGTAGAAAGTACTTAAAATAATGGGTATACGACCACCCAATTTGACCTTACTAAGGAACTGAAAGTGTTGAGGCATGTAGCAATTATTTCTTTCCTCCTTGCATGAATCGATTAAGATTCAAGTGTCTGGTTATGTCATTTTATCTTTTTCATGTCAGTTGGTAATTGCTCCTCTCCGCAATGACGTCAATCTTTTAATCCTGTTAAAAAGGTAGCCTGAAAAGTGTGCATATATCTTTACTCTTTATAATATAATTTGTTAGTTTGGTACTCGCTCCTCTTGCACACTTTTCATCGTATATACTTTTGCATATCCTTTGAAATCACAGAAAAGAGAACTCTAGCAGCTGATAGATAGAAGACTTCCTGATACTCTGATAGTGGTGAGAACAAAATGAATCTCACTTACATGTTTATTTTCTGAAACCATGTGAGGAAAGATTCTTATTACGTTCAGCAAATGAAGTATGATAGTGAGACTTTGATAAGGGTTAAATTTATTGCCAGGGAATGAGATGCTGTTATTACTTCCAGTGTATAAAATGATTGGTTTTCTTTTGAAACTTTTATGTATCTTAGGGTGAAGGTTTAGCTAATAAGCAAGCAAAATTAGTTGTCATGCGGACTGAAACAGTAAACATGCTCAAACATGTTTCTCTTACTATCTGTACTTAAAAGTTTATGGGTGAGGTCTGCTACTTCAGATGGAAATAGATTGCAAAGTTTGTCTATAGCTCTAGGAAAACCCATATGTAAGGTGAGAGAGGACAAATGTCTTCTATCTATCATGAATGCAGTTTATTTGTTTTCCCGAGCACAGATATCATTTACGGAACTGCTTTTGGTTACAAAAAGGAAATTAAGTGCTTAAAAGATGGTGGACTTGCATTAAAAAATGTGACACAAAAGTAATTACATTATGAATCTGATACCAATTCACATATACCAGAAAATCAATTCATGCACTACATTATTATACTAAAGAAGCTAAAATTCTAATAGAAAAGACTTGTCTCAGAGACTTGCACTTCACATTTGGCCATACGCTACAACTTGTTCTATGATGAACTCAACACAACTCGAATTCGAGAAGGGCGATGCTACGAGGGGATGCAAACAAATTCATTCGATTATATGTGCGTTGCACGTGCACGTTCACTTATTCGAACTCCCAGAAAAAATGTAAATTTATTAGTAGATGCCGATTTTGTGAGCCACAGAGAGTGATGATTGGTGTTATAGTAATGAATTCAAATTTTAAATTTTACCATAATCTTATTGAAGTATATTGTAGAATTTTAATTCTTCTAAAACAATATAAATAATGTCATCTTTTTTTGAAACGTGCATTGCACGTACATGCCAACTAGTTGTCCTATATATCCTTATGGTAGATTCAGCTGTCAACCACTCAATCCCATTAAGTTTGTTTCTTTCCAGTTCATGCGCGCTACAAACAGCAAACATGCCATTAAGCTGTCTGATTACAGATTGCACATATTAAAGCGCGAAGTATGCTGACAAAGCACTGGTCATGTTAATTGATATCACCTCTCGAGTCTAGATGTTTGATCCCCTTGGATTTCTTCTTTATTGTCCAATTTAGCGAATTTTAGACGTTGTTAGTACTTCGTGCTATTAATTTGATGCAACATACATACACACATTGCTGACATGGGAAGGTCAAAATTGCCTTAGCATATCGAGAGACATGGTGGCTAAACAGATCAAACGTGTTTTTTTTTTTTGCGGGTAGATCAAATGTGTTTTATCGTCAATATGTCCAACATATTCAGATATACATTCAGTAAGGATTATATTAGATGCTATGCTGAAATATATATAGTACAGAAGTACAGAAACTGTTTCCGTTTGAGTACTTTGTGCTTGTCTCAATTGGGATGTGCTCGTTCAAGTACTTTGTTCTCTAGCCGCTGATTATATCCTCGTA
Organism: Poa pratensis; assembly: GCA_947311845.1. Lineage (NCBI taxonomy): Eukaryota > Viridiplantae > Streptophyta > Magnoliopsida > Poales > Poaceae > Poa > Poa pratensis. The sequence goes on from CAMZMU010000065.1 coordinate 39,294,028, forward strand.
GATGTTCCTGACCTTAGCAAAGAATGCTTTCCTGCAATATTCATTGGAGTTGTTTGAGCGCGTGAGTCTCGTTTGAGAGTGTTAGAGCATTTTGCAGGTTGGGTAAAAAGGCTTTGTTCTGTTACCTGTCGGGCTTGAATATCAGGTTCTTGTACGCAAACCACTGCATCAGAAATTCAGAACTGAGATAAGATGTTGAAACTCGGTAGAAAATGGCAGCAGGGAAAGAGTGCCATACTTGTATAACTTGATCAGTACAGTCAATCTTAATCAAACATTGCAATTCTCAAGTGATAAACTTTTTAATTGTACTGAAGTTTTGTTCAGGTGTTGATCTCATCTTACCCCACTGTAGCCAATGCCAACGACCTCCATGAGACCTGGAACCACGGGAAGCCTGTCGATTGCCTGCAAGGTTAACACCAATACCACATTTCGTTACTTCCATCGCCCAGTGATTTCTCAACAACTTTGTTCCATGAAAGGGTGAGAGGTGAAGTATCTCCAGTACCGATACTACTCCGCCGGCGCTCCACATGCCGAGCGTGGCGGCGACGGCGAGCGTGGTCACTGCGTACTTGTCCTCAACCCTGTCCCACTGCACGCGGCGACGCGTTATCAGTCACTCGTGCTACAGCTCGACGGTTCGCAAATATTTTCTCAGATGGGGAGATATGCCGGGGTACGTACCTCTTGTTTCAATGCGTTGATGAACTCGGTGAGCTCGGCGTTGTCCGCCAGCGGCGCCGCCGGCTCCCCAGCGGCCATTGCCACCACGTTCCTCGCCATCCTCTTGCCTGAAAGAAAATGTTTAGTATTATGCTGGTGCTTGTCATCGATGTCCCGTGAATGTACCATGCCGTTGTGCTGCCAGGTTCGGAGGCACTCACAGAAGGAGGCGACACGGGGCTGGCCATGGGACGCGAGGCCGGGCAGGGAAGGCAGAGCGGGGAGCCCGAGACCGACGGAGCGCGCGGCCTTGCCGACGTCGGTCAGGACAGGCGAGGCAACGGCGCCCGTGGCGGGGGTGGCGACGGTCGGGCCATGGACGCCGATGCCTTCGGTTAGTGTGTGCGTCTCGCCACCACTTGCTCGTTTAGCGTTCGTCTGCGGCTAATGACGGATCGGCGGTCGGTGGGACGGCGTGTTGCTGCTGCGGGAGGTTAGGAGCGGCGGGGCTTGAGATAAAGTGGGGATGCGTAGGATGGGCGCCACACGTTTGCGCGCGGAAGAACGATAAGATGTGGGGTTTGGGGTGGGCTCTGTATGGCCTGGATGTTCCGGTGTGCGGTATCTAGGATTTCTGGTGTTTATCGCGCGAAGACGATCGATCAGGGTCAGGGAGGGTATCAGTACTGATGGCCACGTGTGTACCCCAGACTCGGCCGCGTGTGTTAGACATTGGCTCATGTGTACCCTGAGAGATTTGGGGCGTTACTGGAGCCCGCATGAGGCTAGACCAGGCTCACTTGCTGCAAATTACCAGCGTTTGGAAACCTACACGCTCCTCTGGGTCAGGCCGGCGCGATGTTCAAAACAGTATAGAATCAGGACGACTGGAAACTGCAAAATCGGCAGTTTTCCGTTAAGCCAGGCATGTTGGATCACAAAGTAATGCATGGGCTCTATGCGTGGGGAAGGAGCGGGAGACGTCGTGTCCCTTCGGAAACATGTGGCGGGAGACGTCTCATCTCTCACATCGTCAACGGTTTCTTTACCGGTGGCACATCCATTGCGACGAACGACGGCGGGATGATTTAGACGCCGATATGGTCGCTGCCTTGATCTCGACCGCCCTCCGTGAGCAAGAGATTCATCCGTTCAAGAGACTCGTCGACTCATCAATGGTGGTAATCCCTTCTTCCACCTTTATCAAGCTTTTGCGGTTGTATATCTGCATCTACATGATTAGTAGGGGTTCTTAATGACATGCAATGTAGATATGTAAGTGTAGCCACTGTCTTAGGGTTCAATCCACATAGATTAGTGAGACTGGTCAGATTAGTTTGATTGCGCTCTGGTTTGTTGGTTTTCTCTTGTCCGCTAGTTCGATTGTCTCTTTACGGTTGCAGTGCACTGAGTATTTTGTGGTCAAGATATTGTTCATGGTTATATTTGTTGTTAGGCCGATGACTAAACGATGCCTATGTGTGGAAAACCCCACTTGGTTGCTTCTACTGCATCTTAATTATGATGGATTTACCATACATATTAGTTTTATGCGGCACTAGCACACCTTTACACCGTTATTTTGCCACTGGCAAGAATTATTATGTCACAGTAAATTTTAGGATGGCCTACCTAGTGTTGCATACACAGAAATTTGCTTGTGCATGATCCATGGTACTAATGGATATATCTTGAGTGTTGTGTAATTGTCGTATGAAGGTTTTTGTTTAATTTTTTTATGCCCACATTGATTCTGCATGTTTTTTGGTAAACGCTTGATCATCTCACTGATTTGTGTGTGCTTTTTTACTTTAAGGGCCCCAATTATGATTTTCACTGTTTTGCATAAACCAATATTTAAAATGTGGCAGAACTCCAGTGCAAGGTGGTCTCGTACTTGTGCATTGTACAAGCACATTTATTGTGGATGTTTCTTGGTACATTGGTATCATATCTTTGCATTGTGTGTGCTTGTTTGTATGAGGCACTTTCTTATTAATGTTCATTCTCTTTGATTGTGTTTTTCATTAGCCAATGATTAAAATGTGGCATATTTGAATCATAGAGATGGTGTGATTGAATCAGAAGCTATGTACAAACACAATGGTTGTGCATTTCCGTTGGTTCTATTCGTGCCAGCTCTATCAACTCCTGTACTCGTTATTTTTAGACAGTTTTCTTTGTTGTTCATTGCTACTCATGCCTTGCGTTGCTAAATAAATATTGTTGTATTATTGTAGGCTCTTGGCGTCCCTGTGGATATTGCTGGAGAGGGCTCCAGCAAAAGGGGGAGAGAAAGAGCAACCAATGTTGGCCGTTTCATAAAGAGGTGTCCCCTACCCAGTTCTACAAGGTGTTGATCGCACCCAGGTTAGGAGTGCTTCCTATTTCGGACGGTTTCATGCTATATTTAGGGCCGGTCCTGGGAAGATATCCTCAAGACGACCACTAGCTGCACCTGAGAAATCAAACTGAAGGATGTCAATGGAAAAGCCGTGCTCAATATAACCGGGGTGGCCCGGATTTTCCATAGTTCATGATCTGCGGATTGGTACTTCCTCTTTTTTAAGAACCTTTGTCTAACGGAGTACATAGTGGTCATCGTCAACTAATCTTGTTGTGAGGTGGTCTAGAAGTGCTTGGAGCACCCATAAGATTTCAGGAGGATCGTCGTGGAGGAATACGAGTGAATTTAATGGTTTCATCTCATCAAGTTGTTGATAATTAATAATGACTATTATTCTTAGTTATAGGTACTAATGATGTTGGGAACTATGTCCGTGTGTGTCGTATGAATTATGGTACTCGTATGCTACGGTGCTACATTCAGATAGGATATATGGTCCGTAATTAACTATGTTACTTGTTATTGATCTAATCTGGTGTTTTCATGTGCCTCTAGTAACCTCGTAACTCTTGAGAAGAGGTTAACATATTGGCCGTTGTGCATATAACCAAACACGCATGGGCTGCATTAGGCTTGCGCTACAAATTTCAATGCACGTAACTAAACAGCTGCACCCACTATTACTCGAGGGCTCAAAATTTGCATGTGCAAGCAACCAAACAAAGTGACTGCTTGTCAGTGATCCAACGCATCACATCCTCTCAGCTGGATCGTTCCCTGTGCGGCCCGGTGATTGAAGATGTGAAAATGATGTCGAAGTCCTTTGATTCATGTGTCTTTCGTCATGTTAATCGTGTAGTTAATGTTGTTGCACATTGTTTAGCTAAACATTCTCCTATTAGGTCTGTGTGGCGTGGTGTTCCTCCTGATTGTATTCAGGAGGCTATTTGTAATGACATTATGATTATAGATCAATAAAGCTCGCGGTTAAAATCAAAAAAAAAATTTGCACAACATTGACCAAAACTGGTTTTCACGTCATGCTCGAGAGTCTAGTTGAAGGGAGCCTAAAATTGGCTGCAGGCAACCAATCACACCCTTGCATGAGCTAAGTCTTTTGTTTTGTCCTAGAAAAACGATGTGTGTAACTCAAACACCGCACCCTCCTGTACGAACATTCATTCACACGTAAATATTTGTTGAGATATATTAATTGTAATCGACTATTTTCATTAGCTTAGCTTTCGAGTGAGTTGGTTGGTGCATGTGTAAGTTTTTTTGGCAATAGGTATGTAAGTTTGTGTTGGTCTTTTTATCTCAAACTTTGATTTATTAGTCTTTAAAATATTTGCAGCCTGATCTCTCTAAGCTATATGTGTCCCAAGTTATTTCAGACCAGATTTTAGATGATATTGATTTTTTAATATTAGCTTGTTACTTTTGAAACGAGGAAAAGATTTTGCGTTTTATATTGATATACGAGAAGCAGATACAGAGTGGGAGCCATTAAAAAGGAGAAAAAAGGGTAATCTACCGATAATTTTCGAAGTTGTTTCGCTCCGGCAAAAATCCAATCCTTGCTCTCGTCTTTGATTTTCTGCATTAGCGCGGATTACATTTAAGAAATTATGAAACACCCTCTGTTGGGTATCCTCCTTATGTGGGCTGTGAGGAGATGGCCATTTGAAGCCTCTAAGGCTGCCCAAACAGGTGCAGAAGCCCAAGGCCCATTAGGGTTATGACCAAGGGTCATTTTGGACATTGCACATGATGGATGGGGATGTTAACCCTCCCAACCAGCCTCCACCAAGAGGTGTGACGAAAATCAGGATAGCCTCCATTGGAGAAGAAAACCAAGAGAGAAGGGAAGAGGAAGAAGTTGAAGGAAGAAGCTTGAGATCAAGCACGGCCATGCCCACAAGGTTGTGACGTCCAGATCCACTACCTTGTCTCCTTCAAGCTGTGATTCCACCATCTTTGGTGAGATTGTTCCAATCCCTAGATCTTGTGCCCCAAATCTTGTTGTAAGAGATCCCCTAGTGCTCTCTAGGGAAGAACCTGTTGTATCCCGCTCTGATATAGTGGAAGAAGATTTGGGTGGCTTCGGCCCGTGGTTTTTCCTCTCACCTTGAGAGGTTTTCCACGTAAAATCTGGTGTCTCTGTGTGTTGATTTCTGCTGCTGTGCTGCTGTTTCTGAGTGCTCTACCTACCATAGACATCCTCTATGGTTAGGTGAGAGGTTCTCCTGAGGACAGACACCCTCTATGCTTGAGTGAGCGCTAGGAGTGTCCTGTCTGCTCCATGTATGCTTGATGCATGTTTCCATCCGACACGAGCAACGATCCGGAGTTAGTACATCAGTGGTGCTGAAGTTTACATTTATTCCGCTGCGTATTTTCAGATCACGTTAAGAGTGTGCTAATCTCCATTAAGGGTTAATTGGTCTGCCCAGTTTTCCCAACAGAGTGGTATCAGAGCTCAAGGTTGCTCAGAGGTTGCTGCTCACAATGGCTTTGGAAGAAGGCGCCGCTACAAGTGGCATGATAAAGCTTGATTCTTCCAATTTCTCATTATGGAAGCCCATGATGGAAGACATCCTTTACTGCAAGGATTTGTATGAGCCAATTGTGAAAGACAAGATACCGACCGGTGTCACGGATGAAGATTGGAGAGTGTTGAACAGAAAGGCAGTAGGTATGATTCGATTGTACATCAACCACAATATATTCCACCATGTTGCAAATGACACAAATGCGTATGAGATGTGGCGGAAGTTGGAGTCAATGTATGAGAGGAAACAGCTATGAACAAGGCCTCGGTTATCAAGAGACTTGCAAAACTTGAGTACCGAGATGGCAGCAGTGTGATTGAACACTTGAATGTTTTCCAGTGCCATATAAACCAACTTTCAGCTATGAAGATCAACTTCGAGGATGAGGTGCAAGCATTGTTGCTGCTGAGTTCCATGCCCGACAGTTGGAACACGCTTGTTGTGTCCATTAGCAATTCAGCTCCGGATGGGAAGCTGACTTTGGAGATGGTGAAGAATAGCATGCTGAATGAAGAAGCCAGAAAGAAGGAAAAGGGCGATGCCACTTCTTCTGATGCGTATGTGGCTGAATCCCATGGGAAGAATGAAAACCGTGGACGTGGCCATGCCAGATTTCAGCAAGGCAAAGATAAATCCAGGGGGAGATCAAAGTCAAAACATAGAAAAGATGTTACTTGCTTTTACTGTGGCAAGCCGAATCACATAAAGAGCGAATGCAGGAAATACAAGAAAGATCTTGCAGAGGGAAAAGTTGCAAACAAGAACGAGCAAAAGGCGAGAATGGTGCCGCCAATATTGCAGAATGTGAGAAGGTGAAGACTATCTAGTCATTGAAGATGAAGAATGCTATAGTGTGTTCGTGATGATGCCATGAGTTGGGTTGTGGATTCAGGTGCGTCCTTCCACATTACATCACACAAGGAGTATTTCTCTCCTACACCAGCGGTGTTACCGGCCAAGTGAGGATGGGAAACAGCGGTTCGTCAACCATTGTTGGCAAGGGCACTATATGCATTGAGACTTCCACAGGTTGCAGTTTGGTGCTCGATGATGTGAGGCATGTTCCCGATATACGGCTGAATCTGTTGTCAGTGGGAAAGCTTGATGACATTCGCCATGGCAGTTATTTTGGTGATGGAAAATGGAAGCTCACCAAAGGCTCTTTGATTGTGGCTCGAGGAAGCAAGCAAGGTAACCTCTATGTGACTAAAACCAAGCTATGCAATGAGATGCTGAACGTCGCCGAGAATGACACTTCGGCTGAGTTGTGGCACAAGAGGCTTGGGCATATGAGTGAGAAGGGCATGCACGCTCTTGCTCGCATGGAGTTCCTCCCTGAGTTGAAAGGTATAACCTTGAAACCCTGTGAACATTGTTTTGCTGGCAAACAACATAGGGTTGCATTTCGTACACGACCGCCAAGACGTGCGGAGAATGTTCTTGATATTGTGCATACTGATGTTTGCTCCATGACCGAAAAATCACTCGGTGGAGCATTATACTTTGTGACATTCATTGATGACCACTCCAGAAAGATATTTCTCTATGTGTTGAGAAACAAGTGGCAGGTGCTCGGCGTCTTCAAGGAATTCCATGCCAAAGTTGAGAGAGAAACTGGCAGGAAATTGAAGTGCGTCAGATCAGACAATGGTGGTGAATACCGAGGTCCTTTTGAAAGGTATTGCAGAAATATGGCATCAGGCTTGAGAAGTCACCACCAAAGACACCTCAGCTCAATGGACTTGCAGAGAGGATGAACAGGACTCTCACGGAGAGGGTCACAGCTATGCTCTCTCATGCAAAGTTACCTAACTGTTTTTGGGCTGAAGCTTTGATTCATGCTATGCATATACTAAACCTGTCCCCCTCAGTTCCTCTTGCAGGTGATATTCCTCAGAGAGTTTGGTCAGGGAAGGATGTATCATACAAGAATCTGAAGGTCTTTGGGTGCAAGGCATTTGTGCACATCCCGAGGGATGAAAGAGCCAAGCTTGATAGCAAGACAAAGCAGTGCATCTATCTCAACAGTCCAACCGATGAGTTTGGATACAGATTGTGGGATCCAGTCAAGAAGAAGACTGTGCGCAGCCGAGATGTGGTGTTCATTGAAGATGAAACAATAAAAGATATTGGTAAACCGGAGAAGCCGAAGACTACCACACCTCAGGTTGTCCTAGATCCAGTGAACCCTCCTCTAGTCCATGACAATCATGGGGGAGATGATGATGATGGTGATGTTGAAGATGATGATGCAACTGATCAAGGCAGTACAAGTCAGGGACATGAACAACCATCTGATGATGATGATGATGATGAGAGTCACGGTGATGATAATCCACCTGATTCCCCACCACCAGTGCAGCAGTTGAGGAGAACTGGGAGAGACCGTGTACCTTCCAGCAAGTATCCACCACATCAATATGTGTTGATGACTGATGCAGGTGAGCCCTCATGCTATGAGGAGGCACTGTCTGATGAGCACAAGAATGAATGGTCAGAAGCCATGCAGGATGAGATGAAATCCCTGTATGAGAATGATACCTTTGATTTGGTGTCTCTGCCGAAGGGCAAGAAAGCACTCAAGAACAAGTGGGTGTACAGAGTGAAGACTGAAGAAAATAGCTCACATCCAAGATACAAGGCAAGATTGGTTGTGAAAGGTTTCAGTCAGAAGAAGGGAATTGACTTCGATGAAATATTCTCTCCGGTGGTCAAGATGTCTTCGATCCGAGTTGTGCTTGGCATGGCTGCCTCCATGGACTTGGAGGTTGAACAACTTGATGTGAAGACAGCATTCTTGCATGGTGACCTAGAGGAGGAGATATACATGGAGCAGCCAGAAGGATTCATGGTTGCAGGCAAGGAGCACCAAGTGTGCAGATTGAAGAAGAGCTTGTATGGCTTGAAGCAAGCTCCTCGGCAGTGGTACAAGAAGTTCGAGTCATTCATGACTGAGCTTGGATACCGTAAAGCACAACCTGATCATTGTGTGTTTACGAAGAGGTACGCCGAGGGTGACTTCATTATTCTCTTGCTATATGTCGATGACATGCTGATTGTTGGAAATGGCACAAAGAGGATTGCTCTCCTCAAGAAGGCATTGAGTAAATCATTTGCCATGAAGGATTTAGGACCAGCTAAGCAAATACTTGGCATGAAGATCTCCCGTGATAGATCAAAGAAGCTGCTTTGGCTCTCACAGGAAAGATACATTGAGAAGGTACTTGAAAGGTTCAATATGAAAGACGCAAAGTCTGTTACCTCTCCACTTGCAGGCCATCACAAACTGAGTTCAGAACAATGTCCTAGCAGCAAGAAGGAGAAAGATGAGATGAGTAAAGTACCGTACCAATCTGCCGTGGGCAGTTTGATGTATGCCATGGTGTGCACTAGGCCTGATATTGCCTATGCAGTTGGAGTTGTTAGCCGGTTCATGACAAATCCAGGTGAAGCTCACTGGAATGCAGTGAAGTGGATTCTCAGGTATCTCAAAGGTACTTCTAGATTGTGCTTATGCTTTGGAAGCGGTGATCCTGTATTGCAAGCCTATACAGATGCAGATTATGCTGGTGATGCAGATTCTAGGAAGTCTACTTCTGGTTACCTGATGACTTATGCAGGGGGAGCAGTGTCATGGCAATCAAGATTGCAGAAATGCGTGTCCCTGTCAACCACAGATGCTGAGTACATCGCAGCGGTTGATGCTTGCAAGGAAGTGCTCTGGATGAAGAACTTCTTGCAGGAGTTGGGAATGAAGCAAGAGAAATACGGTCTGTTTTGTGATAGCCAGAGTGCTATCTACCTTGCCAAGAATTCAAGCTTGCACTCTCGAACCAAGCACATTGATGTGAGATATCATTGGATTCGAGATGTTGTGAATTCCAAGATGGTGCATCTTGAGAAGATCCATACCGACAAGAATGGCTCGGATATGATGACCAAGACATTGCCAAGTGAGAAGCTACTTGTATGCTGCAAGGTAGCGGGCATGGCGATGCTCCCCACATGAGTTGGAGGGGGAGATTTGTTGGGTATCCTCCTCATGTGGGCTGTGAGGAGATGGCCATTTGAAGCCTCTAAGGCGCCCAAACAGGTGCAGAAGCCCAAGACCCATTAGGGTTATGACCAAGGGTCATTTTGGACATTGCACATGATGGATGGGGGATGTTAACCCTCCCAACCAGCCTCCACCAAGAGGTGTGACGAAAATCAGGATAGCCTCCATTGGAGAAGAAAACCAAGAGAGAAGGGAAGAGGAAGAAGTTGAAGGAAGAAGCTTGAGATCAAGCACGGGCCTGCCCACAAGGTTGTGACGTCCAGATCCACTACCTTGTCTCCTTCAAGCTGTGATTCCACCATCTTTGGTGAGATTGTTCCAATCCCTAGATCTTGTGCCCCAAATCTTGTTGTAAGAGATCCCCTAGTGCTCTCTAGGGAAGAACCTGTTGTATCCCGCTCTGATATAGTGGAAGAAGATTTGGGTGGCTTCGGCCCGTGGTTTTTCCTCTCACCTTGAGAGGTTTCCACGTAAAATCTGGTGTCTCTGTGTGTTGATTTTTCTGCTGTGCTGCTGTTCTGAGAGTGCTCTACCTACCATAGACATCCTCTATGGTTAGGTGAGAGGTTCTCACCTGAGGACAGACACCCTCTATGCTTGAGTGAGCGCTAGGAGTGTCCTGTCTGCTCCATGTATGCTTGATGCATGTTTCCATCCGACACGAGCAACGATCCGGAGTTAGTACATCAGTGGTGCTGAAGTTTACATTTATTCCGCTGCGTATTTTTCAGATCACGTTAAGAGTGTGCTAATCTCCATTAAGGGTTAATTGGTCTGCCCAGTTTTCCCAACACCCTCGTATTTTGTTTCTTCCAAATCTTTCACGAGATGACCGTGATGGCAGTTTTGAGCCGTGGGAGAAGAGCACAGAGTAACAACCATCAGAGTTGCTAGCATTGAAGAGAGTTGAACATATGCGACACCCATAAACTTGTTCTAACTATTCAGAGGAGGTGGTGGGGGGGGGGGGGTGGGGGTGACTCTTATACTTTTATTATGGTGTAAACATTTTTAGATCTTGCAAAATCAGCTGCCAGACAGGAGCGCTTGGGCATGTGATTTTGCAACCGAGTCTCGATAAATAAAATGACTTTTGGTTTAGGGTAACTTTGGCCGGAAGAAATTGTGAAAACAGTCCCGTTTTATTTAGTTTTTTTTTGTTATTTTTCGTACTTCTAGTGTCACCTATAAAATTGACTCGGCCATATGGTCTACTCCCCATGACGTTCATCATGCCAAACACGTCTGTGACGAGAAGGAGAGCACCGCCACGACAACTCCACCGTGATGTCGATCAGGACATCTCACAAAAAGGAGCTACAATGAAGGCACTGATCAGATCCTCCCTCGTGTGGCGCAGGGATGCAATGCCTCTCCACGCGGCCATGGTGGTATCGTCCATGATGAGGACATATAGGTCGGATATCGCCTTGTGGGTGTCGTGGAGCTGCCCCTCGTGGATCTACCGGGCACGAGCAACACAGATGCCACGATATCGGCAAGGCGCTCGAAGCGCCGCACTTGGTCAACGCTGTCGCGCGCCGCGATGCAAAACTGGAGCACCATGACCGTCCTCTCGTGGAACGTAGTGCTCCATGACGGCGTCCATGGCCGTGTGGTCCCGCCAGAGGGACACGAGCGAGCCAAAAGCGACGAACGATGGGGGCATATGGTAATTTGATTTGCTCCGTCGGCATGGTAATTTGATTTGCTCCGTCTCTGTTTCAACCAAACTAAGGACCATCACATGAATTCTAGAAAAATGGAGAGGTTTTCTGTAAAACAGCTATACCTTTACCACTGTGGCATGCTAGGCGTCCAGCCCTTAGTTATTCAATCGAAAAGGAATATGAACTACAGCTTAAAACGATTCAGACTAAACATCTATTATATACTAAAAGCAAAATGAGGAAGTTTTTCGAGACACCACATTAATCCACATCCTCTTAATTATATTGACTAGTCATCAACCCGTGCACCAGCACGGGCTAGTTATCAAACTTTAATCTAAAACTTAAATAGTTATAAGAGTGAAGTAGGTAATTTTTTCATAATATATGATCATAGTTGTACTAAAATATACAACGGTGAAAGCTAATTTTGTTGGAAGAATATCATCAAATAGAACTGAAGACTTAAAAGAGCCATCAAACCTAATGATGTATTACACGCATTTATAAGAAGGTATTGACACCACATACATCAGGACGGTATCAATGTGTCAGACATAAATAATTTATATAGCTGGAAGAAATATCTTTTTAAAATAATTTATACTTTTAATATTGGCAGGAAAAACCCATTAAAATGTTCTTCCGAGAAAATATCTATCAAGATATTCAAGTTATAAGCAGACAGTTGCCAAAACATGGTCACTGTAAATGATGTGGGAATACAATTGTGGCAGGAACTTTTTTCAAACAAATTGTAAAAATCCAAGTAAATCTATTTATTTTGTGAAAAAAAGTAAATACAATCTATTGAGACATGGTTAGACATGGTTATTGTACGCCCAAAAAAAGGGGAAATATAGTACAGAACTATGGTTGAAAGAAAAAGCTGTACAATAAATTCATGCTGACAAATTTTAATTAATAATGAAGGTGGTGGTCCAAAATCATTAATTTTACCTCCTCACTGCAAAACTAAATATTGGTACCTATCAAATCACTTGCGAATCCCCCCAAAAATCACCATGGTGTGGCTACCTTGGTGCCTTGTCTCTGCTCTAAGACATGCCTTTAAATTTCGTCCACCAAGACACGAAACAACATTATAGGCCACTGAACTACATGAGAAAAACTCATCTAGCTCATGTAGGAGTGTAGGACTATCTTGTTAAGCACAGTATGCTAATTAACATGTGAAAATAAATTACCCCTGGAAACGCTGCTGCTAAGCAGTATACAGAGCTAGAGGGAGCAATGATACCGAACCTTCTACAGCGATGAAAGGACATGCTCAGAGTTTCTCCGAAGCTCAAATAGTACACATAACAGAATGGACTCACCACGGTTAGCAATAAAAAATTAATTATTTGGAGAGCATAATTTGCATAAAAATTAACAGGGAGAGAACTAAAGTAATTTAAATGATCCAAATATGTTTTAGTGGCGATTAGACAAACATGAATTCCCATTAACAAATTACACATAATGGACTAACCACGGTTAGCAACAACAAATTAAAATCATTCGGAAAGCAGAATTTGCATAGAAAAGTAGCGCTAGAGCAATACAACCGATATAACCTTGTGAGTTTAACCTCAAAAAATATAACCTTGTGAGAATTAAAGCAAAAAAATTGTGGGGAGAGAACTAAAGCAATTTAAATGATCCAAATATGTTTTAGTGTTGATTAGAAAAAACATGAATGTCCCTTAACAAATCTGCAGGTTCGCAATAAATCAAATTTGTAGCAAGGTAATATTAATAGAACATATATAACTCATATGTGCTATACAAATTTTTCTAGAGAAAAAGGCAACCACGTTGATATTTTTTTAAGGAAAACTTACTCGGGGATCGATAGTTGAATTGCAGGAAACTTCACATGAGTGTTTTGTTTTCCCCAATTCCAAGCCCTCCTGCTGCACATCATAGGAACTATGTAACTAAGAAACTTGTGAAACAAAGGTACCCCATACAGCCAACTGAACTGCAAACATTTGAATATGGATAACTGATCTACAGACCAAACAATATTTTTTATATGAATAATGATTTTAGTTTGAGAATCTGTGATAGGTAGTAATTTGTTTTTTTAGATAAAACTTAGTGTCAGTTAAGTGTCCAATACATGAAAAAATATTTAAAAAGCTTTGGCATCGTACCTTCATAATATGGTGAAAGGCACAAAACTTCGTTTTACCATGCAACTAATAAGAGATTTAGCCTGGAACGAAGCAAAATACAACATTTATTTCTCTATCTAAAATAACATCAACTAATTCGGTGGGGTAACATACGAACATCTATAAATTAGTCCTCTACAAAAACTGAAGTGAACTGGTCGACCGGACACGGCCCTACTCTAGAGATTTTTTCACGCATGCCAGCCTAACTGGCTAGCCTCCTCTCTCCACAAATATTAATCGAGTTAGAAATACACATGTATAAAGCCAATCTTTCCTTGATTAAACGACAGGGTTCAGAATTAGCTGATTTTGTTGTTCGACGGATGAAAAATACAGGTTGCACCAGCCTCTGCCAAACTCCCCATTAACGATCTGCTTCAAACTCAGTCAGTACACCTCTTCCTCTCCTGCGTCAACAATTGTGAGATAGATTCAGAAAAAAGAGATGCTGTAATGCAGCGTTGTTGAAACTTTAAATCTTTTGGAGAATATTAAAATTTAGGAGAAGAAAGGGATTGGTGACGCCAAGGTCGAAGAGGAGCGTGGGTAGGCATCGCTCGCTCAACAGATGGTGGGCGGGAGTGCTAGGTAGCATGACGATGGTTTGATCTGTGGAGCGTGATAGCCGTCGGAACCCTGAAGCTTGTTTGCCGCGATGGCGGTCGGCTACTCAGCTCGCTGCCACTGTGGTGAAACTACTATTGTGTCGTCCTGCTGGCAAGGCTGCAACGCCAAATTACACGATTTCAGAGATCCATCCATGGTCCATATTTATCGCATCTGCATCCTAAGACAAAGGTCAGGGTTAGCTTCCAATGAATCAGACGTAGTTTGACCCGAAAACTAAAAACAAACTATCAGCCATCGTTTGAAGCGAACAATTCTAGGATGGCCGGATAGAATTGCATGGTCTTTCTTAGGCTTCTGGCAGAACCTAAATAAATTCTTGTTAAATTAATAGGGTAGTGTACAAACCAGGGGAGTACGTGCATGCATGATCACGACTTTGCACATCCGCGTGACAATAGAGAAGTGAATTGACAATCGATCGTACATAGCTGCTGCCAAAATAGTGGATACATGAATCTGCATAAAAATTCTACGATGAAATAAATACTTACTGATATCTCGAGGCATGAAATCTGGTCGCATATTGGATTGCAACTGCAGCAGCCACGGCATGAGACGGCGGCAGAAAAACCGAGGCGGACACGGAAAACACTGGGAGGATGCACTTGCCCACCGCAGCAGCTAAATTTGGCAGAGGTACGCCGAGAGGATGCCAGCTTGACCAAGATCGGAGAGCAGCTCGGAAGAATCCGGCGGCATGGCTAGGGCTGACTAAGAACGGAAAAAGATGAAGGCTCGGGAATAGATTGATGGGATTGAAGGAGATTGCGGTGACAGTATTAGATCAATCGCGGTTGTTTATTCTTGATCCAACGGTAAATAATAGTTTAACCGTGAGGATTAACGTGGTGCTTTCTACGGTGCCTCCAATTAGTAAATATAAGATGGTTAGATCTAAATTGCAAGGTCAGGATTTAATGAAAATCGTTAAGTCGTACCGTTCCCTTATTACGTTTTATGTTCAAAGGTGCAGGTAGGCACGTACGTTTTGTTTTACACATGGACTCCAATCGGATCTGCAAAATCTCTCTCCTTAGATTAGCTGAGTCGGTTAAAAAAAATGTACGTGCCATGCTGCCTATCTAGTTTGAACAAAAAAGAAATCAGCCAAACATATTCTAGACCAAAATACAAATTTTATCGAGACTTATGTTTTTTTTGTTGCAAAATTACAAAAGCGACCACTCTATTTTGCAAGTTTACAGGGGTATTTACATGTCCATAACAAGTTTGTGGGTGAGGTAAGTATTTAACTCAAAAGAAGAAGAAAAAAACATGCTCATATCTTCTATGTTCTCTCTGAAGGGCGAAGACGGCCCAGCCATGGTTACCGACCAGCCGCAGGCCTCATTTATCTCACCGACTCGACGTGACACATTCACTGGCCGGACGCTGTTGTGCGCGGTGTCGAGAATCCTAGGGCGCGTTTGGTGGCTTGCAGCAGGCCTGACCAGGCCCGCCAGCTGCGAGCACGCGGCATTTGGTGGCCTGCATGCTGTCCTGGGCCAGGCCAGCGCGTGCTTTAAAGCAGCATCGGGCCAGGCCGGCTGGGCACGCTCGAATCGAGCGTGCCCGTGGAGCCAGGCCCTAGCGAGCGCATGTTGAGGCGAAACAGCCCACCGGTTGCACGTGTGGAGAAAGGCGGGAGACGCACCAGTATCTGCACACCACACTCTCTCTCCTCTCACTCTTTCGTGTCACTGCCCAACTGCCCCTCTGACGTCCCATCACACTGGCCGACGAGACCGAGGAGAAGGATGGCCGGTGCTCCTCCTCCGTCGCCTCCACCGGCCATGGATCCCATCGATGTCGCCCGTCCCGACTCTCGACGATAGTCGAGCGTGTTGTCAATGAGTTCGAGGCAGGGACAGGTCGCAGCGCGGCGCCGCCCATTAACCCCGTCATTCTGCCTTCGCTCAATTGGCCCTCCCCGGTGGCGCAACACACTAGCACCGCCGCTCGGGCGGGAGCGCCATCAAAATCCACTGTCGGGGCCAGAATCTTGCAGCAGGACAAGTACGAGCCCCAGGGTGGGTACGCAATTAGGAGGGCGGCGATGATGGCGGCACAGGCGTCCGCAAGCACCCAGCCGCTTACGCCACCGCCTGGCTTCCCCCTAGGCCGCGTTTCTCCCTGCTCCGTCGTCCCCTCTTGGACCCGGATCTGGGATGTGAGCGGCCGTCATCTCCGCTCGGCATGCCTCTCCACCTTTGTCATCTCCAACTCCAGCGTCTCCAACTCTGACCTCGGCAACACCGGCTTCGGCAACGGTGGCATCGACATCGGCAACGCCCAAATCAAGAAAGAGGAAGGGAAAGGACCCAGTTCCATCTCCGATGGTAAGCATGCGATCCCCAATCCGTGCTTAGGGTTTTCTCATGCTCGAATAGATGGTCATTAGATCTAGTACTAGTTGTAGTATTTGTTCCAGTAGATGTTGCTCGAGTAGATGTAGATGTAGATGTAGATGTAGATGTAGATGTAGATGTAGATTGTCATTGGCATTGATCGTTGCCCGCTTGCAATGGACAGTGCCACTGATCCTTGCATGCTTGCAATGGACAATGCCATTGATCCTTGCATGCTTCAAATGGACAATGCCATTGATCCTTGCACGATTGCAATGGAACTTGCTTATATGACTGACCACTGTGCTTCTTTGTTCGCAGAGCTGGGAGGTGCTGTGAGATATGACGCCTACTCCTCCTAAACCTCTTCAGGACGTCATCTACCACAACACTGCAGTGCGCAAGAACTACGATGGGGAGAAGAGTAGGTTGTCCTCCACGCCTGGGAAATGAACCAGTCGAGGAGATGCCGTGACGCTTCTATGTCGAGCTCAGCTACTCCGACCTGAAGGCCATAGTCCTTCCCCCAGAACTGAAGCCACTGCTAGAAGAAGCTCAACCTCAAGAAGTCCACAACTCAGCCCCAGCCCAGGACCTTCGTACCAATCCGGTGGTCCAAGTGCTTTGAGTACTTGAAAAGTCCCGATTGTTTCGATTTTTGGAATGGGATATTTACGGAATCCCCATGAATAGGATCAAACCTTATTCCATGCTAGTTCCATAAGATTCTTCTTTCTTATTCTTAACCAAGCCCTCTCGAGGGCATGCAGATTCAGTGGTTCAAGGAAGATCTCGTCATCTTCAAGGGCTGGAGGGATTTTGTCAGGAGAAGGACCTGGACATTGGTGACCTCGTGGTGTTCAAGTACGACGATGGGGGCTTCGGCATCATCGTCATCAAGCACATCACGACCACTCAGAAGGTGTTCGAGTGTGACATCCATCACAGGTGATCTCTAGCACATCACGTTTAGAAGTGGTTTGTAGGGTAGTTGTATGAACCCTCATATTTTGGGCTAGGGGTGTGTACCCCTGGCTGTTGTTAACTAATCAGGTTGCATGGCATGCACCTGATGCAAACCTAGTCGAGCAATATTCTCGGAATTGGACGATAATTTACGTGAATTATTTTTGCAATGGAACGAAGACACCGCCCGAAGGAGAGGTCGAGGGGACCCACCAGGGGAGCAAGCGGGCCCAGGCGCAGCCTAGGGTTGGCCCGTGCCCCAAGGCCGTGTGGGCCCCTGGTGGTCCACCGACATCGCCCTTTCGCCTATAAATTCCATCGCCTCCAGAAACCCTCGACACCGATCAGAAATCCACGAAAAGTTCCGTCGTCGCCGCCGTCGTCAACCCTAATTCGGGAGGGTTCTGAAGCTCTTCCCGTCACCCTGCCGGAGGGAGAGATCATCACCAGAGGGCTCTACACCACCATGCCCGCCTCCGGACTGATGCGTGAGTAGTTCATCTTTGGACTACGGGTCCATAGCAGTAGCTAGATGGTTGTCTCTCCACTTTGTGTTACCATGTTTAGATCTTGTGAGCAGCCTATCATGATCGAGATCATCTTTATGTAATGCTACATGTTGTGTTTGCTGGGATCCGATGAATTGTGAAGTTATGATCAAGTTTGTTCATCTATCTATACAAGATTTAGTGGTGTGCCTTGGCGCACAACCCTGTCGTGCGTTTGTCACGGCAGATGTCATTGGGACAACTTCCTAGGTGTGGGGTTTACGCGATTCGAGCGTCTCCGAACTTAAGATCGTAGGGCACGAGGAAGACAGTGTTTACCCAGGTTCGGCCTCTCGATGCGAGGTAAAGACCTATTTCCTACCTATCCTAGATTGGAATTGATATGTATATGGTGTTACAAGGGTTGCGATCCGCTGTGTCGAATCGCCTCTAGTTTTAGGGTTTGGAACTTGAGAGCTTAGGGTGCTACGCCCCGCGAGCCCTCCCTATATACCCGGAGGCTCGCTAGGTTACAAGGAAAACTTCTCCCTTTAGGAAAACATAAGCCGGAGTCCTACTTGGAGACTAATCATCTTCGTGTCTTCCAAGTCAAGTTATCTCTGACCTTCTAGATCCTTCCCTTAGCACGTCATGATCCTGGGTCGACCCATCATCGTGTAAGCCCACTGGTGGCGCAGCCGTGGACTTATCATAAGCCGCATTTCACTAGTGGGCCGCGGGTTAATCCATTAGGTATTCCCCCGACATTAGCCCCCGAGTTTGGCTAGGATTTCAAGGTAAAGGCTCACTTCTCCTTGCGAGTTATCTTGACTAGCCGATAAGCCGCACATTGAGCATCCTGGCTGAACTCCGATCTGCTTACTCATCATTACTAGAAGGTTCTTATCTTGAAAGCCGACTCAAGATCTCAGTATTCTATGTGACTCATCCTCCATTCTTGAGCTCTTGGCCATCTTAATCTGACAAAATATTCCTTTTCCTCTACTAACTGTTTTTTCCAGTTCTTTAGGCACGATTTGCTCCTTCAATTTCGAGCCTCTCAGTCATAAACATTGCGGCGACCCTAGGTCAAACTTCACTTGTCTCTGTTTCTCTCTCATTCCTCGCCGCGCCGCCGTCTCTCTTCGTCCAGCTCCAATCTCCCCAATCTCCTAGCCAAAAATGGCGCCGAAGGGAAAGCAAGCGTGAAAGGAGCCAGCTGAGGAGAAGGCCTCGCAGAGGATCTCCAGTAATTGGGACGGATCTTGGGTCACGAAGGAATTCCTCCAGAAGCTCACCACTCAGGGTTTCTTGCCCTCGAAGGAGAACTGCCATTGACGTGCGCCCGGTGATGAAATCGCACCGAAACCCCAGCCAGATGACTGGTCCTGTTCGTGGAGCACGTGGATCGCGGATTCACTCCACCGGGCTCCCTCTTCTTTCGCAACCTCTTGAAGCAAGTAAATCTCCGTCTTCACGACATCGGACCCAATTCCATGCTCCAGGTGAGCAATTTCCATGTCTTGTGTGAAGATTACCTTGGTGCAGACCCCAACATCGATCTGTGGCTCGCTTCCTTTAGCTGCAACAGCCAGCTTGAGACCAAAGGTGGCGCCTACGTTCAATGCGATGCCATATCCCTTCAATGTCATAAAAACTCCATCCTTCCAAAGCTATCGTTAGCCAACAGAGCCAGAGATTGGCAAAAATCTTTCTTTTACTGTCGAGACACTTCTCCACAACTGAGACTCGTCTCCCTCCTTGGTCGAATGTGGCCTTTGTTCCTTCCGACTCACCAAAGGCAAAGCCTCGGCAATCCACCATGTCCTTCATTAATGAATCGCTGGACAAGATCTGTGTTTTGACCAGTCGCGGCTTAACCGGCCTTGACCTGGTTTCTTGCTGGTCGAAGTGGCGCATCCAACCCGTGAGCCCCCGACAGCGGCTCATGATTGAATACTCTGGCCTTCCTGAGGATGTTGATCGCAATTCCTCAAAGGATTGGGATCCAGAGGAATGGGTAGATTTTATCTACCGTGTGACCAAGGAGAAGAACGTCTCCTTTGACAAGGTGGGGCTTCCACCGTTTTATGTTGGTAACAAGCCCTTTGAGGTAGCGACTTCTGACATTGCAACTCCGCATTTATTTTGCAACCCTTTTCTTGCAAATAACTTCATTTGTGTTTTCTTCAGGCTGATGTGAATTTCTGATAAGTCCTTGCGACTGGCCTGGGCACTGCCGTTGTAAAGCGTGCCCCGAAGAGGAAGTTGTTATCCGCTGCTGAGGATAGTGAAACTGTTGTTACTCCTTCAGTTGCTACCACCGACTCTGATGGCGACTCAACTGAGCTGGAGGAGGACGAAAGCCCTGTGCCGGCCGCCAGCCCATCTGCTACTGCCCCGACTCATCGCAGGGCCTCGAAGAGGTTGTCTCGGGAAGAGCCGGAGCTCAGGGCCCTTAAGAACCCTCAGATAATCAAACGCCGCAAGCCATCTGACGCCGCGGCTTCTTCAGCTCCTAAGCGTGTGTTTAGAACCACCACTTCTGCCGATGAGGACATGGGCATCAATTCTGGTGAGTCTGTTTGTCCTTGTATCTTATTTCTGCATCTCTACTATTTATACTGATGTGTGACCTCCTTGTTATCTAGATTCTGGACTTTAGTCCATGTCATCTCCTTCGAGTGATAATCTTGCTTTCGTCATCAGGACATCACCAGGGTTGATGTTCTTTTCCCTGCCATGTTCATCTCCACCACTTTACGCAGCTCCTTCATGCTAATTTTATATCCTGTAGGTCCAAGGTTGATGCTGAAGGAACAGTTAACCTGGAAGTTGTCCCAGAAGCTATGGCTGAGCCGCCACCAGCGACTTATGAAGCAGTGGGGACACCTCCTGGTGTTGAAGCTATGGCGAAGGAAGGTGTTACCACTACTGACGATGCTCCGACCACCGCGTCTCCTGATGCTGTAACACAAGAGGTGGCACTTGAGGATGGAACTGCCGTTGATACCGTCCGAGTCATGGAAAGTCCCCATCCCATTATTGAGGACGTTACTGACAAGGCTGCTGAAGGCCTGAAAGAGTCGTCAGAGAAACCGCATGTCACTGATCCTGACAACAGTCATCTGCAGCTCGTACCCCATGTTGGGGCTGCGCCTTCTGCTTCCTTGGAGAAAACCACAGAGGGTCGTGCTGAGCAACTGGCGCGAGCTGTCCTCGCAACTAATGACAAGCATGCTGCCGAGCTACGCAACGTGTTGCTTCGTCTTTCCGCAGCTCATAAGGTAATGTCTTGAATGTTTTCTGTGCAACATCGTAAGTACCTCTAGCCCCGAGAATCGAGGTTTTGCTTTGCACAAAGTGAAGGCTTGATTCTTCATGTTATCTCACTCCTTTTCAGTTGATAAAATTGTCGACCTGTAGCCCCTAAAGTTCTGTGACGGCTTATCTTGTGAAGCCGGCAGCGGACTTATCTGACATGTTATGTGAAACAAATGCAGGCGGAACTGTAGGCTGTGCTGAATGAGAAGAATGCTTTGGAGCAAAGCCTTTTGCAGGCTCCTGCTGAGATAAAAAGGCTTCAAGACCTCCTGGCTCAACGTGACAAAGATATCAAGAAGAAGATTCTTAGGATTGAAAAGTTTGATGAGGACAACTATAAGCTGGCTGAACAAGCCAAATCAACAGAGCTGCGGCTTAAATTTGTTGAGGAGAAGTCCAAGCAGAGGGTCGATGATCAAGAGCGCCAAATCTGCGCCAAAAGGACGCCATCGCTGAAGTGAATGAAGACGCACGACTTAAGGCCGTCAAAATTGATCAGCTGGAGAAGGACTGGCCAAGCAAACAAAGGACCTCAAGAAGATATCTGATTCCTCCAATCTTGTGTACGGCCTTGTTTGTATCATTACCCAAGAGCTTTCTGGTAAACTTTCGCAAATGATTGTTGCTTCTCACTGTTGTTCCTTGCTTGTGTAGATATCCTGATCATATATTGTTTTTTATTTTTGTAGGTGAAGATTCTCCTCTTCTTCGTGAACGCACGCAAGAGCAGCTCAATCATATCCGCGAGTTTGTGCAAAAAACTTGTGAGGCCACGAAGCAACTTGCCGCTAAACTTCTTCCTTCCAAACCTGTGATGTCCACTGGTGACGGATTGTTGAAGAGGTTGACCAAGGCGGCTCACTATGTTGCTGCCTAGAAAGAGTCTTCTGCTCGCGCTGGCGCGGCTCATGTTCTTGCCTTGGCCAAGACATATTATCCCACTTTTGATGCTGCGAAGATCTCCCAAGGTAGACCGCAGAAGAAAGCAGATGGCACGGAGTTCAAGCCGGATGAATATCTTGCTACCTGGAAGGGCATGTGTGGGTACGCTACTCAACTTGTTGATGGAGTGGACCTGGCCACCTATCTGGGGAATATCACCCGAATGGTAAGAAATTTGAAAGGCTGCCAACAGCTTCAGCCGGGCCAGCTACTTCTCAAGGCACAAGTTCTCCCCCAGGTGCCACGAGCTCATCCACTGTCGTGCCTGCGGCAGCCGACCTTCGAAGCGAGCCTTCAACTGTTGCTCCTTCTGCCAGACCTGGTAAGCCGCCAGTGCCTCCATCTCACAAGCCAAAAGCTGGAAAAAAAGTGAGAAGAAACATTGTTGCGAATATTCAGCCTGAGTGGCTTGTAATAACTTTTAAGTTATGACCTATAGTTGGGTCCTTTTGATTTACTCAAGTTATCCCTTACTCAGGCCCTTGCGTGACTCAATATTTCATAGGGTAATATGCGTGTTCAGGGTCGAGAGCGTCCGTGATAAGCTACTGGTGCCTGGTTGACGGGAGAGTATTTGAGGATGATGATGATGGTGATGATGAGTACTTCCCCGGCAACGGCGCCAGAAAACAGCTTGATGGCTACGTGTTGGTGAACCCCAAGAGGAAGGTTATGATGTAGACAGCAGAAGTTTTCCCTTGAATAATCTACCCAAGGTTATCAATCCAGTAGGACTTGACGATCTATCGGAAGGTTGTTGATGTTGACTCCCCCTGGCGCTAGGGAGCTTGCACCAACGTGGAATCTGCACAGACACAAACCAGAACTTTGCCCAACACGAAACAGAGAGGTTGTCAATCTCTCCGGTCTTGCAGAAACAAAGAGTTAAACGTATGGTGTGGAAAACAGCAGGAAAAACAGCAAGTAACAGGAAACAGATGATTGCAGCAGGTTGTGTAAACAGTATGAGGAAATTGGACCAGGGTCCACAGTTCACTAGTGGTGTCTCTCTCAGAACAGATAACTAGCATGTTGGGTAAACAAATTACAGCTGGGCAATTGACAAATAGAGAGGGCATAACAATGCAATACATGCCAAGATGTCTACTATGAAATCTAGTTGGGCATTACAACAAAGTACATAGACCGTTATTCCAACCGCATCTATGCCTAAATAATCCACCTTCAAGGCAGCATCCGCATCCATTCAGTATTAAGTTGCTAACAACAGATTATTGCATGAAGTAAAGTGTGTAATGTAATCAATACAAGTGCCCTTGGACACTGCACCAATGTTTTATCCCTAGTAGCAACAGCACATCTACCATCTTAGACCTTTCTGTCACTGATCCAGATATCTAGAGACTGAACCCACTATCGAGCATAAATACCCCCTCTTGGAGTCACAAGCATCTACTTGGCCAAAGCATCTACTAGCAACGGAGAGCATGCAAGATCAAGAGCACATAGATAAACAACTTGAATAAACATGGTATCAATATTCATCGGATCCCAGCAAACACAACATCTAGCATTACAATAAGATGATCTTGATCATGTTAGGCAGCTCACAAGATCTAAACATGGAGGCACAAGGTAGAGAGACAACCATCTAGCTACTGCTATGGACCCGTAGTCCAGGGGTGGACTACTCACGCATCACTCCGGAGGCAGGCATGGTGATGTAGAGCCCTCCGGTGATGATCTCCCCTCCGGCAGGGTGCCGGGAAGAGCTTCAGAACTCCTCCGATCTGAGATTGACGATGACGGCCGCGACGGAACTTTTCGTGGAATATGATCGACCGTAATAGGGTTTTCGCGTCGCGGAGAATATATAGGCGAAGAGGCGGCGTCGGTGGCCGAGGGGGGCCACCACGCCATAGGGGGGCGCGGGCCCACCCTGGGCCGCGCCCTAGTGTGGCGTGGCCCCCTGGTGGGTCTGCTCCGACTCCCCTTTGGACTCCGTGATCTCCTCGTGATATTATTGACGATGTCTTTTGTTTCGTCCAATTCCGAGAATATTTCCTTAATAGATTTTCTGAAACCAAAAACAGCAGAAAACAGGGAACTGGCACTGTGGCATCTTGTTAATAGGTTAGTCCCAGAAAATGCATAAAAATGATATAAAGTGTAACCAAAACATGTAGCAATTGATATAATATCAGCATGGAACATCAAAAATTATAGATACGTTTGAGACGTATCAAGCATCCCCAAGCTTAGTTCCTGCTCGTCCTCGAGTAGGTAAACGATAAAAACAGATAATTTTTGAAGTGACATGCTACCAACACAATCTTTGATCAAATAACAATGTAATGCACATGATCTGAATGAAGTGATCCAAGCCAATGGTCTATAGTTTGCAAGCAAGTAAATAAAGAGTAAACATAAGTGATCACACAAGTGCAAACTTTCATGAATAATACTATAAAACATTTAGAGATATAATAGTCTAACATAATAGTTAGTCACAGCAGCAATAATTCTCAACATGAAAGTGTTTGTATCAACACAAAGGAAGATAATAGCTTCAGCTTTGCTTCAACTTTCAACATGTATATCATATAGATAATGTCAATGCAAAGAATATGATCAACCAAACACAAAGTTATGTAAAAACTGTTATACTGGAGTTGACAATGATGTTTGCTTAAGTAGACAGAAAGAAGTGGGAAAACTGACTCAACATAAAAGTAAAAGAATGGCCCTTCGCAGAGGGAAGCAGGGATTAACATCATGTGCTAGAGCTGTAGTTCCCGAAGGCATATAGAGAGCATAAAATATTGTTTTGTAAGGTAATGGTGTATACAGGTGTCAACAAATCAAATAGCAGGTACTTGTCATCTTCCATGGCTAACTAACTTTTAGAGCGGTTCCGAGAGTTTTTAGGACTGCACTTGTAACAAGCACTTATTGGTGACACTCCTCCCAACCATTTACTTTCCACAAACCATGGCTAACCGAATCCTCGGGTGCCCACCAACATTCACCATGGAGGAGTGTCTATTTATTTATTTATAGGGTGGACTAACCAGCTCTTTAATGCAAAATAAAAGGTGGAGAAGCAGATGAAGCTGCCAATCCTTGTAAATTAATTAGCATGGAAGATGACAAATCTCACTACTACGTCCTTATGAGCTTTTCAAGTAGTGACACAAAAAGGAAATGTAACAGTTTTGAGTAGTTAGTAGATAGCACATGAAGAAATTTACTTGGAATGGTGAAAACACCACATAATAGGTAGGTATGGTGGACACAGGTGGCATGGATTTGGCTCAAGGTTTTGGATGTACAAGAAGCATTCCCTCTTAGTACAGAGTTTAGGCTAGCAAGGTTATTATAAGCAAACATCATTATCAACTGGAATAGCAAGAGTGTACATAAAACACAAGGTTTGACGAACCATAGACTCCCACTGTCTTCCTTGTTAACACATAGCCTTCATCCAAAAATTATCTAGACTACTATGGACTTCCAATTATGCAACAGATTATTATAGCAGAAAATCCTTATAGTAGTTCTTCATTAATAGCCATTACTTACATGATGCACAAGCTTAAACATTAATTACTTGACAGCTCAAAACAATTGGCAAGCATCAAATTACTCAAGACAACGATCTAAAAAGATTCATGTAAGCATTTTATACCACTACCACATGCATAGCATTTTTCTGGTCCAACCAAACACCAATCAACTTATTTGACAACTCTCCAAACAGATATAAGTGAAGCAAGAGAGTACTTTCTTCAAAAGAAACTGAAAGCTCTAACAAGAGATACATGAAAAACTGAGAGCTAACAGCAATAACAGCAACTAGACAGGAATACTCAACAAGTATAAGTGAAGCACAAGAGTATTCTAATGAAAAAGTGGAGCGTGTCTCTCTCCCAAACATGAATACTAGGATCCAACAAGTATAGCACAGCAAACAAAACAAAACAAACTGAAAACAAAAACACACTGACGCTCCAAGGAAGAGTACACTAGCATGAAGCAATAAAAATATAGCACCATTAGAGATGACCTGATAATTTGTAGATGAAGAAGGGGATGCCTTGGGCATCCCCAAGCTTAGATGCTTGAGTCTTCTTGAAATATGCTGGGGAGGTAAGCCTCCCCAAGCTTAAGCTCTTCACTCTTCTTGATCATGTAATATCATTCTCCTCTATCAACACTTGAAAACTTCCTTCACACCAAAACTTAACAGCTTTTCTCATTAGCAGGTTAGTGCACTAAAAGATAATACTTCAAAGTTCTAGCAAAGACAAAACTCACAAGCCAACTATTTTAAACATTAGCCACTGTTACTAGGCTCAAGTGGGCACTTTTACACGAAAAGAAACCACTTAAAAACTTGTAAAAGAGAGAATGCAAAATAAAAGACAGAATCTGTCAAACCAGAACAGTCTGTAATGACGAATTTTTTCGAGGCACTTACGATGCTCAGATGAAAACTTTTGAAATAATGAAAGTTGCGTAACATCATCAGGAACATGCACAAAAAGTTTCAGCATTTTTCGATTTTTTCTGATTTTCTACTGAATTAAACGGTGACGAACAGCAATCTGTCCCAATGCAGTCCCGAAAATAAAACCAACTTTGCATTAGTAACTCTCCTTGGCACAACAAAACAGCAAATAAAAGATACAAAGGAGTTGCTACAGAGGTAAACAAGCATCCTTGACACATGGGTTATCTCCCACAAGTGCTTTTCTTTAATGCCTTTCAGCTAGGCTTTAGGATTTTAATGATGCTCGCATAAGAATAAGAGTTGAAAAACAAAGAGAGCATCAAGAGGCAAATATCAAAATCATCTGAGTCTAACCCACTTCCTATGCAGAGGAATATTGTAGTAAAACAAATCATTGAAGCATAAAGCAGCTAGCATAGGAAGATGCAACAAATCCAACTTTAAAACTTCCAACACAAAGAGAGGTATTTTAGTGACATGAAAACTTTTAAAACCATCTTTCCCTCTCTCATAATAATTTTCAATAGCATCATAAACAAACTCAACAACATAACTATCACATAAAGCATGCTTTTTATGATCTACAAACACATAACTTTTATCAAGCAAGATAGTGGGATCAAAAATTTCAAACCCACTTTTAGACATATTGAAACAAGTTGATTGATCACTCTCAATAGTAGAATTAATAATATTATCAAGCAACATAGGACCATCATCTAGAGCTTTATCATAAACATTTTCTAAGCAAACACTCTCATTACCATGCATTTCGAAATTAGGAATAAAAAGAGGATTATCATAAGACTTATCAAAATAGCATGGATTTTCATAAACAACATTGGGGGAAATATTTGGTACTTCTGTTATTTTTGCTTTCTCTTGAGTCAAGGAATGTTTGTCTACCTCAAATTTATCAAAAGAAGTTATTTCAATAGTATCATTACCAACTTCCCCAAGCTTAATATTTTCCATAGCATTAGCAACAACCATGTTCAAAGAGTGTATACCAATATCATTGGTACTATCATGCAAATAAAGTTCCATAGGTTTTTTAATTTTCTCTTCAAACACATCATGTCCTAGCTCAAGATAAATTTCATAAAGGTTTCTCAAGTTGTTTTCAGCCATAGGACAAGTTTCAAGCAAAGTACCCATGAATAGCAAGCAAAGAACTAGACATAATAACAAACCGAAATAAACTAGATGCAGGAATTTAATTTTTTTGGATTTTTGATTTTTAACAGCAAGCAAAACAAAACTAAAACAAGACAAAAACAAAGTAAAGAGATTGGAACTGAGAGACTCCCCTTTCCAATAGCCTCCAAGTCCCCGGCAACGGCGCCAGAAAACAGCTGGTGCCTGGTTGACGGGAGAGTATTTGAGGATGATGATGATGGTGATGATGAGTACTTCCCCGGCAACGGCGCCAGAAAACAGCTTGATGGCTACGTGTTGGTGAACCCCAAGAGGAAGGTTATGATGTAGACAGCAGAAGTTTTCCCTTGAATAATCTACCCAAGGTTATCAATCCAGTAGGACTTGACGATCTATCGGAAGGTTGTTGATGTTGACTCCCCCTGGCGCTAGGGAGCTTGCACCAACGTGGAATCTGCACAGACACAAACCAGAACTTTGCCCAACACGAAACAGAGAGGTTGTCAATCTCTCCGGTCTTGCAGAAACAAAGAGTTAAACGTATGGTGTGGAAAACAGCAGGAAAAACAGCAAGTAACAGGAAACAGATGATTGCAGCAGGTTGTGTAAACAGTATGAGGAAATTGGACCAGGGTCCACAGTTCACTAGTGGTGTCTCTCTCAGAACAGATAACTAGCATGTTGGGTAAACAAATTACAGCTGGGCAATTGACAAATAGAGAGGGCATAACAATGCAATACATGCCAAGATGTCTACTATGAAATCTAGTTGGGCATTACAACAAAGTACATAGACCGTTATTCCAACCGCATCTATGCCTAAATAATCCACCTTCAAGGCAGCATCCGCATCCATTCAGTATTAAGTTGCTAACAACAGATTATTGCATGAAGTAAAGTGTGTAATGTAATCAATACAAGTGCCCTTGGACACTGCACCAATGTTTTATCCCTAGTAGCAACAGCACATCTACCATCTTAGACCTTTCTGTCACTGATCCAGATATCTAGAGACTGAACCCACTATCGAGCATAAATACCCCCTCTTGGAGTCACAAGCATCTACTTGGCCAAAGCATCTACTAGCAACGGAGAGCATGCAAGATCAAGAGCACATAGATAAACAACTTGAATAAACATGGTATCAATATTCATCGGATCCCAGCAAACACAACATCTAGCATTACAATAAGATGATCTTGATCATGTTAGGCAGCTCACAAGATCTAAACATGGAGGCACAAGGTAGAGAGACAACCATCTAGCTACTGCTATGGACCCGTAGTCCAGGGGTGGACTACTCACGCATCACTCCGGAGGCAGGCATGGTGATGTAGAGCCCTCCGGTGATGATCTCCCCTCCGGCAGGGTGCCGGGAAGAGCTTCAGAACTCCTCCGATCTGAGATTGACGATGACGGCCGCGACGGAACTTTTCGTGGAATATGATCGACCGTAATAGGGTTTTCGCGTCGCGGAGAATATATAGGCGAAGAGGCGGCGTCGGTGGCCGAGGGGGGCCACCACGCCATAGGGGGGCGCGGGCCCACCCTGGGCCGCGCCCTAGTGTGGCGTGGCCCCCTGGTGGGTCTGCTCCGACTCCCCTTTGGACTCCGTGATCTCCTCGTGATATTATTGACGATGTCTTTTGTTTCGTCCAATTCCGAGAATATTTCCTTAATAGATTTTCTGAAACCAAAAACAGCAGAAAACAGGGAACTGGCACTGTGGCATCTTGTTAATAGGTTAGTCCCAGAAAATGCATAAAAATGATATAAAGTATAACCAAAACATGTAGCAATTGATATAATATCAGCATGGAACATCAAAAATTATAGATACGTTTGAGACGTATCAGCTACAAACTGGATTGACACCGCACCCCCAATACTTTGGTCACATAAAGCAAGACGCATCCGAGTTAACGTTGAGTATATTCAAGATTAATGCCACTAGTTTGGCGATTCCAAGGTAACAAGCCGAGCTTATAAAGCTACAAAGCCCCTGAGGAATCAATGATTAAATAAAATAAAAGACTCAGCGACTCAATTGATAATTTGAGGCGAAATGACAGCCTTCTGCATAGCAGAAGTGCCGGCTTTATTTCATAATCATATATTTGATACAACTGGTATGAAACGATCGCGCCTAGGTGGCGATCAATGCTTGATACATAACGTGAGTTTTCTATTCCTTGCTAATAAGATTTTTCATGACCTCATTGTCATTATTCTGGATACATGAACTCTGAGTGGTTCAAAACTGATACGGTGCTGGGACCCTGAGTGGTTCGATTTGAGTCGCTGACTGCGGCTCATGATACAGATATGCGGCTTATTTGTGACCGCCTTGAGGACATTTGTTTGTCCTTTCTAGATCTTCTGCTAGCTTTCGGCCTTTGCTTTTCTTGGCTCTCTATTGGATGTTAGCTTGAGCCGCAGGTCGGGCAGGTGTCTTTTAGCTTCCACGATATCATTGAAACCCTGTTGAGGCTCGTGGACTGGTGGGCCTTCTGCGATGCAGGCTGCTTTGCCATGGCCTTGTCTCCTTCTTCACATTCCATTGCTATGTTTCTTTCGCCCTCAATTGTAATGACCCCGTTAGGACTCGGCATTTTGAGCTTTAGATATACGTAGTACGGCCTTGCCATGAATCTTGTGAACGCCGCTCTGCCAAACAATGCATGGTATGGGCTTTGGAAATTTACTACTTCGAATCAGATATACTCGCTTCGAAAGTTGCTGTGTGTACCAAAGGCGACTTCCAAATTGATCCGCCCTAGAGGTTGTGCAGATATCCTTGGTACTACTCGTGGAATGTTGTCCTTGATGGTTGTAGCTATTTTTCTTGGAGATGCATCCTTTTAAAGGGCTCATAGTATAGTATGTTAATGCTGCTGCCATCATCCATCAGTACTTTGCTTAGTTTGTACCCTGCGACTTGTGGAGCGACCACTAGCGCGAGCTTGCCTGCTTTGTTTATTTCTTCTGGATGATCTTCCCTGCTCCAAACAATTGGTTGCTCGGACCACTTCAGCCACTGTGGTATGGCTGATACTATGGCGTTGACGGCTTAATTACGCCGTCGTAACTTTTGTTCCCTTTTTGATGTGTTGACCACGATTGTGTGATATTGTCCCAGCTACTTTGGGAACTGCGGCTGATCCGCCGGTGGGTTTGGAGCTGTGTTATTGTTTCCACCGCCGTTGTCGCCTCCCCCATTGTTCTGGTGACCAGTGTTCCCGTTGGGCGGAGGTCCGTCCTTCCACTTCTTGTAATAGTAGCATTGCACTTTGGTGCGTGCGGCTGGCCGTCCGTCCTTTCCTATGTGAATATCGCAGGGACGGTTAAAGACTTCATCAAGATTTACGGGATTGAAGTTTCGTCCTTTGCCGTTATTGTGCTTGAATCTGGTGTTGGTATTTGCAACCAATCCTGAGTTTCCTTCTTCATTCTTGCGTTTATTATGACCCGCGCTGTTGTTGTTATGTTGCCGCTGAGACTTGCTATTTTCTTTCCTTTGCATGTTGCCCCGTCTTCTTCGCCGTCCGATGCGTCCTTTATCTTGTCCGAGCCAGCGTACTTGTTAGCCGCAGCCATTAATTTGCTGAGACTTTTGACCTTGTCGTTCATGCGACCTAACTTGTGTATCAGTGGCTCGAACTTGCAATTTTTCTCCATGACTAGGACGGCTGAACTAGCTGGTATGCTATCTGAAGAGTGTATGATTTCCGCCACCCTTCTCATCCAATGGCAACTTGATTCGCCCTCCTTCTAGATGCAACACTCGAGATCTTCTATGTTGCAAAGTCGTTTGCACGTCCCCTGGAAAATCTTGACGAAAGCCTCCTTCATCTCATCCCAGGAACTTATCGAGTTGGGAGGTAGGTTCTGAAGCCAGATATGAGCCGCACCATCTGATACGTCCAAAACGTATCTATAATTTTTGATTGTTTCATGTTAATATTATGCCTTTGACACTTGTTTTTATATTAAGTTTATGATTTATTTGGACTAACCTATTAATAGTTGCAAAATTTCACAATGTTCTTGTTTTACTCTATGATGTGTAGGAATTATCAAGAAAACAAGAGGAAATCTTGTTGGAGTCGAATTGGGACTTTTCTGAAATCTGTCTGAGAACGTTTTACGACGATGGACTCGTTTGGGCCCGAAGACGGCGTCCCACGGAAGTCTCGCCGAAGACAAAGTTGCAGGAAATTTTACGGTGAACGTTCTAGACATAAAATTCGCCTGATTCCGAGTCCGGGCGGCCGAGATAAGCCCGATTTACTGCAACCCTAGATGGGATGACGGAAATCCGAGAAGCTATATAAAGGGAGGAAACCTAACTCGTGGAGAACTCCTCCACCCATGAATTGCAGCCACCAAAAGCCACGTTTTTTCCTCCCCCATGGATCCCATCTCCATGGGGGAGGGCTCCCAAGAAGCCATGAAGGAGGGAGGCTAAGGGCGGCGCTCCCCCATGATGCCGGCGGCGGGGAAGGAGCTCCCCGCGCCGCCGCCGATGCCGCCGCCCTGCGCCACCGCGCTTCCTCTCTGCCGTCTTCACCGCCATCACCATCACCAACTCCTCCTTGTATTCAGTGGTTCATCCTCCCACAAACCTCTGTACCGTCCTATATAAACATGTTGTTTGATGCTATAATATTTATCCTATGATCTATGACATGTTTGTGTAGTTTATTTGTCTTTTGATTGCCTGGTTGAATGTCTTTGGTTCATTAGAGTTGTATGTTGATATGGTAATGTCCTTTGGTGTCCATTATACTTGTGCGCGCATGGATCAAACATCACGGGGTTGGTAGTATTGGTAAACGAAGGGGGGAGTCCTGCCGTAGTGATAGAAAGCTAAGGGCGCGAACCGGTTAGTTACACGTATGGGAGTAAGAGGACCATAAACTTAAGGCTATGGTTGGGGAAACCTAATGCATTGTTAGTATTCGCGGATGCTTTCTAACAATCCAATCATATAGTACTTGTAATCCCAAGTAGTGGAGTGCATGTATATTTAGCCTCTTCCACATAGAAAACTGCATCGAACACAATGAACCCGATATAGTCGGTAATTAATCTTGGACAAAGCCATCACAATTACCACCACTTTTCCACACTCATGGTATTGTTAGTTTATGGTTACTTAGTGTACTTTATTGCTGCAGCACTAACATTTACTTTCTTGTATTTATTATCTCGCAAAGCTATCTCTCATACCCGTATTGTTACTCTAGTATTATTTACTAGATAAAGTAAACGTTTAGTGTGCGTAGAATTGTATCAGTGGTTGATAGAACCTGAGAGAATACCTATCCTACCTTTAGCTCCTCGTTGGGTTCGACACTCTTACTTATCGAAAAGGTTACACGCGTTCACCTATACTTGTGGGTTATCAAGACCTTTTTCTAGCGCCGTTGCCCGGGAGCCATAGCGTAGGTTAATATTCTTGTGTGCACTTGTTTGCTTTGTCTCTAAGTAGTTTTTACTTTAGTTCTAAGTTGTTCTCTATCTTAGTATGGATAGGGAATACGAATTACCAAAAAAAATTAGTTGTAATTGTTATCTAAAACGTTTTCAAAAAGAGGGTGATTGGAAAGATGGGCAATGATTAAGTGGGGGTCGACCTTGAACACTTGTGTTCATGCCTATGAAATCAAAGAAAATCTTTCCATGGAAGCTTCTCATCCAAAAGCATGTAAATATTGTGTATATACCTATGTACATAAAAATAATATGATAATAATAATCTCTAGTTAATTAGAAGTTGATAGTTTTACTTTGCTGTCCAGAAATAGATTTTCTGTGCTCTACCGTATTAAATGTTTAAAATCACCAGAACGTGATCTTGATCTGAAATTTTTTGAGTGCAAAGTAATGCTTATTATCTTTCTTTCATTAGGCTAACTTTTTGTGATTTGAGTTACGTAGCTGTCTCGACAAATTCGATCTTCACCGACTGTTCAATTTAGACAGATTCCTGTGCTTCACTGTAAAAAATCGTGATAAATCTCAAAATAGTATTTTGACTTGAAAATTTTTGTGCGTAAACCTGAGATTATTATCTGTCTTTCATTAGTTTTAAGTTTTTTTTAATTTGAGCTACGTAACTATCTCGTTAAGTGTCATCTTTGCAGACTGTTCAGTTTTGACAGATTTCTATGTGTTTATTCAATATTGTACTTGGTGTTATTAGTTTCATTAGTTTTTCGACGGACAACGAAAATCATGAACACCTTAGTATATACAGTGGCTAATGTTGAGTAAAGATTATAAAACTTGTCAATGCTTGAACATGAGTGGATTTTATTTAATGAGTTTTGTGAAGTTTTATGTGGATGTAGCCTATAAGATCTAATCAATATAGTGATATAAGATGAACAAGAAGACGCAAGAGCTCAAGATTGGGGATGTGTAGATGCATCCAAAGAACATATTCAAGAAGATACAATCATCTAAGCTTGGGATGCCCGAGTCATCCCCCTATTCATCAACTAACATGAGGATCAGATTTCTGTTGTTCACTGTACGAAATTCATAAAATCACCAGATTGTGAATCAAATCTGCAAATGTTTGTGCGTAATCCTGATATATGTATGCATCTTTCGTTAGTTCAAAGTTTTTCGATCTGAGTAACGTAAGTGACTCGAAAAAATTCGTCTTTGCGGACTGTTCTGTTTTAGACAGATTATGTCATTTATTTTGCATTCTCTCTTTTACTAGTGTTGAGTGGAATTCTTTTTTGGGCGGAAGAGCTTCACGTAACATCAGTGGCTGTAGCTAATGTTTAAAGTAACGGTCATATTGCGTCCTTACAGAACATGTGAGTTTTTGATTGTGCACTAACCCTCTAATGAGATTTACTTTGAGTTTGGTGTGGCGGAAATTTTCAAGGGTTAAGAGGGAAGAGTGATATAATAGGATGGAGAAGAGTGAAGAGCTTAAGCTTGGGAGGCTCCCATGGATCTCCACAGCATATTTCAAGAAGACTCAAGCGTCTAAGCTTAGGGATGCCCAAGGCATCCCCTTCTTCATCGTCAAAATTATCAGGTCATCTCTAGTGAAACTATATTTTAATTCTTTCACATCATATGTGTTGTTCTTGGAGTGTCTGTATCTTATTATTTATTTATCATAGCATCAAACACTGATTACATTAATAAGTTGATCGTCACATATTTTATTTATCCTCTGTTTTCAATGTTTACTTGGTTAATGGATTATTTGTTGAAACTTAAAAATGATGTGTGAACAATACTGTTTAGTGGTTTATGTTTTCTTATGGTTAGTCTCAACTAGCTACTAGTGCATATTATGTTATTTTGATATTAACATGCATTGTCCTGTTCATAAGATGGTATGGAATTGTGGTATCCTCATCTGAATGATTTACTTGAATCGACTTGGCACATGCTCATTCATGTTCATGACTGAAAAATAAAAGTCAATTAATTCTTGATGATCTATTTTGCCCCAGAGTTTCAGTATCATTTTTATGCCTCCGTTAATTTTATTCTGTCGCAGGTATGATTATGACGGTTATTGCTCTCTTGATTGTCGCTTTCCAGTCTATTGCTAGCCTTCACTTGTACTGAGCGGGAATGCTGCTCGTGCATCAAAATCCCTAAAACCAAGTTATCCCAAAGAGTCCACCATAAATTTCTATGCATGGTATTTTGAACCATTCCAAGTAAATTTTTATTTGCTACATTTAAAACCTTCAAAATACTTCTCATTTTGTGACACTGTTTTTATCTCATGAGGACGTAGTAGTTGGGTTTGTTATCTTCTATGCTAAATTAAGTTTCCGACTTGCATGCTTCATCTGCTCGTCACTAATTTTGCAAAGAGTTTGTTAGACCATTAAACATCTAAAAAGTAAAATAAAATAGGCACTCCTCCATGGTATGAGATTGTTGGCAGTCACCCGAGGATTCGGTTAGCCATGGTTTTGTGAAAGCAAAGGTTGGGAGGAGTGTCATACTATATAAAAGTGCATGCTATAAATGCTTAATATCAATAACTCGGAACCGCTCTCAACTTGTTTAGTATGGAAGATAACAAGAACTCTATTACTGATTCGTTGACAGGAACAATCACCTCCCAAAATAATTTTTTACTTCTGTTTTTAATAAAAAAGCTCTAGCACATGTTAATCCCTGCTTCCCTCTGCGAATGGCCAATCTTTTATTTTAATATTGAGTCACCATCCTT
Source organism: Poa pratensis (assembly GCA_947311845.1). NCBI lineage: Eukaryota > Viridiplantae > Streptophyta > Magnoliopsida > Poales > Poaceae > Poa > Poa pratensis. Next base: position 39,330,066 of record CAMZMU010000065.1, read on the forward strand.
TCTTTGATCACTTACTTGAGAGCATAACTATCATTCTTAGTGTAATGTGCTTGTCGCAGAATGCGGTTATCTGCGGTATAACTATGATGCTTTTACCTTTGATATCTTTACATCTAGTCTTCACTTGAAATTTAGAGGTGCCTTGGCATTTATGTTTTGCTTCACAATTAAGGGCAAGCGAGATACCACTCTATCATGCTTTATTATGATCATTACAATCTTGTTGATGTTTATAAATTTCATGTTATAAGCTCTTAGTTCGTTGATACTTTTCATTAGGTAACATGATTGCTAAGTTTTATTATCCATACATCATGCAATTGTTAAAGATCTGATCATAGCATTTACAATCAAAAAATATTTATTATCATTTACCTACTCGAGGACGAGCAGGAATTAAGCTTGGGGATGTTGATACGTCCAAAACGTATCTATAATTTTTGATTGTTTCATGTTAATATTATGCCTTTGACACTTGTTTTTATATTAAGTTTATGATTTATTTAGACTAACCTATTAATAGTTGCAAAAGTATACAATGTTTTTGTTTTACTCTTTGATGTGTAGGAATCTATTATATAATTAAAACACAAGACAATTGACGGCTAGGATTAACCAAACTTAAGCCACGAAAAAAGGACAGCCTGGATTTAAAGTAATCTAATCTCACGAAGAGTTGAAAGACGTATATTGATGTGAGATCCCAGCCCGCACACGCACACACGCGTGGAAATATATTGCGCGCCGTGCGTAAGAAGGATTCCAACAGAAAAGGTATATTTTGATCTGGAGACGGCAACTGCCATCCGCGGGACAGTTACGAGACGGACCAGAGTCCAAAGTCTATACATGGAACGGAATTCGTGTGTCACGCCGAACCTAATAAAAGGCAACAGCCAAGGCAGAATCCACGCACGAACGTGACATCCCGTAATTCGCGAGCACGAAGCGATCGATAGAGATTAGAGCCCTGTTCGACCAGATCGATCGATGGCGCAGGCGCACGAGCAGGAGTTGTCGACGCCGATACGGCGAAGTGCACGACCGGCTACGGGTTCTTCCGGAGTGCGGCGACCAAGAACATGTGCTCCAGGTGCCACCTCAAGGCAACCGAAGTGGCAGCAGCCCCCGCCATCGAGGGGAAGATAAACACCGACGAGGCCACCCTCGCGTTCAAGACACTGGCTATCGGGCATGACTCTGCCGCCGCCGCCGCAGTTGAGGTACCTGCGGCCGAGGCGCCAGCGAAGAAGGCGGCGCCAACCAGGTGCAGTACTTGCAATAAGAAGGGTCGGGCTGCTGGGGTTCCACAGCCGCTGCGGAGTCTACCTCAAGCTAGCTCATCGACGACTCTGTATGGCGAATTGGCGATACCAATTGTATGAAGCTAGGATTGGTGAAGGTCACACACGTAGCCTGTTTGGTCATGGACTCTTTGAGATCGATCGACGAGCATCTTACAACAGGATTATTCGATTTCTTAATACATGTGCGGGCATTCACGCCATTATCCGCGTCGGCAGCCGCTGCTCTCCGCAGTTTATGTGGCGATCTCCACCTGACGGACGGATATAGCACGCACACATCATCAGACACGCCGTCGTTCGTGAATCAAAGAAAGCTGAGATGGGATTATTGAATGCCGATTGGTTTGATGCATCCTCGGCGGAAGAAGCCATCGTCAATGTAGGCAATCACCACCGTACACCATGCGGAGGAACAATCTAAAGTGCACGCATATGCAATGCTAGGGACGGTGACATATCAATAATTTTATCTTTGGCATCTGTTCCATCAAGCAACAAATAGATATTCCTACGATCTATCTGTTTGATCGTTCGCCTCAAAGATCCAATTGTTGGTGGGCGCCCCATGTGCACTGGAGCCAGTCCGTGAAGGTCATGGAGGGCGATGAGAGGGCATAAGAGCATTAACAAGGACACCAGCCAGCTGGATCAGAAGTTGTTTTCCTTGCACTCCTTGATGGTTCGAGGTAAGTTCATTTTCTCAGTTTGTGATCTGCTGTATGCAACCACATGAAGAATATTAATTTCATCTGCACACCTGCATGCCCGACTGACCAAGCTTGGCAAGAATTTTAAATCAACAATGCATACGCTAATAAATAAAGGATCTATAGGTCTTCCGTTATATATTTCACCCCAACCATGCATTTACTTTTCAACCAGACTATTTTGAAGTTTGCTGACGTGGTTGTCAAAGACAAAGTGACATTCGCTTCAGCTGGAACTTTTGCATCACAGACAACTAAAAAATGTGTAAATGGTGACATTACGAGGTAAACACAGGTGCGACGCCAAACGGCTGTATAGAATTTGGTTATCGACGTGTGACCGCAGTTTGCATGATATGAACGCTTGGTTATTTTTCAATCCCACACGTGTACTCAAGCAGTGATGGATTCAAGTTTATTATTCAGTTTCATCAAAAACATTGTTTCAAATGACCACCCAATGCATGAAGTCGATTCTGATTAGATTATTTTGGTGCAGGATTCCAGTTAATTGCCCGTGTGAATGAAAGTTCAGTCGACGTGGTCGCCTATATGCGCAGCTTATCGTTCCGATAAGTGGCGCCATGGAAACCTTCCGGCTTTGACATTTGCTGACATATACATGAAACGGCGCAACAAGAAAAGGGAGGCAACCTAGCGGGGAGCAAGGAACTAGAAATTGACGAGCGGAGATGAGGAGGCAGAACGCATGCTAGATGGATGGAGTCCATGGGATAAAGTGGCGAAGAAATAAGCAAGCAATGCACATATTTAATTAGACATTCTTCATCTAAGATACGAATCACACACATATATAGTTCTAATGCAACTATAATGTTATCATATCATCATAGTCTACCCAATGGACGTCATGTTAGGATATGCTTGGTATAGAATCAACAGGAAAAATAACCAAGCATAAGATTTATATGAGAATCATTTATAGGATATCGTCAGTTTTAATAATATTTATATGAGAATTGGTGTAACATATACAATATCAAATTAGAAACTGAGGGAATAAGGACCCTTATACACACCTCACCATAAGATTTAATTTATGCTGGATCTAATCATATTGTGTGAGGACGTACATTCTAAAATGATATATTAATGTTAATGTAGGGGTGAAAAATGGCAAATAACTGGCATAGAAGCCATACAGACAAAAAAAATTCACGATACATTTAGGTTAACAGATTATCCCTGATTCTAAATTTAAAGCTGATGGAACAAAAATAATTCAAAGGTAGTAAATTAACAAGGCATATACAAAGCTAGCCGCGCAAATGCGCGGGACACTCAGCTAGTTATCAAGAAAACAAGAGGAAACCTTGTTGGAGTCGAATTGGGACTTTCCTGAAATCTGTCTGAGAACTTTTTACGAAGATGGGCTCGTTTGGGCCCGAAGACGGCATCCAACGGAAGTCTCTCCAAAGACAAAGTTGCAGGAAATTTTACGGCGAACGTTCTAGACATAAAATTCGCCTGATTCCGAGTCCGGACGGCCGAGATAAGCCCGATTTACTGCAATCCTAGATGGGATGACGGGAATCCGAGAAGCTATATAAAGTGAGGAAACCTAACTCGTGGAGAACTCCTCCACCCACGAATTGCAGCCACCAAAATCCACGTTTTTGGCTCCCCCATGGATCCCATCTCCATGGTGGAGGGCTCCCAAGAAGCCATGAAGGAGGGAGGCTAAGGGGCGGCGCTCCCCCATGATGCCGGCGGCGGGAAGGAGCTCCCCGCACCGCCGCCGGCGCCGCCGCCCTGCGCCACCGCGCTGCCTCTCCGCCGTCTTCACCGCCATCTCCATCACCAACTCCTCCTTGTATTCAGTGGTTCATCCTCCCACAAACCTCTGTATCGTCCTATGTAAACATGTTGTTTGATGCTATAATATTTATCCTATGATCTATGACATGTTTGTGTAGTTTATTTGTCTTTTGATTGCTTGGTTGAATGTCTTTGGTTCATTAGAGTTGTATGTTGATATGGTATCGTCCTTTGGTGTCCATTATACTTGTGCGCGCATGGATCAAACATCACGGGTTGGTAGTATTTGTAAACGAAGGGGGAGTCCTGCCGGAGTGACAGAAACCTAAGGGCGCGAACCGGTTAGTTACACGTATGGGAGTAAGAGGACCATAAACTTATGGCTATGGTTGTGGAAAACTTAATGCATTGTTAGTATTCGCGGATGCTTTCTAACAATCCAATCATATAGTACTTGTAATCCCAAATAGTGGAGTGCATGTATATTTAGCCTCTCCCACATAGAAAACTGCATCGAAGACAATGAACCCGATATATTCGGTAATTAATCTTGGACAAAGCCATCACAATTACCACCACTTTTCCACACTCATGGTACTATTAGTTTATGGTTACTTAGTGTACTTTATTGCTGCAGCACTAACATTTACTTTCTTCTTTATTATCTCGCAAAGCTATCTCTCATACCCATATTGTTAATCTAGTATTATTTACTAGATAAAGTAAACGTTTAGTGTGCGTAGATTTGTATCAGTGGTTGATAAAACTTGAGAGAATACTTATCCTACCTTTAGCTCCTCGTTGGGTTCGACACTCTTACTTATCGAAAAGGCTACACGTGATCCCCTATACTTGTGGGTTATCACCATCCAGCATCATGTTCAAATACCTAGCACATATTTCGTCCGACGCATTGAGAACACTCATGTCCATCTCATAGTCCATGCTAGCATTGTAATTTGCAACCTTGCGAGGTCCTTTGAAATCTGCTGGAAACGGCTCGGACCTGATCCGATCGATGAAACAAACCGACCCCCTGAGCCGTGTTGATAGATTGGATGGTGCTGGCCTTCCGGGTGGGTTACTGACTAACTGTTGTTGTGTTGTTCCCGTCCCGGCAGCGACAGGTTGGGCCTGCTGCGGTTGAGGCAGCTCATGTTGTCTTTCTATTGGGTTGGGTGTGGCTTCCTGCATCACTGGCTGATTTTGACCCCTCTCTCTCTCTGACGCCGGGCTGAGCTTGAAGTCGCGGCGTGTGGCGATTCAGCGTGGATGCTCCTTTCTGCCGTAGCCCTGCTATTATACGGGGTGGAGTGTAGATGTCCTGCGTGTTCGGACATATTTGCCTATTGTACGACCGCCGTGCTGAGAATCTCAATGGCGCGTTGTGCTTCTCTGTCGATCAGCGTGTTCCCCACTGGCATCAGCCGTGCCAAGATATTGGTGGTCGTGTGAAATCTTGGAGGCTGAGTTGGAGGTTGAGGTGGTTGTGGCTGCAAGAATACAGGAGGTAACAGTGGCGGCGACATGATCGCCCTGTTATTTGCCTGGACAATTGCCCTGGATCCTGGAGTTTTTGTGGTCCTTGGCATCGCAAACGAGGGAACTACGACTGATGGTGCCGTGACTGACGGAGCCGCAGCCACTGGCACCGCGACTGGCCGAGCCAAGGTGGTTGGGGCTGATGGAGCTGCGGCTGATGGAGCTACAGCCATTGGTCCCGCAGGAGGTGATTGAAATAACACCGTGGGATCCACATCGTTGGTGCCTGGCTGCAGGCGACTCGCCTGACGCCTATGGGGTAGAGTGTTAATTTCCTCCTGTTGGGACTGTATGAGGGCAGCGTCGGTTGTGAGCCGTTGCTGTTCTTGTTGAAGTCGCTGATCCTCCCTCATCAACCTTCCTCGCTCATCTACAATCCTCTGAACGTCATCATAGAGCCCGATCCTGGCGACTTCGATTTCTGATGCTCTAGCCGCTGTGTTTACTGCCGATATTGGTGTAAACAACGGGCTGTTGCGCGGTAGGATAGACCCCGCGGCCTGTGTGGTGATAGCCCCCGTGTTCATGGCCGTCCTCTGTGCTGTTTCTTCCGCAGCTGAACTCCTGGGCGCGACTCCTGATACCGCGACTCCTGGAGTAGTTGCTGCAGGTACTGCGACTTCTGGAGCCGGTGCCATGACTTCGGGTACTGCAGGTGCGACCGCATCTGCGGCTTCTGGTACTGTGGGGCGAGGCTGCCAGGTGGCATGCCCAATCCTCCTCCTGCTTCTACCGTCCTGTAGATCCCTTCTGTGTGCTGATTGCCCATGGACGGTGAGCTGTTAGCTTCGTGATTCCTGCCCAACCTTTCTTCAAGCAAGAACTCGATAGATTGGGCTTCCTCCTCTTCAAGATACAGTTTCTCATCGTTGGTGGATTCTTCTTCTTCATCTATGATTATGGCGACTCCTTCTGAGTCGCCCTCCTAGGGTGAACTCGCAGATCCACTGCTGATGAAGCCGACGAAGACATTGATGGACCCGAAGGGGATGACGTGACCGGTTTCCAGGTAGTCTGCCTCAGGTCCCCAATCTGAGTCGTCGATCAAAGGTACGCCATTGACTATCTTGATTTGGCCGACGATGAGATCCTCAGATCCCAACATTGATCCAGTACGGAACGTGACGCTTTTGACCGCCGCCCCACGGTGGTTGCCAACTGTGGTGGGTTTGTCACGGCAGATGTCATTGGGATGACTTCGTAGTGTGGGGGTTTACGCGATTCGAGTGTCTCCGAGCTTAAGATTGTAGGGCACGAGGAAGACAATGTTTACCCAGGTTCGGCCCATCGATGCGAGGTAAAGACCTATTTCCTGCCTATCCTAGGTTGGAATTGATATGTGTATGGTGTTACAAGGGTTGCGATCCGCTGTGTCGAATCGCCTCTAGTTCTAGGGTTTGGAACTTGAGATCTTAGGGTGCTACGCCCCGCGAGCCCTCCCTATATACCCGGAGGCTCGCTAGGTTACAAGGAAAGCTTCTCCCTTTAGGAAAACATAAGCCGGAGTCCTACTTGGAGACTAATCATCTTCGTGTCTTCCAAGTCAAGTTATCTCTAACCATCTAGATCCTTCCTTTAGCACGTCACGGTCCTTGGTCGGCCCATCATTGTGTTAGCCCACAGGTGGCGCGGCCCAGGACTTATCATAAGCCGCATTTCACTAGTGGGCCGCGGGTTAATCCATTAGGTATTCCCCCGACAGACCCCCCCCCCCCCCCCGAGCCCTGTTTTGACGACACGCCATACGCAATGCTAATAATCAACAGGTAGAAACAATTATATCCATGTGTAAGAGCAAGGACCAAATTAAACAAATAATACACAGAAAACAATCCCGTACAGATAAATGACATGCCAGCAGGAAGGAAAACCCCTAGGTCAAAAACATTACATACCGTGATGATGCCTCCTACTGATCGAATTCACATCTTGCCACTGTCCCCATCGCGTGCCGGCATGATTCACATACCCTCGCTGCAAGCACCACCGGAAGGAACAAAGATCATAAGAACACCCGGTTTCCCACACGCCAAATAACCGGCCGTCCATAACTCTTCCGCAAGAACAAAATTATTATGCACACAGACAATACGTACCCACGTTACGATAGCTGGCTCAATCACAACTTAAAGGAACAAATCAATCAAACTTGTTCACTCTGTTAAAACATGTTGCACGAAAAGATATGTATAAACTTGCAACTATAGAGTACATATATCAGTGTACATGTTTTTTGCAACATTCAACCAATTCTTTCACCGGAATACCATTACATGTCCTGGCAGATGGTACTAAACGAAAAAAATATTGAAGACATCGAACATTACAATACAACTCTAACTCTACATCCTATCTTAGGACAAGCATCTAGTAAAGTACAACAGTTACATGCCGGCTTGATAGTTCGGCTTCATGCTACCGCGTCGACCATCGAACTACAAAAAACCGACTGAACGTCTAAGTATTGTTTGGGCAGTCAGCAGCAGGGAAAAATACATCCGTGTTTACAAAGTCCACGATTCTGGCAGCATACTTTTGAACCTCCGTGACAATAGCCTTTCTATCCTCGTCAGTGAACGGCAAGCCGTTTTCATGCCTTTGCGGAAAACCCTTCCAAAGGACGTCGACATCCAGGCTGGAATGATACGATTTGGCAAGTATCCACGCTGCACATACTCCTTGGCGAGCAGCTGACCTCTTCCACTTCTCTAAAACCGCTGGAGCTCCGTAGTCACCTCCACAAGCTTAGACAAACTATCTGGAACGTCCTCTACCGGAATTAGGTGCTTAAGCACCTCAACCATAACCGTCTTCACTTTCACAGCGTGACGACAGGTTAATTTTAACCGTACCTCAGGAGACAGATCAATGACTTCTCTATAAGATTCTTCGTCTCCTGAAATGATGAATCAGATGGCAAACAGAGTATCCATGGGCAGAAAGGACATAAACAACAAAATACGTAATGACTTACCAACAAAACCCCACGTGCACGACTCTATCGTATTAACCAAGAGACTAAGTGCTTCAGTCCCTTCAGAGACTCGCATGTCCGTCTCCTTCTTCTATTGCACGACCATTTCCTTCCAGCTTTCATACTGTTTTTTTACGCTGCGTGATCTTACGGCGTAAGATAAAGTTCCCGTCCTTTAGCACCTCAATTTCTTCGGCAAGTGCATCGTACTTCTTTAAGGCCTGGTCGATCTCGATCTTGTACCTGGCTTCAACGTCTTTAACCTGTCTGTCTACCTCAGTTGCCAAGACACTCTCCTTGAGCCGTTCCTCAAGTTCCGTGTTCCTTATCCGGTCCGGTTTCGCCCGGAGCTCGACATTGTGCAGTACTCCTTGCAGATTGTCAGCCAACGTAAATCGATTAGACTCGACCGCTCTCACATTATTGAAATGCCACCACTGTGACGCCGACTCGTGCTGCAGGAAAAGGGTCATCAGAACAACAACACGATGATCAAGCACATATAAAATTAAATTATAATCACCTTATGAGAACACTCGATTTGTCGCATAAACCTAGAAAAGTCACACGTCGATTGATTCTCCTTGGTCTTCAAGTCATGTAACATAACCTAGGTGTCTAACATCGCTGGGTACGTCGATATAGAAACGTCAGCACAAACGGGTGGCAAAGCGACGTTCTCTTTCACCACCGCGTCTTCCTGGAGCATAATCTGCTCGTGGTTCACCCCAGTGGACGCCATAACCATTGAGTCGACAATCTGAAACTGCGTTGCATCCGACCCTTGTTCCGAAACAACTGGAGTCGACGACGCGACGCTCACCGGGTCGATCGTCAGAGCTATAACGGCGCTACACACAGAGAAGAAACGAAAAAACTAAGTATGCAGGTTTTAGTCAAAACGAATTATGTCTAGTTTGAACGAAATTTCCATGAAATCTATGTGTTTTCGTGTTTAAATGTCGATTTGAAAAAATATTTGGGCGCCGCGAGTGGTAGCGACGGCGCCCATTCATTGCAACTCAGCCGGACGGCGGCCATAGCGCCTGTCTAGACGCCCATCCGGACGTCATTTGGGCGCCGTGAGTGGAGATGCTTGAATAATTGATCTCCTTTCTTCTTCTTCTTTTAGAGCATCTCCACTGGCGCGCCCAATAGAGCGTCCGGCAAAGTTGCCGGATAGGCGCTATTGGGCGCGCCGGCAAGCGTTGCCGCCTATTGGGAGCGCCGCGCCCCACCCCACCGGTTGCTCCCAATAGATTTTTGAGAAAAAAAAAGAGAGACTCAAATATGGACGAACCGGCAATATTTCATTGAATTTGAAGGACATTTAACAAAATTAAACAAAATTTAACTAAATTTAAACTAAACCCTAGACCCTAAATCTAGCGGCTCTGCCGGCGGACGCTCAAGAAGGAAGCTAGTTCCGGCGACGGTGAAGCCAGCTACACGGCAGCGTCGAGGAAGACGACCCTCCCGGCGGCGACATGTCTTGCATGCCTCGATGATCTCCGGCCATTGGGGAGGAAGTTTCATCTGCACCGCCGTTGCCGAGGCTTCCGGTTTCACCCGCGGCGGCTCCGGCCTTGAGGAACGTCTCCAGGTCGCCGCCTTCGCCGAGCGTGGTGGGGTTTGATCTAGCGGCGGCGGAGTGAGGCCTCGATGGCCGCCTGCATTTCCTCCCATTCCGGCTCACCCCAGTCGTCGTCGTTGTCGCTATCGTCCGCCTCGACCCCCTGCTCCCATGCCGGTGACGCTGCTGGGGCAGGCTCCTGGGTCGGCGGTGGTGCTGGTGCCGTTGGAAACGGAAGATCGGGCACCGCGTCCTCGCGGGCACGCACGCTCTTCGAGCCGAACCATTCCGCCGGTGGCTCGCGCATTCCGGCGGGGAGGAAGAAGTGGTGGAGGTGGCCCTCGTACTCAGCCTCCACCACGTCGTACCAGTACGACGACGCGATGGAGTAGAAGGGATCGGCCTGCTGCGCGAAGGGCAAATCCATCCACTACCGTCTGATGTAGTGGAGGCGCCGTCCCGGTCAGCCGCGGCACCACCAACACCTTCACGACGTTCAACGCCCACCCCTTGAGCAGTTGCATGCCGTCTGGCACCGGTATGTTGTTGCGGAGGTGTTCCTCCGCCTCCTCCTCGGACAGCGTTCACGTAGGCGCCCGGGATGTGCCGGCCGCGCCAGACGTAGGCCGATAAGACGGCAGCGGGTATGCGTCCGGCGGTGGAGGCGCACGGGATGAGCTACCCTGCTCGAAGAGGCGCGTCTCGTCCTGGAGGAGGCGTTGCCGTGCCTGAGAGGCGTTCCACTCATCCTCCTCGTGCCGCATCTCCTCCGCGAAGGCGGACTCCATCTCTCGTTGCTCGACTGCGCCGCTCGCCGCTCGGGGGTTGCAGCGAGAGCGGCTCGCGCGCGCCGATCTTGGCAGGCCGCGGAGGCCAGCTGCCGGAGGACGATCTCATCGTCGTTGATCAGCGGTCGTGGCTTCCGGTGGTTGTTGTTGCCAGCCATTGTTGCTAGGGTTTGAGAAGTGTGAGGAGAAGAGGCTCGTCGGGCGTCGTTCTAAAGCCGCCGGGGAGCGGGATAGGCTGCCGCCGCATTAACACCGCCACCGGCTCGTCTGCCACGCGCATTGACGCCGACGACGCGTGTGCGCCACCGCCTGACCTTCCAGTGCTGCGCTCGACGCGTCACGTCGTCTGCGCCCGCCTGGGGAGCCGCTGCGTCAATAAAACGAGCGTATCTGGCACAATAAATCCGCTGACCAACCATTGTGCGGCTGACGCGTCATCCCAACCCGTCAGGATTTGACGAGGCGCGTGTTGCCGCGGTTGCCGGCACGTCCGCTTGCGTCCCTAGAACCTGGGCGCGAAGCGGGGTTGCCAGATGCTGTATTGGGACGTGCCGGCAACTGTTGGCCTATTGGGCGCGCCGTTGGGGGACGGTTTGGTGCCGGCGCGCCCAAAACGTCTATTGGGAGCGGAGTTGGGCGCGCAGGTGGAGATGCTCTTATTTGCCTCCTATTGCTAGCAGATCAATTCATCGCCAAGTGGTCAACAGCAACCTCGTAATAACTTTTATATACATACACTGCCAGACGAGGTTTGCCATCACCCGATTGCTGTAGCCGCTAAACTACCTTCTGCAAAAGATTACAAATCCCAGAGAAATGGTGGACTGCTGCCTGGGCACTTCATGCCTGCAGGTGCAGGTGCAGAGAGCTTATTCCTTCGAGCTTAACCTCCTGGTTAATCTGACTGTGCACGCCGCCGCCGGCTATGGTTGCATGGATCGGTTGGCTACTTGGCTTAACGTGACTGCCGGTTGGAGCAGCGATCCCTGCCGGGCAACCCAATGTAGAGCTCCGTTTCCACGTCCTCGTCACTCCCCACCGGTTCCGAGGCGTCTCGCAACTGCAAGGGTGCCACACAGTTCAGGGCGGGAACCACCGGCACGGCCTCAAGGTTGCGCTCCTGCAGTGACAATGCAGAGTGACAGACATGAGTGACTGATTGGGTTTACATACATAATACATGGTGGGTGTGAGATTAACTAGGTATGCTTTCTTTGTTTCATGAACATGAGGAATCATGCACTCTGCAGTTCTACATGGGAAAAAAACAGACTGGTAGTCTGGTAGTTGGTGTTTGCACTGTGAGCCTGATAGTTGGAGTAGTCATGACCTTTTCGCGCAAGCCTTTGTTGTCTTCGAGCAGCGTCTTCTCCTGATCATAGAGATTCAAGAAGCATTCAGAAATAGCTGGGGTGTGTGCTGTGAGTTTTGTATATAGATTGCTGTAACAAAAACATGCAGAATCGCCGTAGATACTGTGGCTAGCGGGGTTAGAATTCAGTTGGTGGTATATATACCTTCTCTTTCAGCTTAGCTATCTGCTGCTCCAGCAGCTGGGTCTGGTAGCAGTGGAGTGGACACACACAAAAAAAAAACATGTTAGTTTGTGTCAGGTTAAGCAGTCTTTTCCATGCACGAGTTTTTAACTAGCAACCTTCTTTCCTCTGATAATTCGGATGCTCTTCTCAATTTTAACTTCAAGACAGTGCAATTCTTCAACAGAGCATCCTCCTAAATTTTCTCCCAAGATCTTTCTGCATCTCATATAACTCAGCATTATTTTCGCTTGCCTAAGTACAATCTAATCTTCAGTTAGTGTCAAGATACCTTACCGTTTCGAGTCTTCAAGAGCTTCAAGTTTCTTTGCCAAACTAACAGTATCAGCTTTGATTTGCTGCAGTTAAGAGGTTTGATTCAGCATTTAAAAGTCATGCCATCACATCGCATGTCATACTGCTCAAAGTAACTGAGTAGCCCTAATTTGATGACGCCTAATGAGCAATTTCATGTTTTTGTACTTAACATGTGTCTCATATCGCAAGTGATGCTTGCATAAGTTATCTGCAACAACATTGTAGGATCCTGATATTTAATAGGTTAAATTAGCATGGCACGATCCTCCATGGTTTAGAAACACAAGCCATATGCAAATATTACAGCTATATTATTTGAATATGTTGTGTATAATCCGTGTAGTCATCAGTCAACATTGTAAATTAATAGTAACGAGAGCATATTATGATATTCCTACATTACTGTACATGTAAGGATCGTGCAGATGTTTACTTTACTTACCCTGTACCGGTTGAATGTAAAGTATTGTGGATGTGTTTAGTTGCCACGTTGGCCATTGAGAATCAAATATCTACTATATGCAAGAATAAATTGCGTCACTGCTATATTGTGATTCTGTCAAAAAAACTACTTCCTCTGTGACAAAATATAAAACGTTTTGGTAGCTAAGTTTGACCTACCAAAATGTCTTATATTAAGATACGGAGGGAATACTATATTGTGGTTGTATCAGAAAAACTACTATATTGTGGTATGATTATTCTTAATATGGACTCAATATAAAATGATGAGAAGTGGTTATCAATTTAACTTGAAATTACTTATCAATTATTCACATGAGGTGCCTGCATTATTCAAGTCTTCATCAATCTGCAAGTCCATATTGAGGATATATATTTACCTGTACATCTTGTTGTACTGTCTTGTTATTAACATTATCCTTTGTATGTTCCTTGTAGCGGTCAATCGATTTTTGCAAGCTGAATTAAACATAAAATAAGAAACTAAAAGTTAGAATATGAAAAATACTTTTTCTGTGACATATTTTGACTAAGTGCCAAGAGTGTAGTGTCTTGTCAGAGAGGTTACAGACATGAAGATAACCAAACAGTATAAGAAATGCTAAACAGTCTTAAGGAAAGATAAAGTCAATAATTAATCAGATACCATAAATACAACCGGGATGTCTTGTGTTGTGTGCAACTATTGAGGTTTTAACCCATAGGAGATTAATTAACCCACGATGGACACAGGTTTAAGGTCATAAGAAGAACACTGGTGCTAACTCTACGAAGTAGATTATTGGTGCTAGTACTACAAGTATGCTCTTCTACAAGTTGCGGTGAATAAATGCATGATTGTGAATTATTGATTGTAAATTAGTTTTTAGTGTTTTTTTAAGCCCTAGCTTCTGCACCGATCGATGCAAATGAGTTTTTAGGTGATAATTTGCGACCAAACTTAGTTATGCTGTTAGATGACATGTGTTCATGGACCAGATCCGAAAGAATGCGAGCATCAAATGGCCAGATAGCACACCAAGATACCAGCACAAAATGTCTGTTCAAAGCTAACTTTGTCACAACTAAGCTTAGGCAAAGGTGTTGCATAGTTTGTGAGGAATGCTATTTAACTTTTCATAGTATAAATTGAATGCATTTAGTTCTTCACTTTGCTGGCTTACATGATGAGACACTGGGGTGTTTAAATGATGCGACAACAAGTTAAATGTTCCTAATCTTCGATATGTGTACACTTGTGTGTTAATCGATTCAACAATCATCCTTGGACTCAAGTTACTATAATGTTCGCAGACCTTTTGGCATGCCATCTTCCAAATGGTTCTCACTAATTGCCTATATTAGCGGAATCAGTTCATAAATATTTAACATACTTAGCTTTGAGTGGTTAAACTATGAACAATAATAAATTATATGTACTAGTTTATATTGAAAACTACAGTAGACCCTGAACAAGAATATGTTTCTACACTGGAGTGACTTGCTATGCGAACAGCCGTCATGCCAATGAATTTGTTATGTGAACAGGTCATCCCAGTAAACTTGCCATGTGAAGGGAACGTTGTGCCCTAAACCCTTTGAAATTATTCCATCCTCACTCCTATGTTTAATTTTTTTTCAAACAATGCGCTGCGCAAAAGTATCTGATGATTCAAACTTCCCGGTTGGAGTCAGTACAAAGAGCTCCTAGGACAAGCTCGTTGCACCTCTAACAGATTCGGGAAGTTGAATAGAAGAGTGAGAATAACATCCTACGGCATTTATCTCATTCTCGCCCTCTCCTTCCGAAGGTATAAACATTTCAGACTAGATATGTACAATTTAGCTTATTTGTGTTTATATTACCACGTTAATAATTATTTTTTGAGCATGATAGTGCTTGCAGTTCAGTGACCAGCTCTTTGTCGGGCACCAAAAGAAGAGGTGGGAATGGTATACTGAGTCTAATCACGCCGACGACGACATAACCAAGAAATAAATGAGTTTTTCTTTTTGTAAATTAGATATTTAGAATTTCTTCATTTAGATGCATTGTGTGAATGGTGAACTATAGTCATGTATGTTTGTATGAATGGTGAGCTGTAGTAATGTATGTTAGTGTGAAGATATGAATTGTAAATGTTTTCTCAACACGATATTAATGTGATAAATTTGATATGTTTGTTTGCTGTAAAATGATGTATATTATTTGTGAAATTGTGTTCATCTGAAATATTATATGAAGCTGCATCGCAAGTGGCAGAAAAATGACTGGGATAGAATGACGTCTCCAGGTGCAATTTGTCCTCAAGGGACACGGTCAAAACCGGATGACCTCTCCCAGTGAGGTAGGACATCACAAATGGATATTGTCGTTGAAGATAAGGTATTGGCACCAAGCACAAAGTTTTGAAGCCATGAACGGAATGAGATCACCTCCATGTGGAAGCATGAGTTGGTTCTTGGAAATGAGATGATAAGCTATCACGAGATACTTAAACAACAGAAGTCGAACTTGAAAACATCATATTTTCTCTTGCCTAGAGTCGAAAACATGAACCGTAGACGCGTCTCTTGAGATGTTCAGGCGACTCGTGAGGTGACTCGTGCCGCTACCTCCTAATCCTATCCCACCACCTCTTCCACCACTTATGTAGTCACCTCTGACGCTTCCTCGGGCTTAGGTCTTGGTGCCATGTAACGCTTGAAATCTAGCTAAACAAATGGAGTTTTCAGTGTGGATGGTATGGATCTAGGTCTTGAGGAGGCTCATGATCATTGGGCAACCGTGTGGTGGTTGTTGCGCATGGGGTACTTGGTACTGATCTTTGAACCATTTATGATGAGGCAAACCTCATAAGATAACTTGGTTGACAAGAATAATATTTATTGTAGCCCAATGCTACGTTACCACTAACACTGCATTTTCCTGAAACGTGACATGAGCAATAGTTTTTGCATGTGCCATCTGTAGACCATTAAAATAGAAAATGTTATACGAAGACTACTTTTTTCTTATAAATATTATTAAAAAAAGGCATCTCAATTCTTATATACAAATATATGCAGTAGTGTTGAATCGTTCCTTCGAGATGTGTCTGTTCTAGAGCTAGCATTATGACTTGGTAAACATATGATATGAAAGTTAACAGTTAGATCTGACAGAACGTAGTTTAACCATTTCCATATAGACTGGTGTCTATATATACCATCTGAACATATTCTCTTAAATCAAAGGAGTTTTCCTTATTACATGGTTGAATCTAGCAAAGCGTAGGCAGAACTATATTTGTTTTGGCAATATAGTTGAATAGATCGGCGTAACAGATATATCTTTGTTTTGAGATGCACGAAAGCTAAATCATATCATATGGATAATATAAAAATAACTAAAAGGTAGCTAGCTCAACATAGAGAATACACTTGGCATGACCAAGAATCGAAGGGTCAATAATGTTGTACAACTTAAGTAGTTTCTTGATTCTTTCTTTTATGGTTTATCTAATCGATGCCTTTGACTGAGTTGTTATATTAAAAATTATCTTTTTAGGTTTCAGAAAAACAAGAATTGAAGAAATTGAACCACATATCTTCCATGCATGATGTACTCTTTGTAAACTTTTCGAATTAATCAGTCTTGTTATTAAAACAGTACTATGGACATTTCTAACTCTGGCTGGTATATTTAAATCGGTTACTTGTACGTAGTACCTTCTTAAAAAAGGAGTGCTAGCTGATCGATCACGCGGTGCTATACCCTGAAAAGTAGTGCTTACATTTCTGATCACCGTATAAAAGGGTACATGCGCATTTATTAATGCAATAACAAATTGCCTATGGAAACCAAATCTAAAGGCCACACAAACACTGGGAAAATATACATTCTGACACGCCTTAGTGTATACTTAATTGGATAAGTTCGTTTCCCCGCAAAAAAAAGTCAGCATTAACTTGTTGATTGTAAGATGGAAAATTAGCCAAATATGACTTTTGTTGTCATGACAGTTTGTGACACCTTCATTGTGCCATAGTTGTTAAGATCTAAACATACAAGTAAGATTTCATACATATGTTTCGAGGGTCAAAGAAAGTACTCAATCGTACATCTAAATTAAGCCAAATGAACAGATGAGAATCAACGCACAACGCCCTCTAGGTCCACGAGAACACGCACGATTAGACTGAAATTCGCGAAATGCTATTTTGCACTAGCTAGAACCAAAAGTGTAGAGCAGAAAACTCGCCGAAACGACAGTATCGCATGTACGACAGCATGGCCACAAGGTGCGCGGACCCCAATAAATGAAGCGAGAAATCAGGCTACGGTAAGCTACTGTGCGAAGCGTCACAGCCGAGTGACCGCAAGACGAAGGCCATCCCTGTACCAGAACTGACTCGATTGGGAGAGCGGAAGCAAAGCAGGTCAAATCGGCAGTACTGCCAAGTGCCAACACAAGAGAAATTATTGCTTTTGCTTTCACTGGTGAAGCTCACTGTCCCGAGTCCGGACGTCACATGAGCACTTCGCCATTTGTAGCCGCAGCCTTCTTTCCCCGGCAGCACCGCAATTACTGGAGTACCAGCTAGCATGGGCGTCACTGATATTCAAGCGCCTCGTCCTTTGACACCCTGCCGCCCGTGATGGAGCTCAGGACAGAAATAGGAGAGGCAAAAGAAAAGGCGGCAAGACTCCATGAGCTATGATACTCCATGAGAGACGGAAGAAACTGAGAGGCGAGGGAAAGTCAAAGGATGTGCGTGTGGGAGAAAGAGAAAGAAGGAGATGGAGAAAGAGAAAGAGAAAGAGGAAGCTAGGGGGCTGTGCTTTTGACTAGGAACCGTGTGCATCGAGGCCGTACAGATATTTTGAGGAGTTCTTGAGCGAACCGCAGCATGGCAATTGGCAAACGCCTACCAGCTGGGGTTTTCGCCTCCAATGGGCACAAATACACCGACGCAGAAACCCCGATTCAAACAACCGGAATTTTTAACGGCGAAGAGAGATTTCAGGTTTGTTGGGGATCGGGAGATTGGAGTACCTGGTGGCGCTGGCGAACTCGTAGAGGCTGCCCCGCGGGGAGAAGACGACGAGCGCGACCTCGGCGTCGCAGAGCACCGAGAGCTCGAACGCTTTCTTGAGCAGCCCGTTCCGGCGCTTGGAGAAGGTCACCTGCCGGCTTGTCGCGTTCTCTATCCGCTTCATCTCCGTCTTCCCCCGCACCATCCTCCTCCTCGCTCTATCTATCCCTTCTCCGATCCCTTTCTCCTCACCAAAACGGAATCCAGCTAAATCCTCAGACAATCCCCTTCTGAACTGTGGACGACGCGAGCAATCAAAAAACATCACAGCGCTGAAATAGTTAAGTGAATAAATTCGAGCCAGCCGAGATGAAACGAGACAAAAGTGGGTAGATCTGAGGGAGCAGGGCGCTCACCAGAAATGGCAAAGCGAGGAGGCGAGAGGAGAGCGGGGCAGTGGGGCGGCACGGCCGCGGCTTACCCTTTCTGGCTCCCTGGCCGTCTAGCCCGGAGCGGAAAGTGCGTGGTGTGGGGGTGGGTTTGGCCTTGCGAGCACTGTGCTGAGGATTTATAAGGTGGGGATGAAAAAACTCGCGTGGCTTGCCGATGAGTGGAGTGGACGGAGTGGGAAGGCCGCCGGAGAGACGCAAGGGAAAAAAATTTAAATAATATTTTTTAAACAGAAATTCGGAATCTAGCGCGCGTTTTCCAGAAATTTGGAAAATAGCGTGGCGTCGGCAACGGCCGGACCGAAACCAATGTTTCGGCACGGGCCAAACCGAAACCGTCTGGTTTCGGCACGGGCCAAACCGAAAGCCCGGTGATCTGCATGCGCAGCTGCATGCACCTGCCTTTCGCGTAACGGCGGGGCCGACAGGCGTGTTTCGGCTCTGGCCGTGCCGAAAGTGGCATTTTACATTTTTTTTTTCCCGACTGTTGGCCCATATATTCATATTTCCCGCCACCGCTAATGTTGCCATTATTTTCCCGCTCATATTTCCCGGCACCGCGCATATTTTGGTTTTCTCGAGTAAATTTGTTTCGCGGTCAATTGTTCCCGCTTTTTTTCTCCCGCCATTTTCCTCCCGCCATTTTGTTCCCACCATTTTCCTCCCGTCCTTCTTCTCCCGCCATTTTTCTGCCGTGCCTAATTTTCCCGCCAAACTTGCTCCCGCCTTGTATTTTCCCGCCAGCCTTGCTCCCGCCTATTTCTCCCGCCAATTGGTCTGTGCTCGTCCTATAAAAACCCCGGGAGGAGATGTCGAGTTGGTAAGCATAGTCCACTCACTCGAACATGTCGAGATACAATTCAGATGGTAGTTTCCCGGCAGGAATGTTGGCACTCCTTTTGAAGTTTACGACCGAGTTCAAGGTAGACAATAAGGAGATCCCATTCGAAGATATTGTTAGTCATCCACCTCATCTCCGTGAGCTATCAGCGAAGCTAGCTAGGCATGGGTGGCCATGGAGGAATTACAAGGAAATAGAAAAAGAACTCGTGAGGCTGCATGCTAGGTGGCAGAAGAAGAGGCTAACATATCCCACTGAAGCATATATGTTGGATGCTTTTCGTACACCGATGTTATGGGTCGAGGAGAGCGAGGATGAAGATGATATCTTCATGCCCACTGAAGCGAGCAAGAGAGCTGTAGCAGCGGCGGCGGCGTCGAAGGGCAAGGGTGCAGCGTCGTCGAAACGCAAGGCTGAAGCATCGTCGAAGGGCAAGGGTGCGGCGTCGTCGAAGGGCAAGGGTGCAACATCGTCGAAGGGGAAGAGTGACGCGGGAGGCTGTGTCGATGGTAGATGACTTTTCTTTTTCAATTTATGTTGTGTTGTCGCTACTACCACTTTTCTTGCTGTCTGTGTAAGTTGCAATGTTTGTTTAATAATATGTCTCGTACAACTTATTTTCCTCTGATATGTCTCGTACATAGATAATAATATGTCTCATACATAGATAATATGTCTCATACAAACATAAATGTGAATATGTCTCGTACATAGATAATATGTCTCATACAAACATAAATATGAATATGTCTCGTACATAGATAATATGTCTCATACAAACATAAATATGAATATGTCTCACATAGAAATAGAAATACGGATAGTAGTACCTAGATAGAAATATGTCTCACAGATAGTAGTAGATAGTAGTATCACTCATCTCTGTGAGGACGTGTCCGCGGCTGTCTACGCGGTCGAGGCCCAGAAGGTGACAAGCGTCTCGGAGCGCGGTGGTCACGCATCCCTCGGCCTTGCAACGGCTCCTCCTCCTGTGTCTGGGTTTCCTGCGTCGGGGGCGGCGGTGGAGTCTGGTACATCGGGTCGTCGTACAGCTCCGTGTGTGTAGAGTCATCACCCCCACCTGTACATGTAGATGTTACGTCAGTACTCCGTCTAGGTGGACATGATAAATAAATGAGAGTATTATAAACTACTTACGGAGGTGGACCGGAATCTGAGACATCGGCATAGCAGACGGTTCCACACGTTATGTTGAGGTGGATGTATCCCGTAACCTTGCGACATCGCGAACTGGTAATCAGGCGCATGCCATACCCGTACGAAGGCGGCATCCCGAGCCCGTACACAGGTGGCGCCTGCCACGTCGAACTACCAGGCTGGGTAGGATCTAGCTGCTCGTACAGAATTGGCTGTGATGGACCGGCTGGGAAGGATTTGGCTGGTGGGACGAACTACCATGCTCGTATGTAGGTCGTGGGCGAGGACTCTGTACTACTGTATGACGTGGTCGGGGGTCCTGTCGACCTGTGGAGTGACGGGAGGGTGATACCTGTGCATCCTGAATAAGTGGAGTCCGGGAGAGTGACTGGCGCGCGGGGCGCGGTGCTGGGCCGTGTGCCGCAACATCTGCAGCGCCGGCACAAGTAAGAACAGAGTACACACGTCGTAGCTTGTCCTCCAGACGCTTGAACCAAGACACTTGTTGCGGCAGTGGGGCAAAGTCGGCAACGTCGCTCTGAATGTCTTGTATCAAGCCTGCCTGTTGTAGGAAAACAAAATGTTAGTGTCGATTATTGAGACATGCATTTACCAATATTAGTGAAGTACATACCGCGTAGTATCTGCTTCCCCCAATAGCCTCAAGTGGGTACATGTCCGTAACAGAAGGAGGTGGCAACTGATCAGGCTGGGACGTGGGCACTAAGCGAAGTCGAGTGGACTGTCTGTACGTCCGCAGATATAAGTTGAAATCATGTAGCAGAAATGGCTCATCCGCGGGCCATACATTAGCCGTCGCGTTCGCCCATTCCGCTATGTACGGATTAAGTGCCTGTAGCCAAGATGCCAGAGATCTATCTCCTTGTCGCGACAATCTGAAACATGTAGGCGTAGTGTAATTAGAAAAGTACATTCCAAATTCCTTGGTGTAAACACAGTTGATTAAAAACATACCTGTGGATGTGTGGAGGAAGGGCGGGAACTCTAGTGGGAGGCTTCGGCATTTGTCGCTTGCCAAACTGTCTCATGACACGTTGTTGGGCCATCTCCTCCACCGTGACATCGAAAACAATGCGGGCTCGAGTGAACCAGTAGTTTTCATCCCTCCGGCACAAGCTAGAAATCCCGCCGGGTATCTCGTCTGCACCCTGTCAGGATGGTACGGCTCCCATATAACATGATTGTCTTACAATTGATCAAACTGCATCGTGAAGGACTCGTATCAGTTTTTAACCTGCTGGCCCGCGTACCGTCTCTGCAAATAGATAAACTAGTAAGTAAGTGATGTGCAAGTTTACCAAAATAAGAAGTTTGAAAAATTAAATGATGTGCAAGTTTACCTCTCTACGCGCCCACATACTACCAATAGTAGGCAAAGCGACTAGGTTTGTCTCAACGAGCCTGTACTCCCAGGGTGTAAGAGCGTCGACGTCAGGCCTACCGATAGGGAACCTCTCCTAAGACCATAACTGCAACAGTAGTGGACAGCCAAGAAACGAAGCGGAACGCTTATTCTTCGTGCATGCCGAACACATAGCTCGGTACGTGGCGGCTAAGACAGCTGACCCAAAACTCCGTGGCACTATATCCTCAACGTGATGTGCCTCCGCAATCTCTCGCGCCATATTGATGAAGCGCGCACTAATAGTGTCGACGTGGGAGTCAATGAACATTACCTTGCCGAACAGACACAGCAGGTATGCCTCCAGACATCTAGTAATCTGCGCTTCAGTCAACGCGGCATCCGGGTATCCTAGAACTCCAATCTGCATTGATCATACAAAACGAACTGAGTAAGTACAAGTTTCTTGATAATAAAAAATAAAACTCATAATTCTAACAGTCTTACCTGAAACTTGCTCAACCATGAAACCCGAGGACCGTGTCGCTGGTACTCTAAGAGCGGGTTTTCCGGATGTATCCCTGCGAAACGTGCCTGCATTTCGTCACGCCAATTATCTGGAGCCTGTAGAGGACCTACGACCGCGCCCGCCAGTGGGAGACCCAACAGATATGACACATCCTGAAGAGTCGGTGCCATCTCTCCGCACGGAAAGTGAAAAGTGTGGGTCTCGGGCCTCCATCGATCAACTAAGCAGCAGAGCAGTGACCTGTCTGGATTAATGCGTCGAGATGCATCAACCTGCACATCAATATCTGGGGCCCCGAGCTGATCTAGTGGAATATGTTACCACTCCCGCCGAGTCGACTCAACTAGGCGCGCTATAGGTAAGAGACCAGACCAAGATAAACTGCAACAAAATTTTGTCGAACATAATTATTCGTCAGTGACCTATCATAAATTATTCGTCATATCGTACAACATAACAAAATAATCAATATATTCTCTTATACGTACCGATCAACCCAATCAGAGTGTATCATCCAGTTGTATGCTGGACCCCGCGTACGCAAGATCTTCGGTTTGTCACCACCCTCCCAAATCTTTGCACGATGTTTTCCATCGATACCTCACTGAGCAACGCATGTGCAGCCATCTGTACAAATTAAAACATAAAAATTAACAAACATACAAATTAAAACACAGTTCGGGCATGTACAAATTAAAACATAAAAATAACAAATATACAAATTAAAACATAGTTCTGACATGTACAAATTAAAACATAGTTCAGACATGTACAAATTAAACCATACAATTTCACGTACAAATTAAAACATAGTTCGGACACATACAAATTAAACCATACAAATTCACGTACAAATTAAAACATAGTTCGGACACATACAAATTACAACATAGTTCGGACACATAACCATAGGGATACACACATAGAAATTGGAATGTAGTGCTAGCCACGTTGGCCACGTCCTCGGTTTCCTCAGTTTCCTCGACTTCCTCGACCACGCACAGGATCAGGAATGACTGCAGGATCAGGATCAGGTCCTAGGCCGTATTTGGGACAATACTTCTCTCTATGCCCAAAAAGATTGCAAAGTAAGCACTGTCTAGTACATCCACCAGCTTCAGACTCGTCCATATCATTCCGGATTCGACGCGAGTTCCGTCTTCCTCTGCCAGTTCTCATAAGAGCAGGATCCGGAATATATTCTCGTTCCATCTCATTCACCTTGTTGAAGTTGCCAACTACTCTAAATCCTGTCATCTCCCCGGTCCAAGTTTCAACCACTGCCTCCTTCATGTAATACGGAGAGACAAAACTGATTGGGTTCATCCCCAACTGGCCAGAAACAGCAAGGACATGAGAACATGGGAGATGAAGCAGTCTCGGTTTGTTGCACGTGCACTCGCACGTTGGGGGTGCAGTAGCACTAATTATGACCTCATGCGTTTTCAGCTCATTACCCGCACCAAATCTTGAGGTTGGTAAGCGTACCTCGTACCTCGCTTCTTCATTACCAATACGAATGACCGTGTGCATCCGTGCCTTCTTTATCTTCTTGTCCATGTACAGTCTTATCTTGCGGCAATAAGGTGTGTTGGGGTAATACTCAATATGCTCGACGGCTTCACGACGTCTATCTCTGAAATACGTCAAAGTTCCGTGCAAAATACCCTCCACCAGTGCTGTCAGTGGTAAACTCCTATTCCCCCTGAGTACAAAATTGTACACCTCAGCTAGGTTGGTAGTCATGATGCCGTATCTTGCCCCATATTGGTCGTGCAACAGAGACCACTGCACGGGAGGCTCCTTCTCTATCCACTCTTCAAAAAATTTGATTCGTTTTCCCTTCTTTCTCTTCGTACCAGGAGGGTCAATTCCAAGCAAGTCACATAACCCAACAGGCTCTGAACCCTGTGCCGCAGCAACCTGCGCCGCAGCAAGCTGTGTAGCTACCGCTTGTGCCTGTGCAGCTTTCCTTTCCTTCACTTGCTGCCCAGCGAATTCAGTCAGTCTTTCCCACAGAAACTGATACTTCCTCTCCTGATTCTGATTGCACAGTCTTTTAAACAGATTCATCAGCCTTTTACTCTTAAACATGAGTAAAAGTTAGCGGCGAGATGACGCATACACCAGCGGCTCTGCATGTCAGTCCATGGTGCTGGTTCATCCTCGGTGGGGTGCTGCAGTCGCTTTATAGCCTTAAGGATACCAGGATGCCTGTCATGAAGGATGCACACATTTGGTCGAGTCTTCACAACTGCCTTTTTCAATTGCCTGAAGAACCATATCCAGCTCTCATAATTCTCACCCTCGACGAAGGCGAAGGCAATCGGGACGATCTGCCCATTGCCATCCACACCTATTGCGGTCAGGATCTGCCCCTTGTACTTGCCTGTGAGAAACGTGCCGTCCACGCAGAGCACTGGACGACAATGAGTAAAAGCTTCGATGCAAATAGCGAATGAGAAGAACAGTCGGCCGAATACACCATATTGAGGAAATTCCGGGAACCGTTGTAATTCTACTAAAGCATATGTGCCAGGATTCCTCTCCTTCAATGTGCTAACAAGACGAATAACATTATCATAAGATTCATAGAAAGACCCAAACCTCTCCTCTAGAGCCTTCTGCTTAGCTCTCCAGGCCTTTCCGTACTTAATGGTGGTTTTCCATCTTGCATGAACTGTATCTATGATGTGCTTTGCTACCATGTCTTTCTTGTTCACTATCTCACTGAACAAGAGACGTGCAATGAGAGTTGACGTTAGGTTTGGGTGATCTGTCAGCAAACTATTAATTTCACATGTGTGTGGCACGACGTCTGTCACCACCCACACCACGTCATACTTCGGCAAGTGACCATGCACCCGTGACGGACAACCAATGTCAACACAGCTCATTGTCAAATATTGCCTATTTGACACGTCAGTGCGGAAAACCCTTTGCGTGGACAATGCCCACTGAATCACGGCTTCCCTTAACTGTTGCTTCGTGCTGTACTGAGCCCCGATTTGAATGTTATTCATGTGGTACTTGATGTCTACGTGTGCTTCTATTCTTGTAGACAGTGTTGGGCCTCCAAGAGCAGAGGTTTGTAGAACAGCAGCAAGTTTCCCTTAAGTGAATCACCCAAGGTTTATCGAACTCAGGGAGGTAGAGGTCAAAGATATCCCTCTCAAGCAACCCTGCAATTAAGATACAAGAAGTCTCTTGTGTCCCCAACACACCCAATACACTTGTCAGATGTATAGGTGCACTAGTTCGGCGAAGAGATAGTGAAATACAAGTAATATGGATGATTATAAGTAGTAACTGCAATCTGAAATAAAGATGGCAGCAAGCAAACATGTAGCAGAACTTGTTGTAAACGGTGTTTCAATGCTTAGAAACAAGGCCTAGGGATCATACTTTCACTAGTGGACACTCTCAACAATGATCTCATAACTGAATAAGTAAAAGCTACTCTTAAACACTCTCTTGTTGGATAACAAACACCATTCATTGTGTAGGGCTACAAAAGCACACCTCAAGCCGGAGTAAACAAGCGCCACAACGTCATAAAGGATCACACACGGTGCACACACTGTCACCTTTACACCGTGGAGAGTACCGGAGTTCATATTAAAGTAACCTATAGAGTGCATAATAGATAAAGAGTAACATCTACATATTCAACTAGATTAGCACAACTGAACACAAGTAAATACTACTCGGGATTATTCTCCTTCTTGATGAAGCAAGAGTACTATGCGTAGGGCTGCAAAGCACACCTCAAAGTCTGAGTAAACAAACACCACAATTCCCAAGAATAAGCCATGATAATATCTAAATTATTCATAGAGTCACACAAGTACCCACACTGTCACCTTGATACCGTGTTGTCACAATGACTCCAGAAACTAGACAAAATCACTTGAGTAGCATAAACATTATTAATGTATTCAGCGATACTAGCAATACACATGATCACATAAAGATCACACCATGGAGAGAGAGATGAACCACATAGCTACCGGTAGAGCCCTCAGCCTCGGGGGAGAACTACTCCCTCCTCATCATGGGAGTCAGCAGCGGCGATGAAGATGGCGGTGGTGTCGATGGAGATGACTCCGGGGGCAATTCCCCGTCCCGGCAGCGTGCCGGAACAGAGATTCTGTCCCCCGAAACTTGTCGTCGATGGCGGCGGCGCTGCGGAACTCTTCTGGAAATATGACTTGTTTTTAGGGTTTTCGCCTCGGGGAATAAATAGGCGAAGGGGCGATGTCGGTGGAGCCCGAGGGGCCCACACCACCAGCTGGCGCGGCAGGGGGCCCACCCGCCGGTGTGGTTTGGCCACCTCGGCCCTCCTTCGTCTCTCCTTCGGACTCCGTGACGTGCTGGAAAAATAGGGACGTGGCCTTTTGTTTCGTGCAATTCCGAGAATATTCGCAGAAGTACTTTTCTGAAACCAAAAACAGCAGAAAACAGGGAACTGGCACTGTGGCATCTTGTTAATAGGTTAGTCCCAGAAAATGCATAAAAGTGATATGAAGTGTATATAAAACATGTAGCAATGGTATAATATAAGCATGGAACATCAGAAATTATGGATACGTTGGAGACGTATCAAGCATCCCCAAGCTTAGTTCTACTCGTCCTCGAGTAGGTAAAACGATAACAACAAATAATTTCTGAGGAGACATGCTTTCACACAATCTTGATCAATATATTGCAAGGCTCATGTCATGAATGAAGTGACTCAAAGCAATGGTCTATAGTTTGCTAACAATAGATAAAGAGTAAACAATGAATCATATAAGCAAAAACTTTTCATGAATAGTACTTTCAAGACAAGCATCAAAAAGTTTTGCATAAGAGGTAACTCATAAAGCAATAGATTCAAAGTAAAAGGCATTGAAGCAACACAAAGGATGATTAAGTTTCAGCATTGCTTTCAACTTGTAACATGTATATCTCATGGATAGTTGTCAACATAAAGCAATATAACAAGTGCAATAAGTAAACATGTAAGAATCAATGCACACAAAGTTGACACAAGTGTTTGCTTCTAAGATAGAAAGGAGTAGGTAAACTGACTCAACATAAAGTAAAAGATAGGCCCTTCGCAGAGGGAAGCAGGGATTAAATCATGTGCTAGAGCTTTTTAAGTTTTCGAAAGCATATAGAGAGCACAAAATAAGTATTTGAGAGGTGTTTGTTGTTGTCAACGAATGGTAGTGGGCACTCTAACCCCCTTGTCAACCAGACTTTCAAGAGCGGCTCCCATGAAGGACGTTATCTCTACCAGCAAGGTAGATCATCCCTCTTCTCTTTTGTTTACACATGTATTTTAGTTTCTTTATAGATGACACTCCTCCCAACCTTTTGCTTACACAAGCCATGGCTAACCGAATCCTCGGGTGCCTTCCAACATTCACATACCATGGAGGAGTGTCTATTTGCAAATTAAGTTGCTTACTGATAAATCAGGGCAAAACATGTGAAGAGAATTATTAATGAAAGTTGTAATTAATTGGGGCTGGGCACCCCGTTGCCAGCTCTTTTTGCAAATTATTGGATAAGCGGATGTATATGCCACTAGTCCATTGGTGAAAGTCTGTCAGAAGTAAATGACAAGATTGAAAGATAAAACACCACATACTTCCTCATGAGCTATAAAACATTGACACAAATAAGGAGTAATAAAGTTTTGAATAGTTTAAAGGTAGCACATGAAATATTTACTTGGAATGGCAGGAAATACCACATAGTAGGTAGGTATGGTGGACACAAATGGCATGGGTTTTGGCTCAAGTTTGGATGCACGAGAAGCATTCCCTCTCAGTACAGAGTTTAGGCTAGCAAGGTTGTTTGAAGCAAACACAAGTATAAACCGGTACAGCAAGAATCACATAAAAACATATTGCAAGTATTATAAGACTCTACACTGTCTTCCTTGTTGCTCAAACATTTTACCAGAAAATATCTAGACCTTAGAGAGAACAAATATGCATCCCAAGTCTCAACAAGCTCTACGGTAGTTCTCCACTACTAGGCTTTAACTACATGATGCAAGAGCTTAAACATGATCTACTTGAGAGCTCAAAACAATTGCAAAGCATCAAATCGAAACAAGACAATGATCTACAAGAATGCATATGTCTTTTCCAATACCAACTACTACATGTAGCATTTTCTTTCTTCCAAACAAACACCAATCAATTTATTTAAACATAAACTCTCCAAATGATAATATAATGCAGCAAGAGAGTATTTATAAACAAGTGCTAACAGCTCGAAGAGATGCATGAAAAACAGGAGCTAAAAGCACTGCAGTAGCTAGTTAAGAATACTCAACAAATATAAGTGAAGAACATGAGTATTCACATGAAAAAGCGGAGCGTGTCTCTCTCCCACACAAGGATTGCTAGGATCCGAATTTATTCAAACAAAAACAAAAATAAAAACACAGACGCTCCAAGTAAAGCGCATAAGATGTGAAAGAATTAAAATATAGTTTCACTAGAGATGACCTGATAAGTTGTTGATGAAGAAGGGGATGCCTTGGGCATCCCCAAGCTTAGACGCTTGAGTCTCTCTGAATATGGTTGGGATGAACCACGGGGGCATCCCCAAGCTTAGGCTTTTCACTCTTCTTGATCACATAATATCACCCTTCTCGCTTGATCCTTGAAAACTTCCTTCACACCAAACTCAAGACAGTTCTCATTAGAGGGTTAGTGCATAATCAAAAATTCTCATATTCTGTAATGAACAATCATTCCCAAAGCTTCTGGACATTAGCTACAGCCACCAATGCTTTGTGGAGCAAAGAAATCCACACAAACACAGTAAAAGAGCGAATGCAAAACAAAAGGCAGAATCTGTCAAAAACAGAACAGTCTGGAATGACGAATTTTTTCGAGGCACTTAAGTTGCTCAGATGGATCTGGCCAAAATAATGAAAGTTGCGTACATATCTCAGGAAGATGCGTGATTTTTCAGAATTTTTCGAATTTTCTACAGGGAGAAAAGCTCAAATTCGTGACAGCTAAAAATCTGTTACTGCGCAGAAATCCAAATCTTGCATCAACTTTCAATATAGAACTTTACTTGGCACAACAATGCATAAAATAAAGATACAAAGGAGTTGCTACAGAAGTAACAAAACCTTGACTCAAAGAAAAAAAAATAACAGCAAATAAAAAATGGGTTGTCTCCCATAAGCGCTTTTCTTTAAAGCCTTTTAGCTAGGCATAGTGATTTTTATGATGCCCACATAAAGATGAGAGTTGAAACATAAAAGAGAGCATCAAGAAGCATATATAAAACATGTTTAAATCTAACACTCTTTCTATGCATAGGAGTCTTGTAAGAAAACAAGTCAATGAAGAACAAAGTGACTAGCATAGAAATGCAAAACAAGTGTAACTTCAAAAATTTCAACATAAAGAGAGAGACTTAATATTATTGTGATATATGAAATCGTGTCTCCCTCTCTCATAAGGACCAGTAGGTCTTAAAGTACCCAGCAAATAAAAGCAAATCAAGAGAAAGCTCAAAACATTCATCATAAAGAGAAGAAATTTAGTAACATGAAGATTTCTATAACCATACTTTCCTCTCTCAAAATAATTTTCAGGCATCATGAATAAACTCAACAATATAGCTATCACATAAAGCATTCTTATCATGATCCACATGCATAAAAGTATCATTACTCTCCACATAAGCATGAACATTATCATTAGTAATAGTGAGAGTAAAAGTATCACATCCATCATTGTAATCATCATAAATAGGAGGCATAGAATAATCAAAATGATTTTTATCCTCAATAGTAGATGGACTGAGAATATCATATTCATCATTGTAAACATCATATATAGGAGGCATATCATAATCAACATAAACTATATCCTCAATAGTAGGTGGACTGAAAATATCACAATGATTATAATCATCATATATTGGAGGCAAAGTATCATCAAAGCAAATTTCCTCCTTAAAGCTTGGGGGACTAAAAATATCATATTCATCACAACCAGCTTCCCCAAGCTTAGACTTTTCCATAGCATTGGCAATAATGGTGTTCAAAGAATTTATAGTAATACCATTGCTACCATCATGCAAACAAGCCTCCATAGGTTTTTTAATTTTCTCTTCAAAAGCATCATGTCCTAATTCAATATAAAGTTCATAAAGATCTCTAATTTTTTGTTGTTTTCCATTAAGCCTAACTAGTGAAAATAAAAACAAGAAACAAAAAGAAATAATTGCAGAATCTAAAGGAAATACTTCGAGCACTCACACACAGCAACACTAGAAAATAGCTTGTAGCCAGAGGATGTGAATACCTTTTACCTTACCTCCCCGGCAACGGCGCCAGAAAATAGCTTGATGTCTACGTGTGCTTCTATTCTTGTAGACAGTGTTGGGCCTCCAAGAGCAGAGGTTTGTAGAACAGCAGCAAGTTTCCCTTAAGTGAATCACCCAAGGTTTATCGAACTCAGGGAGGTAGAGGTCAAAGATATCCCTCTCAAGCAACCCTGCAATTAAGATACAAGAAGTCTCTTGTGTCCCCAACACACCCAATACACTTGTCAGATGTATAGGTGCACTAGTTCGGCGAAGAGATAGTGAAATACAAGTAATATGGATGATTATAAGTAGTAACTGCAATCTGAAATAAAGATGGCAGCAAGCAAACATGTAGCAGAACTTGTTGTAAACGGTGTTTCAATGCTTAGAAACAAGGCCTAGGGATCATACTTTCACTAGTGGACACTCTCAACAATGATCTCATAACTGAATAAGTAAAAGCTACTCTTAAACACTCTCTTGTTGGATAACAAACACCATTCATTGTGTAGGGCTACAAAAGCACACCTCAAGCCGGAGTAAACAAGCGCCACAACGTCATAAAGGATCACACACGGTGCACACACTGTCACCTTTACACCGTGGAGAGTACCGGAGTTCATATTAAAGTAACCTATAGAGTGCATAATAGATAAAGAGTAACATCTACATATTCAACTAGATTAGCACAACTGAACACAAGTAAATACTACTCGGGATTATTCTCCTTCTTGATGAAGCAAGAGTACTATGCGTAGGGCTGCAAAGCACACCTCAAAGTCTGAGTAAACAAACACCACAATTCCCAAGAATAAGCCATGATAAATGTCTAAATTATTCATAGAGTCACACAAGTACCCACACTGTCACCTTGATACCGTGTTGTCACAATGACTCCAGAAACTAGACAAAATCACTTGAGTAGCATAAACATTATTAATGTATTCAGCGATACTAGCAATACACATGATCACATAAAGATCACACCATGGGAGAGAGAGATGAACCACATAGCTACCGGTAGAGCCCTCAGCCTCGGGGGAGAACTACTCCCTCCTCATCATGGGAGTCAGCAGCGGCGATGAAGATGGCGGTGGTGTCGATGGAGATGACTCCGGGGGCAATTCCCCGTCCCGGCAGCGTGCCGGAACAGAGACTTCTGTCCCCCGAAACTTGTCGTCGATGGCGGCGGCGCTGCGGAACTCTTCTGGAAATATGACTTCGTATTTTAGGGTTTTCGCTCGGGGGAATAAATAGGCGAAGGGGCGATGTCGGGGAGCCCCACACCACCAGCTGGCGCGGCAGGGGGCCCACCCGCGCCTGGGTGTGGTTTGGCCACCTCGGCGCCCTCTTCGTCTCTCCTTCGGACTCCGTGACGGTGCTGGAAAAATAGGGACGTGGCCTTTTGTTTCGTGCAATTCCGAGAATATTCGCAGAAGTACTTTTCTGAAACCAAAAACAGCAGAAAACAGGGAACTGGCACTGTGGCATCTTGTTAATAGGTTAGTCCCAGAAAATGCATAAAAGTGATATGAAGTGTATATAAAACATGTAGCAATTGGTATAATATAAGCATGGAACATCAGAAATTATGGATACGTTGGAGACATATCAGTACTCCCAGGACGATTCATGGACATCAGGCACGGCCGTGATGGCAGAGTTGTCCTGATTCCAGTAACTGGGAATAGGCACATCTTCATCATTGTTTTCATCAGAATCATCAGAATCAATATCTTCTGCGACGCCATCCTCGTCTTCCACCAATATCTCAGCCTGTACTGTACCTTCATGCTCATCCGCATCAGCCTCCCCAATTTGGGCAGGTCCTGCTGACAGTGCTGGTTCATAATGAAGAGGAATTTCTGACAGTGATGGTAGATAGCCAACATGAATTTGAGCATGTCCTGCTGACGGTGATGGTTCATAATGACCAGGCATTTGGGCACAATGCGAACTAGTTGCTTCACTAGTCTCTCCAGTCTGAACAGCACCGCCACCTATTTCAAAATTATTCTGCTTCAGAACAAACGACACTAGGACTTCTGGTTTTGTCCCTCGGCGTTTGCATGATGCTAGCCAAGAAACCCACTGATTTGTCCGATCAAGCGGCAACAACTCCCAGCGAATATTTGACCGGGATTTGGTCCATACCGACTGAATCCTAACAGTCCAGTAATTAGGATCATACCCAAAATTCACCGTAAAATACCACTGGACACCGCTGATTTTCACTTTCTCTGGCTCTGTCAACTAAATCTCCACATTTTCAAATTCACTAAGATCAACCCCTGACTCAGATGCACGGACTGTACCGGCACCGTAGTGCACAACAACATCGACCACTTCCATTACCTAAACAAATTTATTCCATCATTAAATACTCCACAGCGGATATATCTAAATATTACGACCGCCGAAAATAAATATGACGACCCCGGTAAAATAAAGACTACTCAAAATATACAAAAAAATCTAAGCGACAATATATGTCTACACTAAACCTGACACATCCACCGACAAACTATATTAACATTTAACCTAAAAATCTAGAGATTAGGGCTTACCCTTGACGCGTGCGTAGCTCCCGCTGCCCGGCTTCAATCTAGCACCACCACCGCCCCACCACGCCTCTACCTTCCCAACACAGGCACACACCACCGCTATCCACCATTGTTGACCACCATTGCTCCACCTCCACAACCCCAAACGCCTCCACGAAGTGCTATCCCATCGATAGATCGGGGATGCCCCAACCCTCCTCGTCCCTATTTCTTGAGTATGTGGGCTTGTGGGAATTTTTTTGAGCAAGGATCGGTGCTCTTTTTGGGTGGAAAACGGAAGGCAGAGAGGAAGCAGCAGCTCGGGCGAGAGGCGAGAGGAAGGAGAAGGCCGGGGTCGCGAGCGAGGTTATCTCGTCGTGTTTCGGCACGGGGCTTGCCGAAAGGATTCTTTCGGCACGGGCGCTGCCGAATCCCCATGTTTTCGGCATGGGCGGTGCCAAAAGCGGCCAAAGCAGGTGGGCCGCGCCTGCCGCTGTGTCTGCCGACATGCAGGACCTCCTTTCGGCACGGGTAGCACCAAAACGCATTGTTTCGGCACGGGCCACGCCGACGCCGCGCTAGATTCCGAAATTCTGAAAAACGCGCGCTATTTTCCGAATTTCAGTTTAAAAAAATATTATTTAAAATAAATTCGACGCAAGGTATCAAAAGGGTAAGAATGGAAGCCATCCAGCCAAT
Source organism: Poa pratensis (assembly GCA_947311845.1). Taxonomy (NCBI): domain Eukaryota; kingdom Viridiplantae; phylum Streptophyta; class Magnoliopsida; order Poales; family Poaceae; genus Poa; species Poa pratensis. Next base: position 39,363,968 of record CAMZMU010000065.1, read on the forward strand.
TAAAGCAGGCGACCGCGCAGGGAATTTCCCATCCTGGGAAAAATATGGGGGCCCGGTCGGTGGCGCGGGAGTCCCTGCGAGCGCCATTGGCTGGCCGTCGCCGTCGGTTCCGGGAAATTAACGTGCCCGGAGGGTGCCGTCTTTGCGGCGACCCATCTCGGTTGGTGCGCGGTATTTTTGGTTATGTGGTTTCACGTGAGTATAGACTGAGCCGGCGGATCAGGTCTTGAGATTGACTCGAAGTTATCACAGGCGCCTCACTGTCGACGGGATCGTCGTCTCTCACTAGAAAATATTCCGTCTAAATGAGAAACATCAGTGTCAAGCCTGGGATTTGAACTCTGGTTGACTCGGCTACAATCACCCTCCTAAGCATTCTACCACAGGCAAGTTCTCAACTCTGGGATTTTTATAGGATTGATTTCCATTGTTTACCAAGGAGTTTTGTTGCTTCAATACGTTTTATATGATTTAAATTTATTTCCGCGTCACATTTTGCTAGATCTAGGAGCCATATATAATTTCTCCATGATACCAGATTCCAGGATTGGGAGGTTTTATATTTTTCATTCAAGTTTAGTTTACGTGCACTTGACTTTTTAATAAATTCACTTTATGTGCGTTTATGTAGATCGCAAAAGGAATTAGCCTCCTCCTCCCTCCTCTCGCCCCCGCGCGGCGGCAGGGGAGAAACCCTAGCGCCGCCGCCGCCGCCGCCCCCACCTCTCCTCCCTCCTCCCTCCCCCGCTGCCACCAAGGGCGCGGCCAGGCAAAGCCTGGGCGCTGCCGGCGGCGGGGGGGATCGATTGTCCTCGAGGAGTTTGGGACCGGTGCGGGTTGGTCTTGTTCACCTCGGGCGTGGCGCGGCTGCCGGGTGCCACGGCGACGTCGAGCCCTGCAGCGACGGCGTGGCGGACGGCGTGGGATCTCCGCCCTCCTGTGCAGATCGGTGGCTCCGGCATCTCGGCCCTTTGGGGTGGGTGCGGGGTGGATCCAGCGGGCAAGGGTGATCTCGGGTGGCACGGCTCCCTCCGGTGGCGTGCCATGCCTGGCATCCTGCCACTACTCGCGCAAGATCTAGAGGTGTTGATGATGGCCGGTGAGAGCCGGGCTCCGATGCGGTCGGGGCCGACGATGGCGGCGCCCGCGGGCGTCGTTACCTTGATGTAGGTGTCGTCGCTGTGATTCTCCCACCTCCCGCCATGATGTTTCGGGGGAAACCCTAGATCTGGTTTACCGGATCGGACGATGGCGGCACTTTCAGTGTCGTTCTCCCTAATGAGGCCATCGTTCTGGAACACGTGATGCATGGAGGGTCTACTGGTGGAGCGGCGTGCTATTTTCCGCGTCGACAATGGTGACTCGGCAGCATGGTGCAGTGGGGTCTCGGCGTGGATGTGTGCGAATGGACGAGGGCAGGGCGGTGGTGCTGTTTGGCGTCATGGCGACGTCGCCGGCGGGCCTTGCAAGGCCATGGCGTTGATCTTTGCCTGAAGATGGGTTCGAGGAAGACGGCGGAAGCGACTTCTGTAGCGCGCGCATGCGGTGCGCGTTGAGGGTCTGCTGGACCGGTACTCCGGTTGTAGATGATGCGTGTAGGTGGGAGGTCAAGGCATGCGGCTCTGATCATGACCACCCCCATCATAGTTGTAGCGACTTTTTGTTGCTGAACGGCTGACTTCGGTTTGATCAATGTTGTAACTTGTAAGCTTTGTTGAATAATTGCGGATGGCTGTGTGCATCATTTTGATGCAGATGCCGGGGATCCGCACCCCCTTATCTAAAAAAAAAAATGTAGATCGCAAAAAAAATTGCAGCAATGAAAGTTCGATTTTATCTCGTGGCCACTAAAACTGGACCCCGAGCTGCATTTGTCGAATACCTTGAGAAGATAAAGTGATCAATTATCCACATACGATTAACACAAATGAATAACTTGAGACAAAACCTTAACACAAATTGGTTGCAATGAATCACATCTCAACACTAGCGCATATGCGTTCAAACTTGTGTATAGCCATCAAGTGTTGAACAGATTAAATATATTTTTATAGTTTTAAATCCCTTTCTGTCTTTAAATCTTGTAGTAAGCTCTTATACCCAGTAATATAGGATTAGTGCTTCATAATATTATAAGACTGCATTGCTATGTTTCCAAAACCACATATAGGAGCTAAAATATGAGTTAAACCTAACTTCTAGTTTTGACAACCCCGGTGCACCATCTTCATTCCTGAAAAAATCAATATCTATGTGAGCCATCCAGTGGCATCACTACAAAATTATTATGTTTTAGATCATGTAGGAATCCATGTTATTTGGCAGCTAATTTACATAGTTTTCCTAACATTACATTCTCTAATTTCTATGATTTGAAAGGTCATTACATTTGGTCTATGGACAACTGTTGTGACTAATTACAATTTATACTTTCATACTGATCGTTGATCATATTGCTTTGTTTATGTTGCTTCATATATTGTGCTTACCCTGCTTTGTCGTCTCTATTCTGCATGCTTGATCTACTCTGCTACTTTATGAAGCATATGTCTTAACTTAGAATTTTTCAGTTACTTCTGCCTCGCCGTAGCTTCAACTATCTGTTGCTTCAAGATTCAAGTTTACTCTTAGCTCAAAAAATTGTTTGAAATTTCTAAATTATTCAGCTTTATTGGATTAAATTTTATAAACTCCTATCTACCCCTTCTCTAGTCATATATGTTGATCCTTGAAGTGGACGTTCCAACTTGATCTTTATATTGCCCTTGCCAACCAAATGGATATGGATAGTTCTTTCATTCCCAGTGCATGCAATTGATAATTCGAAACATAGAATAACCCTGGTGAGTGGTGACACATGCCCCATGTTGAACCCAGGGCCGGCCCTGAGCAGGTGCGGCCTGTGCGGTGGCACAGGGCCCCCAGCTGCTAGTGGCCCCCACGTACATGCATGGCCCATTAGTTTAGAGAAAAAGTATAAACAGTCTGCTCAATCATAGCAGCTTAGCATGGCAAGTGGCAAAGCACACGCAGCCAAAAAATAACTGAGCGCTGCGCATCGATTCCAGTGATCCAGTCTAGGCCGCCTCCGCCGTCGCATCGTCTTCTCTCGCCTCTTCGTTCTTCCCCATTCCCCAATTACCGACGATGATGGAGCACCATTCTTCCATTAAGATTTCTAACCGTTTCGAGTAATTAAGGGAGGAGGAGATCCTGGTTCACTGAATCCCTTCAATCTGCAAAAGTTAGTAGAATCCCTCCTCTATATCTCCCTTAAGCTAGTCTATTTTTTTTATCATATGATTTGATTCATTCTCCTTCATTCCCATAGTTTTGAGAGAGACAAAAGGTGGAAGAGAAGGGATCAGATGCAATGGGAATAGGACATGGTGGCAGCAGCATCGCAAGGGAATTATCGGCAGTGTCACTTTGCAGCCAGGAACCAACAACACGGTTAAAGGGCAAGCCTGCGGCAAGCGGAACCGAGCAACCAATCTAAATTTCACCCCTGCTTCAGGTGCTTTTGTTTCAACTTTTAACTCCAAGTCCTAATTCTTGCAAGCGGAACTGGTAGTTTCTTCTTGTGTGCAAGCGGAGTAACTGCTAAGGTGTCATCTAGAAAATTTATGTCTGGTTATGAAAGTGACAAAATAAAATTGTGTTATGTGACGTGTCTTTTAAAATTTTAAAGAGAATTTTTTTTAGATCGGAGAGAATTGTTTGCAGTACATAAGTTGAGGGGCCCTATTTTTTTATCTTGCACCGGGGCCTGATATCTCAGGGCCGGCCCTGGTTGAACCTCTTCGGCGGGCAATGCATTCTACTCGTTAATCAAACATAATTACCCTGGCGATGATTAGGCTCTCTTCATCAGAGGCTTCATCATGAGACGATCCATGCATGTACTCGTGGTAGATCTACTCATCAATGGTGCCATATTCTACGCATTAAAGAATGGAACAATCAAACAATGAAACAATCCATCAAATTTCATCGGAAGAAAATTGCAAGAAAGTATCATCTACAAGCTTGTTCGTCAAATGAACGAATTGTGTGTAGGCAATACCAAGGTGGACACAAGCGTCGGTGATGATATGCGGCCGGCGAGAAGGTCAAGCAGACGACCCGACGAGGAGGGGGGGGGGGGGGGGGGGGGGGGGCTTAAACTATGGTCACCATGGCGGCAGTGGCGATGTAGTAGAACCCGTCGGATCCATCGTGCCTGGCCTCAAAAACAACATGCGCGGTAAAACACGCTCGCGCTGTAAAAACTGTCAATATTGCACGGGGAGGCAGAGCGCGATGCTCCAGCAGGCGTAGGAAAAATTATAGCGCACGCGAGGGAAAGCGACAACGCGCACGTATATTTTGGGCGTCAGCTCCAACACGCGCTATAAAATCCACCGCTCCCATGCCGCCCAGCCGCCCGTGAAAATTCCCCACCGCTCGCGCGCTCACCCACCGCCGCCAAAGCTCCCCTCGGATTCCACCGCCCCGCGCTCGCGCCGCCGCTCCCCTCTGAGCCCCGCCTCCGCGCCGCTGAGCCAGGATGCCTCCGTGCCGCCGGCCCCTTGAGTACCTCTTGCTACCGCGACATGCATGCGCGGCCATCGGGGACGTTCTACGCCGAGATACGCGCTGGTGGCTACCGCCTGCCGCTCAGCACGTGCGAGACCTGGCACGAGGCGGCGCGCGATTATGACGCAGCGGCATGGCGGCTCGGTCGTCCACGCCGCGACATGAATTACAGGAGGTCTGGACCAGCGAACAGGCGCAGTCCCTGGCTCCTCTGCCGCGCCTCGTCACAAGTGAAGACCGCCGCCGCCACCACCAACAAGAGCACCACCTCATCATCTCCGAGGCGGATGATTGCGCCATGGCGGTGTGGAGGGAGAACTTACCTCAAGATGTGCAGGTCGAGCTCGACTTCTACGCGCAGAGGAGGGCCGAGTGGAGGGTCGAGAGGCTGCCAAGCGGGAGCGGTAGGCGTTCGCTGAAGCGCGGCTCGCTAGTCTGACCACCATCGACGACGACGATCCGAGGTGGGATGACATCTGGATATCCTCCGATGATACTACTTCGGAGGAGGAGTAGTGTAGGACTAGTTTAGGATGATGCACCGTTTAATGTTTTAGTCTATTTTATTTTCAATACTACGAACTATGCTTGTATATTTTGTTTTCAGTCTATTTTATTTTCTCTATTCTATCTTGTTGTCATTCATATATTTGCAAAAACGTGTTCGTGGCGCCCTATGTTATCGCGTCTGGTAAAGCAGAAATGTAGCACACTATATTTTAGCGCCTGAAAATGCCGCCACCACCCCCACGCGCTAAAACTGCTAAATAGGTGATGTAAATTCTTTTTAGTGCACCGAATTTTAGCACCTCTGTTGGAGATGCTCTAACATCACTATTTTTACAGTTCCTCAAGAAATAAGATGCACGGACGCACGAAACGGTTGTCAAAGCAGAATACTACTCCCTCCGTTCACAAAAGGATGTCTCATCCTAGCTCAAATTTGCATTTATCTAGACATAATTTAGTGTGTAGATACATGCAAATTTGAGCTAGTTGTGAATGTGAACGGAGGGAGTAGTATTAAAGAGTAGAAAGAAAGCTCGGGAACCACAAATGGTGGCCAAGCCCCAATGAGGCATTTATTATTAAAATACAAAAATCATATTTTACATATTGGTAGAATACAACATTGGCTAAATCCTGTAATTTTCAGATTTTTCTGAATCTTTAGAATATGATTTTCGATTTTTTTTTAAAATACATAGCTCCTGGAGCTCGGCCTCCATTTTGTCCGCACTCCGCACTCAAGCCTGGAAACGCAAGTTCATATGTGTAATTGTGTAAAACATTAAAACTGTAGCTGTCGAAAAAGAAGTGTAAAACACTAAAACTGCAACATTATGGACATGACGGGCTGACGGCCAATCAGCAAACGAGGAACAGAAAACTGCTTCTACAGTGGAGCGCCGTCTGCGTCTCGGTCTCGTATACGAGGTGCAATCGGCGTCAAAATCTTTCATACCACAATTCTCATCGACGTCCAGGTTTTATACCATCAAACAGAAGCGTCACTGAAATCATGGCCCCATGTACCGAGGACCCCTCCATCATTGTGTTGCATGTCCTTGGAGAATGGAGATTACCGCGGGGGCCTACACCAAGTTGCAGCACTGAACCAGGGTTCCCAATCCCGGTACGAGGGTGGAGTGGAGGAGCCAGTCGGCCCGGGTCCCGCGTCCGTACGGACAGAGCGCTCCTGGCGACACGTAGGCGTGGTGGACCTCGGGCCACACCACCGTATCCGGGAGATCCGCCTCAAGGACCCTTTTCGTATTATTATTTTTGTTAAATATGGCCCTTTTTCGAAACTAAATACATATGCCTTTCTTGAAACTATTTTCAAATCTGATCTCTGAGGTCGGCGCCAACGAGGATGGAGCCGACCTTGTACAGGTCGGTTACATCCTCTCTGGAGACGACCTCTGTTTTAATTTTTTAATACTTAGAAAAATCACGGAACCGAAATACGTGGCGCCGAACTACACAAGTTCGGCTCCAATCTCTTTGGCGCCGACCTCTGGGGTCAGATTTGGAAATAGTTTTGAATAAGGGCCACATATGTGTTTAGTTCGTCAAATAGGCTAGATTTGACAAAAAAAAATACCCCTTTTCACATGCCAACCTGTACGAGACCGCCAGTCTGGCACAAAGCCTCGCCCAATTAAAATTGCTACTCTCCTGCTGAACAAAAAATGTCTACTTGTGCCAACAAGATTAAGTATATTTGCATGGTGGACTCCATGTTTCTTTTTGAATGTTTGCTTGAGAACTGCTAAATTCATCGATTTGAAAGAAAAGTGATCTCGTTTATGAGAGAAATCAAATCCAAAAACCGTAGAAGACTTGGTTAATTAGAAGAAAATCTAGCACATCATCGCATAGAGAATAGTTTCGTGTCGTCCTAGAACGAGAAGGGGATGCCGACCATACCAGCCCCGCCAAAGTCATGGCCAGACCGAGCTGCGCCTCGCCAACATGAGCGCTGCCGAGCTCGCCACCGCGCCTTAACTCCGCCGCACTGTCGTACCGCAGCCTAACACCACCACTCTAGCGCATCGTGTGACTGGCGTCGAAAGTGGTGTTTTCGGCTCGGCGCAGCCACTGCTACCAGCATGGAGCGGCTGTCAAGGGAAGTACAAGGGTGGGGCTATTTTTGGCTAGTAGAGGCCTCCGAAGTTGCTCGCACTAGTGATACACAAGGCAGGTGAATGTTGTTAATTTATGTCTTCTAATGTTTTATGCGCGTTTTGTGATGTGATCATGCCGAGCGCAGGATGATGTGCATCGATTGGTCGTTCGCCTCACCATGCATGAAGTGGTCCTGAGGAGTGTTACTACAACTTTGCCACAAAACTCTCTCCCCCGGCCGACACCTTCTCCCATGGGTGACAAATGGTGCATACCACTCACCTTCAAAATTCTCTTGGACGCTACTTGGCCTTTTGTTTTTGGGACTCGCCTACTTAGCCTTGCTATCATCTCATTGTGGATCGGGCTAGTTTAGGCACTTATAAAAATAAGCAGTAAAAGAAATTGCACATGTCAAACAAAAAAATTGCACGTGTTGCCACACTTTTCGTATTCCCAGACTTGTGAGGCAACGGTAATACTCATTGTCTCTTTTGTTATGTTATCTGATGCTTAGCATGTTCATTCTTTGCATCTACCATGGGTTTTTTCATTTTTTTTTTTTAGCGTTTGAGTTGTGGCGAGTTGTTCACTTCCTGCTTGTATTAACCTGACTTGTTTGCTACCCCTAAAAAAAAAACCTGACTTGTTTGCTACCCGCGACTAAGTTAGAAAATTAGTTAATTCAAATCGCTTACAACTCTATGTCCATATATATAGTATGACCTCGAGATTCACTTCCATGAAAATGTACAGATATGCCATTTATATGCGTACAAGAATTATAATAACATCTAACGATATCTATAACAACGATAAAATAATAGAGTAGACCCAAAAGTCATAGGATGGAGAACATGGACCTCTCCGATTATAAAAAATATGTATTCCTCGGCTAGATTGGGCATCGATTATCGTGCATTCTCGGGCACTCGGCTCCAAATTATCACCCAATGCTACAAGACGGCTACCTGGGTGGTGTGCGCGTGTCCACCCTCATATGTTCCTACTTATGATCAAAGCAATATTTTACACGCACTTGTCACAAAAGATTTTTATTCCACCACATAAAAGTTGAAGACATTGAATCTTTGAGTATTTTTTTCCTCGGCAAGCTTGTTCAGCTTGTGCATGAGAGCGTGCAAAACCACCGGGAACTTCTTTTGAGATTTGTATGTACTAGGCAGCTTAAAATAGCAGTTAGTGGATTTGTGGTCCATACAATTATGGTAAGCCTCATACTAATAAAGGTTTTCTCGCTGTTACCTGGCATCGGCAGTTCGTCCCTTTTAAAATCATGTGTGCCTGTTACGAAAATGTACGATGAGAGCAGCGATTGGTCTACGGAAATTTGTATTGTGGTGGTAGTGACCTCCCACACGTTGGTCCCGAAATTAAACCGCGGGCTGGCATTGTGCAGAGCTAAAGCCTTTCTCGAGAAAATCCGATCAACATGGCATTTCATAATAGTGTTGAGCAGATAGTACGACTAAAAGCAGTTTGCAGTTCCTTTTTAAGCAGAAATTCGCTTTGGAGCTCGGGCTCATATGCTCCCGTTATTTTCGACAAAATTTAGCAAATTGAAAACTCATCAAAAAATTCCGAAAAAAATCATGCATGTACCTGACCATGTTCGGGAATAACTGTAAGAAGAAAGGAAGACACTTGGCAAACTGCGGGCCTGCTTAGGATGCCGAAGTACGAGTACAAGCTTATATACAAGTACTAACAAGTTGCTTAAGATTTCTGCTTAAAAGAGCAGCGTTTTGGCTCCCGGGAGCATGTATTTTCGACAAAATTTAGCAATATAAGGAATAACTGTAAGAAGAAAGGAAGACACTTGGCAAACTGCGGGCCTGCTTAGGATGCCGAAGTACGAGTACAAGCTTATATACAAGTACTAACAAGTTGCTTAAGATTTCACAATATTCGGGAAATTATAAGGAATAACTGTAAGAAGAAAGGAAGACACTTGGCAAACTGCGGGCCTGCTTAGGATGCCGAAGTACGAGTACAAGCTTATATACAAGTACTAACAAGTTGCTTAAGATTTCTGCTTAAAAGAGCAGCGTTTTGGCTCCCGGGAGCATATGCTCCCGGTATTTTCGACAAAATTTAGCAAATTGAAAACTCATCAAACAATTCCGAAAAAAAACATGCATGTACCTGACCATGTTGCGCACCACCATGATTTTTTTCGCGCCGAAATGACATCGTACGCGCCCTGTACAAAAATGACAAATTTCGTGTCAGAAAATTCAAATTTTGAATCTCAAATCTGACAGGAAATTTGTCATTTTTGTACAGGGCGCATACGATGTCATTTCGGCGCGAAAACAATCATGGTGGTGCGCAACATGGTCAGGTACATGCATGATTTTTTTAGGAATTTTTTGATGAGTTTTCAATTTGCTAAATTTTGTCGAAAATACCGGGACCATATGCTCCCGGGAGCCAAAACGCTGCTCTTTTTAAGCAGAAATTCGCTTTGGAGCTCGGGCTCATATGCTCCCGTTATTTTCGACAAAATTTAGCAAATTGAAAACTCATCAAAAAATTCCGAAAAAAATCATGCATGTACCTGACCATGTTGCGCACCACCATGATTTTTTTCGCGCCGAAATGACATCGTATGCGCCCTGTACAAAAATGACAAATTTCCTGTCAGATTTGAGATTCAAAATTTGAATTTTCTGACACGAAATTTGTCATTTTTGTACAGGGCGCGTACGATGTCATTTCGGCGCGAAAAAAATCATGGTGGTGCGCAACATGGTCAGGTACATGCATGATGTTTTTCGGAATTTTTTGATGAGTTTTCAATTTGCTAAATTTTGTCGAAAATACCGGGAGCATATGCTCCCGGGAGCCAAAACGCTGCTCTTTTTAAGCAGAAATTCGCTTTGGAGCTCGGGCTCATATGCTCCCGTTATTTTCGACAAAATTTAGCAAATTGAAAACTCATCAAAAAATTCCGAAAAAATCATGCATGTACCTGACCATGTTGCGCACCACCATGATTTTTTTCGCGCCGAAATGACATCGTATGCGCCCTGTACAAAAATGACAAATTTCCTGTCAGATTTGAGATTCAAAATTTGAATTTTCTGACACGAAATTTGTCATTTTTGTACAGGGCGCGTACGATGTCATTTCGGCGCGAAAAAAATCATGGTGGTGCGCAACATGGTCAGGTACATGCATGATTTTTTTCGGAATTTTTTGATGAGTTTTCAATTTGCTAAATTTTGTCGAAAATACCGGGAGCATATGCTCCCGGGAGCCAAAACGCTGCTCTTTTAAGCAGAAATCTTAAGCAACTTGTTAGTACTTGTATATAAGCTTGTACTCGTACTTCGGCATCCTAAGCAGGCCCGCAGTTTGCCAAGTGTCTTCCTTTCTTCTTACAGTTATTCCTTATAATTTCCCGAATATTGTGAAATTAGCTCGCAAGATAAAACATCGTGGTTTCTTCAAAATAGAAAATCGTGAAGGACATGATCTCATTTTCATAGCATACGTATATGGCGTGTTTGGTTACCTTTATCATTTTTAGTCTCCTTACATCGCGTGTCTTTTCACGCCCTGGAAAAACCTGACTTGATCCACGTTGTGCACCTCATTTGGTTAATTGGTTTGAGTTTTGCATGGATCTAGATAAAAGCAAAAACGGGTGTTTGGTTACAAACTGTGTGACCACTTAATCTCACCTCTTACCTTTTTGGTGAACTTACTCACAACACAATCTACATACATGCATTGTACTGTACAAGATCTACTCATACATCACGGAAGTTGTGGGATACGGCGAGATGAATCTACTCGCTAAAGGAAATTTCAAACGGTCTACTGAGTGCGACGAATTTGACGAAATTCGTCAAAAAGGGGAAGGTCCAAAATTGAGAAGTTCCAGGCGACGAAACTCAAAACCAAGCACGGAAATGGAACCTACTCGTTGACGCACACATGTTTTGGTATAGATTATTTCGAATCGGAGTATATTTGTATAGACTAAAAGAGATTACATGAAACAGTATAAGGGAGGTCAGGGGAAAGTAAAGTATGTGACAACACTGACTCAACATGTTCGCTATCTCGCATGCGCAGAGGCTGGCCTGAGAAATAGCCGAATCGAGCGTTCCTCTAGAGTCTGGACCATGTGTGTTTTAAGGTTCGTGTTATGCAAAAACGCGATGTAGCCCGAGTAACCAAACAGATCAAAAGTTGCATGAAACAGTGTGAAATGGAAGCACAGCTAACGAAACACGCTCATATGCTCCACGGCTTCACCGGTCAGGATTCTGTGGTGAACCGAGACACATTCAGAAGGACACAGCGCCGACACCTCATATGGGGACGTAACCGTTGCTCTCTTCCATGATATAGGAAAATCTAACCCAGTCACGCATCCATCATCCATTCAGGCATCCATCTATCTTGAATAGTCTTTGACGTAGCAGTCGATGGAATAAAGCAGCAGATGAGGTCCGGGCACACGGCATGCAGATCACCTGGAATCCCACATCCGCCTCACCGCCGCTCAATTTCACCATTGATCAGCTGTGAACACGATCGAATCTTCAACTCGATCGATCATATCGGGGGCCGGGGCCAGGGGGTTGCCAAAACAAGGAAAGAACGTGTGGCTTTTCCAAAATGATGAACACACACAAGGTAGGACACTCCCAGTCCCAGTGGATAGTCATCGTCGTCGCCCTCTCCGTGAGGGCGAGGTAAGTTACGTCAAACTTGCTAGGCCTCTATACCATCTGGTCTGGTGTACCAATGAGTGATATCGAGTTCGATCCCATCAATGGCGCACCCGGCATCGATGCAAAGCTGATGCTGCTTTCACTAGTATTTTCTGCATGTTCGCGTGTCCAAACTGCATTGCTTTGCATAAAGTGTAGCCTATGGTTTTTTGCCTTACATTCTGATTCTGCAAGCTGAGGCTCTCAAATTGGCACGACCATGAATCGACTGCGGAAAAGTCCTCGTTGCACCATTACATGTTCTTTTCTTCCCTTTTGGGATTTATGACAGGCTAACGTGTAGACCATTGGAGAGTCCTTGAGGGTGGGACCGTCAACGTGTCAATGATATGGCACGAACAACTGTCAAGTCAAAATTTGAGTAGGGTGATATGTTGTACCAGCTGTCAGGGTCAACTAAACACCATACAAACGCTGGCGCCCCCTCCTAGAGGGGCGGCCCATGCAAAATCCTAACCTCCGCCGCCCTCTCTCCCCTCTACCGTCCTCCCTGCCATCGCTGGAGGAATCCGACGAGTAAATCACGCTTGGAAGACGGCGGTGGCGTGTTTTCGCCCCCTCCCGCCGTGGGGATATCCGGGTGCCGTACTAGACGACGTTGTCCGGTAGAGCTCGAAAACCGGGACAATGTCCCCGGAATTTTTGGTGGTACCATGGTTGTGGCGGCTGCGCGTGGTTGCCACTATACAACATAAGAGAAGTTTTAAGGGGATCCCCTTTTCCCAAATTGGTCGTATGTCAATGGTGATGATGGCATGTGTCTGCCGCTGAGGCACTTAATGTTGGTTCGGCGGTGCCTGTCACTCTTATCGTCACCTATTAATAAGCTCGGTCATAGTTTATTTTCGCGTGAACATTGGTTAGAAGACCCAGCATTTATGCCGAAGAGTTCTAGGCAGTCATCACTACAAGAAAACGGACTTTCTACCACGTTCTTCCCCCACGTCCGTTGAAGATATGGTAGCACATCCACAATGTTTTCTCCGGCCTTGTGGTAGATGTGTGCGGCTGTTTCGGCGGCCCCCGAATCTAAACGAATATTGGAAAAAACATGGTAGATATGCAGCCCAATCCGTGATAGATGTCAAGTGGGCCATGACTACACCTTTTTTCTACCGAGCACCAGTGCTCCCTCACGTCTAACAAAATTGAAAATCATATTTATAAGTTTCAAAAAATTCTGAAAACAAATCCGAGTGTAGCCAATGATATATCCCACTAATGTGCAAAATATCAACTTGAAAAACTTTGTATTTGGAGCTACACAAAAATAACAAATGCGTAAATCTGAGTATGTATATTTTCAAATCTCTAAGTTTTATTAGATTTATTATTTTTGTTTAGCCCATAATATAAAGTATCTCAAATTAAAATTTTGCATGTTTGTGGGATATACCATTGGCTACATCTTGATTTTTTTCAGTTTTTTTTTTGAAATTCACAAATATGATTTTCGAATTTTTTATATAAGAGAGCACTGGTGCTCGGGATAAAAAAAAATAACACTTTCCGTCCATGACTAGCGCAACCTACCACAATTTCCGCTCGTTCTACCAAGAAATGTCCGTCCGTGGTACAAGTAAAGTTTCTGTTAGTTTTTTTGATTGCGCGTGTTCTTCACTTTGTATTTCTCTTACATGTTCATTCTTCTTTGTTAATTCATTGCACACGATCTGGAATTTATGACATAGTGGGATATTTTAACTACTCCCTCCTCATCATTTATGCGGAGTTGTAGACTGATTGGGAAGGCGGATACTACCCTCTTACCCTCCATTCCAGTGAGGAGTACCCTATCAAACATCCCCAGTGCAAGTTCTCACAGGGATTTTTTCACCCAAATGTCTATCCTTCAGGCATAGTCGAATTTACAATTCTAGTTGCACATTCTCAGGGGTTGAAGACCTGCCATCACTGTTAGACAGGTTCTAGTTGGAATACAGGGTTTGCTTGATCTGCCTAAAATGGGTAATCCAGCTGATCCTGCCCAGGCTGATGGTTATCACCTTTTTATCCAGGGTAGAAATATAATCTGAATGAGGTTCTTCAATTCATTAACACTTCCATGTCATCCATCCGCAGTATTTTTTCTGCTTTGTGTGATCCAGCAGAATATTAAAAACGTGTTTAGCTGCAGGGCAAAGCAGTACCCTGCTCTGGTTTGAGGATCCGTGTAGTGGTTCTAAAATCGCTATTTTTTAAATAATACATGTTTTAATTAAATTCGTGGAATAATACGCGTTTTCAAAGATTTTCAAAATAATACACCCTCGTCTGCACCATAACCGATAGGTACCTGTCGGCTAGGCCGTGGACGACCAGCTGGTCGGCCGTCGGCTGCATGCCTGACAGGACCTGGTCGGCTGCAGCGTAGACGAGCGGACCTGCTCATCCACGGCGTAGACGACGGGACCTCCTCGTCCGCGGCGTAGACGATGGGACCTCCTTGTCTGTCGCCTGCCCGACGGTTGCATGCCTCCATATATTTTCCCGCCACAGTTGATCCCGGCCTTTTTCAGCCATTTCTTCTCCCGCCACCCCGCCTTTTTTCTCCCTCCATTGTATATCCCGTCCTTTTTTTCTCCCGCCATCGTTTCTCCCGCCTTTTTTCCCGCCACAGTCGTTCCCGCCCTTTTTACCCGCCATCGTATCTCCCGCCAGCCTTGCTCCCGCCTGTTTCTCCCGCCAATTCTTCTCTCCTCGTCCTATAAGAACTCCTCCTCACTGAGGTGGGTAAGCATTCCAGTCCATTCACTCGAACATGTCAGGCTTTCTTTTAGACCGTAGTTTTCATCCTAAAATGTCCGAACGCCTTTTCAGTCCAGACTCTGAGTCAATGGCTTTCCTTTAGATCGTAGTTCTTCTCTTCTCGTCCTATAAGAACTCCTCCTCACTGAGATGGGTAAGCATCCAGAAGTGTTTGGATGTCAACATAGGTGACTGGATTACGGGCCTGCAATGTGTGGAGGAGCCGAACAACTGAGTCATATGAGTCCAGGAATCAACCAAATCTTATCTCAAGCGCCCTCTGCTTAGCCCTCCAAGTCTTGCCATAAGAAATTGTGTACATAAACCTGGTAAACACTTTATGCACAATAGCCTTCACTTCCATTGCTTTGCCCTACACTATCTCCGAGTAAAGCAACCGAGCAAGAAGCGTGGACGAAATGTTACGATGATCTTGAGGGATACTTTCAATTTCACATGTGTGTTGTACTACGTCACTCACCTTCCAGTTTATGCCAAATTTAAGGAGATAGCCATGCACCCTTCCTGGACAGTTTGGTACCTCGCATTCCATTGTCAGATATCTCTTACTTGACACCTTGGTTCTGAAAACCCTCCACGTCGACATTGCCCACTTAATGATTGCATCCTGTAAATGTTGCTTGTCGAGATAGAGAGCACCCTTCGCAATGTTGTTCTCGTGATAGTGCCACGCAGAATCATAACCGTCATTCACGGTCATTGCAGAAGAGAAGTCATGCTTCCATGACGCAGGATTAGGCACCTCATGTTCGTCATCCAACTCGTCGGAATCATCGGCGTAACCACTATCACCATCCGTATCTTCCTCTTCCATCTGGTTCTGCATACGCCCAAACTGATCGTCTGCATCTGCCTCGCCAGTATAATCATGTCCTCCATCTGCCTGACTTCTCTGCCCTGAATCGTGACCACCACCTCCAACATCTCTTGACTGCCTATCATCATGTTCTTCTAAATGCATCTCTTGACTGCTCTGGCCAGGATCGTGTCCACCCTTGCCTTTAGGTAAATTCACCTCCTTCGCGAGAGGAAGCAGTAGGGTGACGGGGGTCAGTGACTCTGGTTTCACATGCTTGTAGCCAGCGCACCCACTGAGAGGTCCGATCTATCGGCCTCAAATAGAAGAAAACGTCTGCCCTTGACCTTGTCTTCGTCCACAATGCATGCACACCGACGGTGTCTGTTTTAGGATTAAGTCCTAAACATCCTGCAAACCAGTCTTTCACCTGACTAATCGACCATATGTACGGGGAATTAAGTGCCAACTCCGAGTGCTGAAACTGACTCAAATCTGCCCCCAACTCATTTGTTACGACAGTACCAGCACCGTAGTAAAAATACACTTCACTACATCAGACATCTCTGCTCGCCTAGAAAAATAAGACTCGTCAACAATTCAGTAGCACCGAATAATAATTACTACCCGAACAAGTAACAACTACATAATATCGCACGATAAAATTGATAATGACTACCCGAAAAACTACAACCGAAAACCTAAAAATATAGACCGGACTCATACACTAATTACAAAGCACAAAATAATAAAAACTATAGGATTCTCTACGGCACGACCAACTAAATAATACCGCACGACAAACTAAATATTTCGTAAATCTAATTAATCTAAACCCTAATTATCTAAAGAACACCCTAATTAGCAAACACCACTTACCCTTGAAGCGTGCCTTGATTCTCCGGAGCAGCACCACCACCACCAGCAGCACCACCACAACGACCACCACCACTGCTCCGGCTACATCGACCTCCACCGCATCTCCACCATTGCTACAAAATAGCACCACCAAATCGCCACCCTCGGCTGCGGCGCGGACGATAGGTCCTGCTTGTCCACGGCCTAGCCGACAGGGCCTGCTCGTCTGTACCGTAGCCGAGGGTGTATTATTTTTTAAAATATTTGAAAACGCATATTATTTCTCGAATTTAATTTTAAAAATGTATTATTTTTAAAAAATAGCCCTAAAATCATCAAAAAAAAATGTTTTGCTGATCTCTTAAAAAAAAAGGGTAGATCGACAACGAAGTTAAACCCTAGGTTGGAGCTCGATCGGTAGACGTCTGAGGAAGCCATCTACCAACGGACTGATTCTTTGTAGGTGATTTCTCGTCTGGAGAATCGTCCTGTGCATGTTGTTTTTACAAATCATCTTTTGATTTTTTTTCCCTATTGCTTTATTTTACGTACTGTGTAGTAGCAACTTAGTCCGTCAAACAGCCGTCTGTCATGATTCAGCTTGCCAATACATGCAGAAAATAGATTTTCTCCAACTCATATGGCGCACAACCTGTATCTCGGCCGTCCGTTTTTGTGATTGAACGGCTGAGATTTGTGTTGTAGGTACCATGTTTCTGAATGAAACTGTTCCAGCCATCTCATGTTTCATCGAACTTAGAATTACAAGCAGGAAACCTTAATAGAACTAGAATTTTTAGGCATAATACAATCAGCAAATCTTTTGCTTTGATCGTGCTACAGAGTTTGAGTCGTCCGCATGGATGGGGATGGGGGGCAACGCGCGAAAATCTCCTATCTCTAAACTGAACTGAAAATATGGAACGCGAAAACAAACCACAGCCCAGCAGCGCCTCATTAGTCATCAGTGCCACAGCTCCTGCTACTTGTGCTCCTGTGCTTCAGAGCTTCGCCTGCCTTCTCTATCTGAAGTTGGTGCGGGCCTCGTACGTGAGCCCGAGGCTCCAGCTCGGCGGCGCGGCGTCGGTAACGACGATGGTCTGCCCGGTGGTGTAGGAGGTGATCTTGAAGCTGAGTGCCTGGCCACCGAGCTGCCCGAACGCCTGGTACGAGGCGCCCCAGTTGTGGCTCATGCGCATCCACCCCCCGCCGCCGCTCCCCTTCACCCACATGTCCCCGACGTCCCCGGCGCCGCCCACGTTCATCACGTACACCAGGAGCCAGTACGGGTTCCCCTGGAACGCGAACCGAATGCCACCCTTGCGCATGCACGGCACCCTGCGGTACATCACGGGGACGATGCCGGCGCGCCAGGCGGCCATTTCATGAACGCCGGCTTGGCCAGGTCGAAGTGGGTGCGCGGCGGGTTGCACCACCCGCCGTTGTTGGAGTCCTGCGCCCAGTTGGGCGGGCACAGGTTGGTCGCCGTCACCGTGATCACCGGCGAGCCCCTGTAGCAGTCCGGCGCGCCCGCGCACCGTATCTGGTAGCATGTGCCGCACCCTTTCCCCTCCAGGAACAGCGTTGAGCTTAGCGCCGCCGTGTCCGTGCCGTACCCCGTCGCGTGCAGGTCGCCGTATCCGCACGCCCCGCCTGAGGAAACGCAACTATATTATATCAGCATACAAGCATACGTATGGCAGCGTGTTACGCCGAATGCCACCGCTCGTAACTTGAACTTACCCATCGTCTCTGCCGCGGTCTCGTCGCCGTAGAACGTGGCGTGGCGGGAGTCCACTGCATGGCCCTGAACCTGGCGTCCGCGGTGGTGGCCATGCCGGCCAGAGAGACGAGGAGGGCCAAGATGGCCGCCGACTTGCACGCAGCAGAAGCCATTGCTTTTGCTTTGCCTCGCTTTCTTCGGTAACACCCACTTCTTAGCCGAGTCTGCAGAAGATGGCATAGGGCGAGTGGATTTATAGTGAGCAATACGAATGATTGGATCAATCATAGGGTGGTTAATTAGTCGGCGATTATTGGAAGAGAAACATCAGTTTACATCATGGCGCCGCTACGTGCCTGCACGCACTCGCGAATAATCGTGATTAGTACGGCGTGGAATACGTGCGGGCAAGGAACCGAGCTGTACTCTGTTATTCTACCCATTTTTTGCCGGTACGTCGGATTTCATATGTTGGAAACGTGTCTTCTCAATTTCTATCACGACATGTTTGTTGCTTTTAGGGAGAGTTGACGACATGTTAACATTCTATTCATATTAGTTTTTGTTACCCTCCAAATGCGAGGGCATAATCTTTATTGTGTCCAAAGTGCTAAGTATTTATTTTAATATTATGTAGTTTTATTCTATTTATCGAGATTACTCTAAGAAAAAATTTGTACATGGATACATTCTTGAAGTCGTAGTTACGAGTTTGTTTTCTATATACAGATATGTTCGTAAATAATAATAAAAATTATATATTCAAGCACCTATTTAGATAGCTAGGCGTGGAGTTGCAAGGGTTCCATCCCAACTACTCCCTCCGTTCCTAAATATAAGATGTTTTAGGTGTTACACATGTTGTCTACATGCATACTAAAATGAGTGAACCTACACATGAAATATGTCTAGATACACTTGTGTGCATGTGAATGTGGACAAAACCTAAAACATCTTATATTTGGGAACGGAGGGAGTAACACGCAACAGACACGCCAACTAAATCAAGTGGCAATGTGCATGCTTGCCATTGCCCAAAGAATAATATATAGTGCATGAAAATAACTTACATAGGATTGATTATTGATTATGTCCGTAGAAATGTACCTACGCAATAAAAATCAGATTGCTAATCTCCAAAAGCATACTGTATTCAGATTAATTTAGAAGTATTGATTGCATGAGAGTGAACAGTTAGTTTCACCATATATGTGTAGGATATATATACCTAGCAGGAAAACATTTACCATCTGGTAAACAATACAGACACTCATACCCCGTGTCAGCCAACCCATTTTCTGTCGTCTCTCGCAGCAAACTTATTTTCATCCCATGCCTGTCCACAATGTTGTAGTGCCGCATGAAACGAGCTGCATCGCACCTCCACTGCCCAGAGTTTGCAGGCCTCGTCCGCTTACTTCATCCGCGCGAACTGCAGATCGGTATCCCGGCCTCGTCTCCATCACTAGCATGTTAGTCGGTCCAATCGCGTGTAGCCTGACAGCGTATCTTCGATAAGCAGGCAGATCCGGCTGGAGCGTGCCGCGGCGTCATGGACCTGGATCACTGGATGGCCACATCGTGGGCATTTGGGACGCTGCCTCCTCGTCGCTACATGGCTGTTGCTGCTCAACCTCGTCCCTCATCCTGGCCAAGGCGGCATCACGATCTTCTTCAAGCTCTCCGCATGCTGCGCGTGCGGCGGCCATGGACTTGAGGTCGTAGTCCCTCTCATGACTCCTCACCACCAGGCTCCAGCTCCTTCCGCATCATGCACGACTCATGTTGAAGTGGTGCGCTCTGCTTCTGCGCCGCCTTGGAGGCGGAGGCGGAGGCTTGTCAGATTAAGGCGGCAGGGGGGACGAGATTGATTTTTTGCTAGGATACAGAAGAGAGAGCGATATGGGCTGCGAGCCGATATGGTTGGACGCAAGGCAGCGACATGCAGGTGATTTCCATATATAGGAGCCGTCGGGCTTCTCGACCTGGATGACGACATTGAGGGGCACACGGTCGTAATTGACTCGAGTCGAGATACCGTAGCTAAGTAGCTTTGCAAGTTTGACGCAGACCACACCGTATTACACGTGAACTTCCCCAGATGTCAAGCCTTGTCGAGGATGGAAAGCTCCGACGATAAAATCTCCCGAATTATCGCTTATCGGACGTTTTGTTAGGGTAGTACAGGATTCCAGAAATAAAAACTCCCAATCACGTCCAATCACCTAGACCTAAATCCCTTGCCCAAGTTCAAATCATCTTCAAGACCAGACCAGATCGATGAAGAGACGGTCGCAGAGCCGGAGACTTGGCGGTGCCTCTCCGGGCACCGGCGGCAGCGATCGTCAGGCTGGTATAGCTCATTGTGGTAACCCTCTGGGCAGGAGGAACTGGGCCAATCTGGCCACCGATATCTTCAGGGACGTCGCCGGCCGTCTGTGCTCAGATTCTCCATGGCCGGCGGCGCAGTACAACTGCTTGCGGGCCGTTTGCAAGGCCTGGCGCGACTCGACCAACGACCTTTGCAGCTTGGATATTCTCTTCCGGCCCCGCGGCTGGACGACAATATACGAACGATCGCCTACATCGCGCTGCCGCATGCGCCACGTCTCCGGCGTCCGCATCTATTTAGAACACGACGCGCTCTCCAGCAATTACATCTTTGCCGTCGCCGAGGGCCTCCTCGTCCTGCGCGACAAGAAGTACAGCAATGTCGTCCGCCTTCTCAATCCCCTCACCGGCAGGCTCACGGAGTTCCCACCCATCACTGAGGTGCGGGCGTATGATGGCTCTGAACTGAAATCCAGCCAAGCCATCGATGCATTGAAGCTCTACTTCTCCCACCCCAACGAGTTCCGCTATTTCGCCGGCATCGACGACTCGACCTCCCCACCCACTCTTGTATTCTGCGTGCGAGACAATGGACCATTCCACCTAGTTTACGCCAAGCCCGGCGATCACCACTGGGTATCTAACCTGGCGGGAGTGACTATGCGCTCGGATGTTGGCAGACTTGCTTATCATTTCAGACCGCTGCCTGGCGTTTGTAGGCCAAAAAAGATTTACGTGTACTCTTTGGGTTTCTATTAACAAGGCATGTAAATTTTTCCCTATTCAAGTAAAGTTTGACCAAGTTAATATAAAACCGTCGAATACTATTATCATAATACTAGTAGTGTGTCTGTGTGTTGCTCCGGAACACCATAATAATGTATATGGCGCCAATCTACTTATTGAATGCACATTTGAATGCGACTCGTGTCTAGTTTCGACAACACTATGATCGGTGCTACTTTCGCATTCTTGCTCTTCCACGGTTCCGCCCTCTCTGGCTGTTGGTATTTCCGAATCATTACTCCTAATAGGGTATCTTGCAGTTCACATCCAATGACTAAGAATATCTATATATTGTCATAGTTATGTTTGTATGTTTTTATGGGTGTTAGATACCAAAGGACACATCTCTAATGCGATTGTGAATAATCACTCTGACGTTGTCAGCATTTTTTTTTTGTGAATAATCACTCTGACGTTGTCAGCATCTTTTTGGAAACCATAGAGCACATGGATAGTAGTAGTACGTGATCATTGAGATGATAACCTCGGTATACTGAACACATTTAATATGTGTACACGAATTTATAAATTGTAAGTGTAAAAAGTATGTTCTATACTTCTATATCACATAAGTCCTCCTACAACTAATAAAGTTCAAGCAAGACATGTATGTGAATAACAAAACTGGTCCTTTTCCGTTAGATTGAAAAAATGGCCTAATTCCACATACAACATTCTATTGTGCTTGTAGAAAAAAATCAAACACTAATGGTCAGTTACATTTCTCACCAGAACATTGGAAATTAAGTTCTATTAAATCTTCATTTATGTACATGGCAAGATAGCTTTGTGGAGATATATAACAACCAGCTTAAATCCCAATAATTAACACAACCTTGTCTTCAAATTATTTGTAAATTTGGCATCTCCCCTTCACTTTCTTATCAAAATTTCCTCTGAGTTGAGCTTGTATCTGTTGACTCCAAGGCAAGGCAATTTTGAAGCCATTTGGTGCTTTAGAAGACAAAGGTCTACTCAATTCTCGCCAAAACCGCATATATTTTTCTGTTCCATTGGACATGATCTACCCACTCATGTCTTAAATCTAAATCAGACATTTTTGAAATTCAGGTCCATACGGAGATCCGTCGTCAGAACATCTTTGTTTTCTATTTCCTTTTATTGTGTAACCCAGAGGCCCTCTGCATCTTTGATAGGCATCGTTGACCATCTCATCTACACGAGAGGAAATTAGATCTATTTCTATTTCCAAAACCCTAGTTTCGATCTTTCATCTACCCGAACCCTAGATCATGTAGACTACGTCTACTTGGTTATCTTCACCGAGATCGGAATACTTCCGCGAACTCATGCCCTAACATATCTTTAGACTACACCAAATTCTAACCGTTGTCTTGTACTCTAGTACCATGGTCATTGTCACCATTGTAGAATGTCGATAGAGAGAAAACAAACTGAGCCTTGTGCTCTGGACCCAACCATCGCCGGCCCACCAGGCAGATCTAGAGAGAGCGCCTGATGCACATGCTCCAGAAGTCGCCTCCGATACCTTCCGCCGATCCATCATCTTCAGAGTGTAGAACGAAGTGAAGACCCTCGCTAGACCAACTGCCAGCATCCCCACAGTGCCAAACAGCACCACCGACATGCACACGTTCATCTGCGCACGTGTGTTGGCCGCTGAGACGCTGTGGTGCCACGCCACTGGGCCCCACGAACCGAAACAACAAGACGACGCCCTCCACCTTGTCTACTGCGCAAATGTGGGAAAAAATCTGTGATGCCGCCATGATCGACCCTCTAGCCGCTGAAACTACAAAACGAAGCCCCGGAGAGAGAGACCACGAGTGCCGCTATCGTCCAATTCAAGGTAACCGGATCTAAGATTTCTCCTGGGACGTCAATGGAAAGGATACAAGAACCGCATCGTCGATGGTGTATCTGTAGGTTTTCTGTAGCTTTTTTTGTGTTACGCTTTAATGGCGCTTCTGTGGGTTTTTTCCCATGATATAAACACCAAAACCCTGAGCTGGCACCATTTGAAAAAGGGTTGTCTCTCTCTGTAATATCAAAGCTTATGTTTTTTCAGACAGTACGTACGCCAATACCGAAGCTGATCCGACTTGTCTTTCTGGCGTGCAAGTACAGAACCTGGTACCCTACCCAAACAAGAAGAGAGAAAGGCTATTCTAAGTTGATGCCCCACGAAAACGTCGTCTACATCGTCCGTACGGCCGCCAGCTCTGTTCACCTAAGCACATCATCTGTCTGCTGGCCAAGGAATTAAGTACATAAATGATGCCCACAAGGCAATGCGCTTGTTTGATTAGTTCTTAGTGAGCACTGCCAGCAGAAGTTGTTAGTTACTGTATACAGTATTATTTAGTTAGCAGTTGTTCCAAGACAAAAACCCAAATGTCCAAAACGCGACTCCAGCTTCAACGCCACCTCCAAAGTCCAAACCGTCACGTACCAGAAGATCCGAAATAAAAATTCCAGGATCGACTACAGTTGTCATCAGATACTCGCAGACAGAGCAAGAGATGATTTGTCAGGTTCTTCTTTTCTTTATTTATTTCTCCCGTCAATTCTTCGGCGTTGGATGGTTCGGTTTAATACTAATCAAGCTACATTTAGAGTCGAGAAGTAAACAGATCGGATCGGATCGGATTTTACCTCTACCATATCCTTTACCATATTTTTTCTTGGATTCGGATCGGATCGGATAATGAACGGTTGCGGATTCGGGGGTGGATAGATATAATCACGGATTCGGAACGGAAACGGAGCGGATTCGGGGCGGAAAAAAAATTAGTCGGATCGGTATGCCCAATGTATATCATCAAGCCACATAACCAAAAATAATAGCTCAACAACATAACAATCTAACAAAGTTATACTACATAGTATGTAGAATGACCATGCAAGGGAGTCGTTGTTCAACAAATGAGCTCCACAACTCACTAAATACAAATTGTGCTCTATTAGTTTAGACATTTTGGTAGAAAATCGGATTATTCGGATTATAACCATCGGATAATCCTAACTAATATTCGGATAATCCATATTCGGATGTTATTTTTCATACCATATCCTATACCGTATCCGGGTGTTCAGTTCGGAATCGGATATCCTTATCCGGCAAATTCTTCGGAACCGGATATGGATTCTTTAAAACAGATTCGGCGACGGATTCGGTGCGGAAATTATCCTATCCGTTTACACCCCTAATTTAGAGCATCTCGGCAGCCTATTTTTGGGCAGAACCATAGTCTGGGGCCAAAAATCATGCTCCAACAGATACCACTTAATGTGTACTTTGTCCAAATTGTTTTAAGATGGTTCAAAAATAAATCCCCAAGTGATGCAAATATACATCACTTGGAATTGCAGCTTCTAAAAACTTTGGCATCATGCGGGAGTCTCCAACCGCCGCGTGTAACTTTCCTGGGCGCGACAGGCCGCGCACCACAAGCATCGCCGCTCCATCCAGCCCTCCGCTGCTCCAGTCGGTTCTTCCCGGCACCCCCCCCCCCCCCCCCCCCCCGATGGCTGCTGGAGCCGTTTTGGGATACCGATGTGGCGTCAAATCCGGTTGATTCAGAAAGTAGCCGCATCTCTATTGGCCGCGCCCGAGCCGATCGACAACTGCTTTGTCGTTGTCGACGACGCCAGCTCCGATGGCCATTCAGAGTGGTTGTCAGAGCAGCGGGGTCCGGTGGTGTTCGAGGGTGGATTGGGGCGGCAGGGCCGCCAGGATGGTTTGGATAGACGGCCGGTCACGCAGTGTCATGTGGCTGCCCTATTTTAGGGTAGTTGTCGGAGCACTCGTGCCCCTGTATACCTATTGTAGGGCAGTTGTTGAAAATGGACGTTATTTTCATCAACAAATCATTTTGTGGGTGATGTAAATTCTACTTATTCGGTGCTTCAGTATACTCTTAGTGGTTTACTGTGGCGTCTCCACGTGGGCGCAGCGCTGACGACGGCGTGTAACTGCCGTACCGTTTCCAGAAGCGCTAGCTAGCGTGGCAGGCGCGGATGGTGACTGGACCTGGACGGCGCCGTGCCAGATTTAAGGTTCAGCTCGATCATACAGTAACGTGGTCCAAACTCTTGATCTTTTGGTTCCGCTCACTTAACGTACGCGCAACGATGGCAAACGGCCGCCATGTGTTGCCGCGCGCGCAATTGCACCGGCCGCCCATAATCAGTTCGCTATTTTGTACAGTAGAAAGAAGTAAAACTAACCTACGTGCAGACAAACAGGGGTGGAGTGGAGATTTCTTCCTTCACCTACAGAGTCACACAATGCTACCACACCCTTTGTGCTACCCACCGATCGATTGGGAAATGAGCATCTACGTACTCCCTCCGATCCATATTAGTGGGCATAGCTTTGTCTAAATTCATATGTATCTAGTTAAGTATTTAGACTAGATACATGTGTATCTAGACAAAGTTGTGCCCACTAATATGGATCGGAGGTAGTACCCTTTTTGACGGGGCAGAATTTTCCTCGCCCGTCACGATTCGCCAACTTAGTTTGGAAACGAGCAAGTTTCCGAAGACCCGTGACCAGGATCGAGTCCAACAGTGGGACGAAAATGAGTTGGAAAAGGTCCATTTTAAACTTTAAGCTTCTAGAGGTCAACTAATCAAATCTTGGAGTTGAAATCCCTGTTTTTCCGCTCCATGGAGTATTGAATCCCGGTCTAAATCGAACCTATACTTACTTGGCGCAGCGGGAAAAACTGCATCGCGATATATCATTGTCTTACGGACTAGACATACCTGCATGTCATATTCAACTCTCATCCCAATCCCTGATCTCTTCCCCATCTCAAATCGAGTTGCTCGGGCGGCGCTAGCGACATGCAGGACGCGGCCCGAAGGCACGGTCAGGACGGCAGCCCGCGGCGCAGGACATGCGCGGCTAGCAGGCCAAGCTGTTGGGGCACGCGCGGTCGGGAGCGGCGTCGCGGCCAACTCGGTTAGTAACGGGAGCGGCAATACTGGCGAGGCTGGGGACTACGACGACAACCAGATCGTCTTCCCGAAGATGTGAGTGGTAGGGGTCCCTGTCGTAGGATTGTCACGATGGTTGTCAATGTGGATGACTTGAGAGTTTATAGAGGTAAAAGTGACTTAGGAACTTTCAGGATCGAGATCGGTATATGCAAAACGATGTAACCAGGTTCGGGCCCTCACGCTGGAGGTAAAGGCCTAGTTCTTCTTGATTAATATTGATGGTGATGTAATCTCGATTACAATGTTACGCTTCCGCTTCTAAGGTCTCACGACTTAAGAATTGAGTTGTATATACGGCAGCTCCGACGTTACAAGGTATCTCCTTATTTAGGCTAGGAACCGGTTTCCTACTTGGAGTTTAACTAACGCTTAGCCTTACCTTCCAAGTTGAGTCACCGCCTTGTACTTGGAGTCCCCTAGTGAGTCGCCTTGGTCTTGAGCCGGCAAATCTTCATACATGTAAGCCCAAATAGTGGTGCGGCTGTTAGCCACTCATAGGGCACCTCGTCACGCGGGTCACCTCCCTTCGTGCGCTTACCTGATAGATATCCCCTGATAGTCCAACCCGACATCTTCGTCTACAAAGTGTTGGTTGACTCGTTGGGCACGACAGGAAAACCGGGGCTCGCCCACAACCTATTCGAGAAAATGACTGTCGCGGACGTTGACCCTAACGTGCCCAGTGAGAGAAGTTAACGAGAAGATTGGGGAAGAAGATGAATATGACATGTGGGCCAACGTAGTCAAGGAGTGTACCAATTTAGAATTTTAATATTTTTTTCTTAATTCAGGTCTAAGCTAAGGTTCGATTTGGATTGGCATTCATCAATGCTTTAGAGTGCGAACAACAGGGATCTTGATTTCCAGGTTCCATCTGCTCGACCTTTACTAGTTCAAAGGTTCACAATGGATTTTTTCCAAATGAGTTGCAGTGAATCCTGCCTGACACACAATGCTACCACACCCTTTGTGCTACCCACCGATCGATTGGGAAATGAGCATCTACGTACCCTTTTTGACGGGGCAGAATTTTCCTCGCCCGTCACGATTCGCCAACTTAGTTTGGAAACGAGCAAGTTTCCGAAGACCCGTGACCAGGATCGAGTCCAACAGTGGGACGAAAATGAGTTGGAAAAAGTCCATTTTAAACTTTAAGCTTTTAGGGCTAGTTTGGTGCTCCGGGAAAACACAGGGATCCCCTTCCTTTCCCTGGGTGAGCAGACCACGTGGAAATTGCACCCCGGTTTTTTAAGAAACCCATTTGGTGGCTTCGAGGATGGGGATATTTTGGCCCAAACCCCTCGAATCCCCGGGCCGCTCTCCCCACCTCCGCACATGTGGAAAAATCTCCCCGTCCAGAGCTCGCGACGGCTCGGACGCTAGGTGCCTCGATCTCTCCGCGTCGAGGCGGCCTCCTCCAGCTACCTCCGACGACTCCCCGGAGTCCTCCGTCTCCGTACATCAAGAAGCAAGCCAGCGTCATACTCGCCATATCCCGATGTCCACCCTCCTCGCCATCTCTTCTACGCCGAGTGACTCGGTCCGCCTCCGCTCCTCCCTGCAGCGAGCAGCAAGGGCCGCCGCCTGGTGAGGATCGTCCTCCACTGTTGAGCCTCGCCATGGAGACGTGTCCCAGCCATTGCCGAGCAGATCCGGTGCCTTCTCGCATGGAGTCAGGTCCATCTCTCTCTCTCCTATCTTCTCACTTTATTTCTAGGTTCCTTGTGGTCTCGTTGATCTGCTTCTATGCAATTGTGTCAATTAAAGAAAAGAGGAAGAAGCCTCTGAGGTGCGTCGTTGTATTGACATGAGAAAATCTGACGGTAGTAGTTGCTTCGCTAGTTGTGGATAATGTGGACTCAGATCTATTGCTTGTGATGGACTGCATTGTTATTCGAATTTTCTAGCAAGTGATATGATTTGTTGGTTTCATCAACTCTAGGATTAATGTCCAAGATTCAGATACACACCATGGATTCAGATACACGTCCATTTATTGTCTGTCATAATCTGCACCTGCGGTGACGTACCGATGTTATCTCAGATCTCAATCATGCGGTCTCAAATCTGAATCTTCGTCATATGTTTTAGTTTTATATCGCTACAGATTTTAGATTATTGTCCGACTCTCCCCTCTTGCATCTGTTGTATCGTTCATATCGAGTTCTTAGTGCTTCTTGTTTGCTGCGTATATTACTGGTTCAACTTTCTAGTGTACTTAATTCATACAGTTCAGTTCTTCCATTTGTTAATATTGGCCACTAGTAAAGTACCAGGAGATAAAGCTTCACACTTGGGTAGAAACATACAGTTGCAAGTTGTATTTAATTTTCTGCAGTTTGAGGTCCATAAGTAACATGAAAGCATAAAAGATAGAATTTTCTCTCGTAGACTAGTTGTACGGAGTAAAACTAGTGATATTGCTACAACTTGGTTCAGAGCATATTGGTAGAATGACCAGTTCCAGCAGCAAGATAATTTAGCATGATCACACATATGGGCTTTTTATATGGAACGAAATGCTTATTTTTGCTGTATTTCTAACCCTATTCAATATACCAATGTTCATCAATCAATAAGCAAGAAGCCATGGCTTTAATGTTGGCAGTAGGAAAAACAAGGGGATCCCGTGTAAAAAAGACTGTTGCCTTTTGTCTAGTCTTTTTTCATGTACTACTATGAAGTGTGCTTAGCTTTTTTGTATGAAATATTGCTCGTAAGCTTTACTCTCTGGAAGGGATGTCGTCAGGATTATAAATAGGCAATGTGTGTTTCATTTTCTAGATGAGTTCTAGGTACATATGACCGAACTGGGCAGTGGCTGTTGGTGTTTTACTTCCCATAAGTATTCCCTTGTCTTGATGTTGTCTCCAGCCAAATTAATATGCTTCTGCACAAAGTTATATCTGTCCAATGGATATGCATGTTTAAAATTAACTTGCTAAGTTGAAACACACTGTAATATGCTCTGTTTGTTATGAATACTTACAAGAGCTGTAAATTCGTGTAGGGGCCCAGCACAGTATATTCATGAATACTTGTTTATGCTTTAACTTCAGCACTTGAAATACACTATATATGTTATGTGCTTTTACAGAAAACGGACATCCTTGCACAAAATCACACGTGTCCAATGGATATGTATGTTTTGTCGAACCGCTGAACTGTGCACTTGTGCAATGGCTGTTTGATGTTTAATCTCCACTAGTTGAATACTTGTATGTATTTATGCTTTAACTTTGAAGGTCGAAATACGCTATATATTTTCTGCAAAAGGAGGACAGTATTCAGGATAGTAGCTATACTGCTGTACAAGGAGTTCACCATTTGTTACATGCTCTAGTAGCATAGTTTCAGATGTCCTATTTAATATTTCATATATTTAACTAGTAGCAATTTTATGTTACCTCCATCATGCGCCTAAGAGCTTCTTGTGCTCTTATTTTGTATTTTATTTGTAAAATTATCAAGAACGAATTACAAGGTACTAAACACATGATTTTATTCTGCAGTACTGGCTTGGAATATGGAGAGTTAATACCAGGAGTATCAGAGTCAGAAATCATGAAGAAATTGTGATATTTTGTTGATAATTGGAGTAATGACCTACTTATAATTTATTTTTGTGTTCAAGAATTATCTTTGTTATTTTTGTGTAATCCGATGATCTGATGTGGAGTCACATCTTATTTCGATTTTTTTGTATTTGTTTTGATTACAGAATTTATCTATATGCTTGTATGAATTATATTTGGTATTTACAAAAATTTAGTCTATGACTTGTTGTGGTGGGTGTCTGTGGATTTCCCTCCGTGCCTTGCTGCCCCACCGTGCATGTGGCCGTGGATTTCCCTCCGTGCTTTGCTGCCCCTCGTGTCTTGCTGCCAAATGCACACAGGGCTTGGGGAGATCTCCCCCACGTCACCCGGGGATCCCATGTGCACGTCAAAATTCCCTGGGGGGCTTTCAACCCAGGTTTTGTCCACCCCTGCAACCAAATGAGCCCCTAGAGGTCAACGAATCAAATCTTGGAGTTGAAATCCCTGTTTTTCCGCTCCATGGAGTATTGAATCCCGGTCTAAATCGAACCTATACTTACTTGGCGCAGCGGGAAAAATTGCATCACGATATATCATTGTCTTACGGACTAGACATACCTGCATGTCATATTCAACTCTCATCCCAATCCCTGATCTCTTCCCCATCTCAAATCGAGTTGCTTGGGCGGCGCTAGCGACATGCAGGACGCGGCCCGAAGGCACGGTCAGGACGGCAGCCCGTGGCGCAGGACATGCGCGGCTAGCAGGCCAAGCTGTTGGGGCACGAGCGGTCGGGAGCGGCGTCGCGGCCAACTCGGTTAGTAACGGGAGCGGCAATACTGGCGAGGCTGGGGACTACGACGACAACCAGCTCGTCTTCCCGAAGATGTGAGTGGTAGGGGTCCCTGTCGTAGGATTGTCACGACGGTTGTCAATGTGGATGACTTGAGAGTTTATAGAGGCAAAAGTGACTTAGGAACTTTCAGGATCGAGATCGGTATATGTAAAACGATGTAACCAGGTTCGGCCCCTCACGCTGGAGGTAAAGGCCTAGTTCTTCTTGATTAATATTGATGGTGATGTAATCTCGATTACAATGTTACGCTTCCGCTTCTAAGGTCTCGCGACTTAAGAATTGAGTTGTATATACGGCAGCTCCGACGTTACAAGGTATCTCCTTATTTAGGCTAGGAACCGGTTTCCTACTTGGAGTTTAACTAACGCTTAGCCTTACCTTCCAAGTTGAGTCACCGCCTTGTACTTGGAGTCCCCTAGTGAGTCGCCTTGGTCTTGAGCCGGCAAATCTTCATACATGTAAGCCCAAATAGTGGTGCGGCTGTTAGCCACTCATCATGCGGGTCACCTCCCTTCGTGCGCTTACCTGATAGATATCCCCTGATAGTTCGACCCGACATCTTCGTCTACAAAGTGTTGGTTGACTCGTTGGGCACGACAGGAAAACCGGGGCTCGCCCACAACCTATTCGAGAAAATGGCTGTCGCGGACGTTGACCCTAACGTGCCCAGTGAGAGAAGTTAACGAGAAGATTGGGGAAGAAGATGAATATGACATGTGGGCCAACGTAGTCAACGAGTGTACCAATTTAGAATTTTAATATTTTTTTTCTTAAAACAGGTCTAAGCTAAGGTTCGATTTGGATTGGCATTCATCAATGCTTTAGAGTGCGAACAACAGGGATCTTGATTTCCAGGTTCCATCTGCTCGACCTTTACTAGTTCAAAGGTTCACAATGGATTTTTTCCAAATGAGTTGCAGTGCATCCTGCCTGACACGTTAAAACCCCTCGAAGTCGTGGTCTCCGTGGGCAGTTACCTCGCTGTCCACCCTCTCTGAGTCGCTGAACCTGCCGTAAATGAGCCGGGCCGGAGCATCTGCATACGTTCCCGCGCTTCTATGTCGGCGGTTGCTGCCGCGTCCGGGTGGGTCAAACTCGCAAGTCACCACGCAACACGTCCCCATCAACCGTCCGTCGGACTCCACGCGGCGAAGCAAACTAAACCATCGCAGCTGCCTCCATGGCTCCATCCACTTGATCGAACCACCTCCCTGCCTCGCCTCGCCTCGCCTGGCCGTCCCGTCAGGCCTTAAAACAATCCGAACACCGAACCCAACTGCCCGATCACCACCAGTCCACCACAGGTCGATCGATCGCAGCAGCCCACGACAGCGTCGCCGTCATCGTCGTCCGCTTTCCATACGTGCGTTCCACTGGCCTCGGGCGGGGCTGCTGGTAGCCGGATATGGAGAAGAAGCTTCCGCTGGCGCTGGCGCTGGCGCAGAAGCACGGCGCCAACTGCGAGCCCATGTGGGCGCGGCCGTGGCGGTGGGCCAAGACGGCCTTCTTCCTCGCCGCCATGCTCGCCTCGCTCCTGCTCGTCTGCGCGCCGCCCCTGCTCGTCATCCTCCTCGACCTCGCCCTCCCGCCCGCGCTCCTCTCCGCGCACCTCCGCGCCGGCTCCAACCCGCCGTACCCATCCTTCCTCCCGGCCGTCCTCGACCAGGCCCGGCAGTTCGACTTCCGGTCCTCCCTCGTCGACCTGCCCGCCGTCTGCGCCGCGCGCGCCCTGCTCGTCCTCTGTGAGTTCCTTCCCAAATCGTCTTCTTGCCGTTGCCGCCTCGATTCGCCATACCTCATGAACTGACCGATCGAGGTGGTCGTCGACGCTCTTGTTTTTCTGCAGGCGCGTACGCGGCGTGCGGGGGAGGCGGCGCGTACTTGTGGGTGGTGGTGGCGACCGTCGCGGCGTCTGTATCGTACGTGCTAGCCAAGGCCGCGGCCGTGCTACCGTGCGGCGGCGTCGCGCTGCAGGGGAAGGGCGCGGCCGGAGCCGGACCGGAGCCCATGCTGTTGCTGTCCCTGTCGCTCGCGGCCGCGCACCTCGCCGTAGCGTACCGGACCAGCTGCCGCGAGCGCCGCCGCCTGCTCGTCTACAGGATCGACGTCGAGGCCGTGAGTACTCCCTCTCTTTCCCTCCAATTTCTGTTCTGCAAATTGCGCCCATCTACTCCTGAAAAATTCAAGGCGTGATTCGTGATTATAGTCCAGGCATTACGTTGGGTTTATCGTATCATCATACCGAGTTGTCGCCTGTGCTTTCGGTGAGAAAGAGGGTCGAGGAACCAAATACGATTCCCTCGCCAACTCATTAACGCGCAGCTGTCCATTTGTTATGGCGAAAAGGAGTTCTACACTACCGTGTGCAGAACTACCTGAAAGCAGGATTATCCTAACAAGCCATCAATTAAACGGGTCTCGACTTTGCTCCTGACGAGAAAAAGGGAGAACCTTTTTACTGAACCGTCCTCAGAATTTTTTTCTTCTGTGCAGGTACGTCTGAAAGGAGGCCATCAAACACCCAAAGGGCTGAAGCAGTGTAGCGTCTGAAACCATGCTCTGAACTTCTGATCGGTAGTTCCGTACAAGTCGTAGTACTAGGTGTGGCGTAAGCTGTAGAGATTTAGGCGTCCGGAAGCTCATATTTCTTCGTAGCCAGATTTTTGCTAAGTTCTGCTTTGTGAGGTACATTTCTCCAGTAAAATGTAAGTAGCGATACTGTAAATATGGAACAGTTGTACTCCCTCCGTATCAAAATATAAGATTTTGTACCTACTTTTCAAACACATGTATCTAGACATGTTTTAGCGTAAGGTTCATGTGAATCTTGTACTAAAACATGTCTAAATACATGTGTGTAGAAAGTAGATACAAAGTCTTATATTTTGATACGGAGAGAGTAATTAGTTCAGCCTCCTGCCATGCAATGCAATGCAATGCAATGAAATGCAGGACGAGCCGCGTAGCCACACGTTGTTTCTGAGTTTAGTTTTCCTGCAGTTGACGAATGAAGACCTACTTACAGCAGTCCTATTTTCTTCTAGAACTCAGCTGCTTCTCCATTATCAGAAACGAAGAAAATTCAGTGCTGTGCCGAACATGTTGGTACGCAATGTCGTTTTCAGCACAGAAGTTTCGGAAACTGTCTGCTCCAGTGGGGTTTCAACGTTTCATACAGAAGTAACAGAACTAGTACATGACAAAAACTCAAGGAGTCAAGGAGACATGTGTGTTTGTGATGCCAGGAACATGTCGTTGTTATAGATCTGAACTTTGATCTTTCCTCTGGTTTACCATTTGTGACTATACAGTTCAGAGACAAGACGGCTTTATCAAAGCCGGTGTCACGACCACTACTGGGCCGTGACCCATCTCTGGCCATCGAAGAGAAGCCCAAAGCGAAGCCCACGATTACCTCGCTGCTGTGACAGCTGATCGGGCAACGCCCATGTAACTGGCGTGTGTGTGTAGGAGATAGGCATCGATGAACAAACACGAAACGTGTATCTCCTTCTTCCTGCTACTCTGCTCTCCTTCCTCCCCATAACTCTAGATTCTCATGTACCAGATCCACAAATCTGGGTGTATCGTGATGAATTCCAACTATTTGGTGTGCTGCCATTAGTGGGATCGTTACAATTGGTATCAGAAGCCTTTCGATCCACGGGAGCTCCAGAAAATTCCACCAATTTTTTTTTCATGTGTTCGATTGGTGGTGATTTGGGGGCGAATTGAGTTCGGCGAACTTGGGATGGGATCTCCCATAGAATCCCCAAGTAAGTAGGATCTCGCGGCGGCGGAGTGCGACGACCTCTCTCTAGGCTGTGCTGGTGGGGTTCAAATCGGCGACGGTGACTCATTCGGCCACGGATTCAGTCGGAATCGGAGGTTACTCTGCTGATCCCTAGCGAGTGGTAAAATCCTTGTCGATTGGCTGTTTCGGTGTGGTTCATCTGGTGGCGAAGTAGATCGATTGCAGAGGAACGCCTCGGCTAGTACTTGTCGATCTCGGCAGCGGTAGACTGACGAGAACAGCACGACGGCGCGACCACCGACACTGACGGTGAGGATGGCCGGGGTGGAACAAGGCCTGGCCGCTCAGACGGCGGCGACGACAGACATCAACAACCGGATCAATCAACTATTGTTGGGATTGACCAAAGCGGCAGAGACGGCGGCGAAAAATTCAGACTCATGTCACTCGCTGTCGCTCACCACGGAGAGGTTGCTCAAAAATCATGAAGTTGTGTTGAGCAAAGTGACTTCCATTGAGAACCACGTGGAAGGACTTGTCAATCGAGTTCAGTCTCTGGAGGGCACTATGTCCACTGTTCTTCAGAGAACATCAAGCCCAGATGGGCGCCGCGACGACCAAGCAAACCAGGGCATTGCCAACCAGCATGCTCTGGACAATGGTGCGTCTCACCTTCTCCGTCCTCATGCTGAATCTAGTACCTCCCGTGAATTACACCATATTAGAGATAGACACAATAGAGATAATCATGAATTTCGTATGCCTAAAACCAATTTTCCGAAATTTGATGGTTCTCATCCTAAGCTTTGGAAGGAGAAAGCAGAAAAGTATTTCAACATGTTCAATGTGCCTGAAGAGTATAAAGTAGATTATTCCACTCTGCATTTCATTGGTACTGCTGCCTTGTGGCTGCAAACCTATGAAGCTCAACACACGGTTGAAAGTTGGGTTCAGCTTTGTATTGCTGTTTGCCAAAAGTTTGATAAAGATCTCTATTATACTGACATGAGTAAGACCTTGAGCATTAGGCAGACTGGAGATGTAGATAGCTACCAGAGAGAGTTTGAAACTTTAATGCATCAATTGCTAGCACATAATCATGCTTTAGATGATACTTTCTTTGTTGCTAAGTTCCTAAAGGGTTTGAAAAAGGAAATTCGAACTGCTATCATTTTTCACAAACCTAGAACGGTTGATGCTGCGATATCCTTGGCCCTCTTGCAGGAATCTCAATTGCAATCTACCTCAAAAAAGTATGAATACAAACGGTGGCATAATCAAGCAGGTCCTGGAAAGTTGGGAGTACATCCTGTTGAGCAAGCTGCTGATGTTGCTAAGCCAAATGCCCCAGTCATGGCTGGTAAATTGGAGTCATTACGAGCTCAGAGGCGTGCCCGTGGGGAATGCTTCAAATGTGGGGGCAAGTATGGGCCGACACATAAATGCCCTGCTCAAGTTCAGTTATCTGTGATAAATGAAATCTGTGATGCCTTGGAAATAGACAAGGAAAGTAGCTCAAGTGAAGAAGATAATGATGCCAGCTCTGAGAGCAGTGAGTCAGAAACTGAACAAGCTAATTGCATTTCGTTGGCGGCAGCGGAAGGCACTGTTAGCAAGAAAACAATGCGCCTGTTGGGGTATATCGGCAAGACTCAAGTGTTGATTCTCATTGATTCTGGCAGTTCTGGAAATTTTATCAATGCTGCTTTAGTTTCAAAGTTGCAGTTACCTGTAAAGCAACTACCTCTAGTCCAAGTGACTATTGCGGATGGCAGTAAAATGCCGAGCCAAGAAGGTATTTCTCAGCTGCAGTGGGGTGTTCAAGACAATAAGTTTGCCACTGATATGAGAGTACTGCCCATCAAGTGTTATGATATTATTCTGGGCATGGACTGGCTTGAATCTTGCAATGGCGGCAAGATGTATGTGGATTGGAAACGCAAGAAGATGAGATTCATTCATGAAGGCAAGAGAATAACATTGAGAGGGTTATCTTCAAATAATAAGTACTGCCCCACAGTTACTGAAGCAGTGGTTAACCAGTTGATACAAGAGGATGCAGTGGCGCAATTAATCATTCTGCAGCTTCCCAACTTCAGACAGCAACAGCTACTGTCCCAGCCATTATACAACAAGTAATTGATCAGCATGAGCAGTTGTTTAAAGAACCAGAACAACTACCACCGAGAAGGCCCTTTGATCACCAAATACCCTTGATTCCGGGTGCAGTGCCAGTGCAGAAAAAGCCTTATCGTTATGCTCCCACACAAAAAGATGAATTAGAGCAGCAGATAGCAGAGATGATCAAGAGTGGGGTGATTCAACCGAGCCAAAGCCCTTATGCTTCTCCGGTCATTTTGGTGAAAAAGAAAGATGGTAGTTGGAGAATGTGTGTGGATTACCGCTACCTCAATGCTCTCACAGTGAAAAATAAGTACCCTCTTCCGGTGATGATGAGTTGCTTGACGAGTTACATGGATCTCAATTTTTCACCAAGCTTGATCTCCGAAGTGGTTACCATCAAATACGTGTAGCAGCTGGGGAAGAATTCAAAACGGCTTTCAAGACACATCACGGCCACTGGGAATTTAAAGTAATGCCGTTTGGCCTCACAAATGCTCCAGCTACATTTCAAATGGCAATGAATGTGATATTTGCTCCCTTGCTCCGTAAAGGTGTGTTGATATTCATGGATGATATCTTACTGTATTCCAAGACATTGTTGGAACACAAGGATTGCTCCAAC
The DNA here is from genome assembly GCA_947311845.1 of Poa pratensis. Classification (NCBI taxonomy): domain Eukaryota; kingdom Viridiplantae; phylum Streptophyta; class Magnoliopsida; order Poales; family Poaceae; genus Poa; species Poa pratensis. The sequence goes on from CAMZMU010000065.1 coordinate 39,401,099, forward strand.
AGGTGTTCGAGATTCTAGCGAAGCAGCAATTCTTTGTCAAACTGTCGAAGTGCTCGTTTGCTCAAACTGCACTGGAGTATTTGGGACATATCATAAGTGCGAAAGGAGTTGCTACAGAACCTTCTAAAATTCAAGCAATCATTGATTGGCCGGTACCCTTGAATCTGAAGGAGTTGCGAGCGTTTCTGGGACTTGCTGGTTACTATCGTAAGTTCATTGAGCTGTATGGTTTAATCAGTAAGCCTCTTACGGAATTACTCAAGAAACATGTTCAGTTTATTTGGACATCAACAACAGAAGCAGCCTTTCAAGCGTTGAAGAAGGCACTAGTGAATGCTCCAGTTTTGGCTTTACCTAACTTCCAAATGCCATTTGATATTTACACAGATGCGTCTGGATTAGGAGTGGGTGCAGTCCTTTCACAGGGGGACATCCTGTTTCCTACCTTAGTAAAGCTTTGAGTCCACGGAACCAGGCATTGTCCACTTATGAAAAGGAATGTCTCGCATTGATTATGGCTGTGGAGAAGTGGAAGCCATATCTACAGCACCAACAGTTCACCATTTACACAGACCACAAGAGTCTGATACATTTGGAAGGCCAGCAATTGACCAATTCTATGCAACACAAGGCCTTTTGTAAATTGTTGGGACTCCAATATCAAGTGAAATATCATCAGGGCAGTGCTAATACAGCAGCTGATGCTTTATCTAGATGTCCTCGTCAACAAGAAGTACATGCTATATCTGCTGGCAAACCTAAGTGGTTGGAAATAGTGGTGGAAAGCTATACTAAGGATCCGCAAGCAAAAGAATTGTTGACCCAGCTTAGTCTTTCCAGTCCTGATGCACAAGGGTATTCCCTTCATGATGGGGTTATTAAGTTCAAGGATAGGGTGTGGCTCGGCAACCAGACCGAAGCTAAAGAAGCAATTCTTCTCGCACTTCATGACAGTGGCATTGGAGGTCATAGTGGTTTTACTGCCACGTATAACAAGATCAAGGCACTCTTTGCTTGGCCAAATATGAAACAAGATGTTAAAAAGTATGTTGCTCATTGTGGTGTTTGTCAGCAAGCTAAACCAGAACACATAGGTAAACCTGGCCAACTTCAGCCATTACCTATTCCAACTCGGGCCTGGGAGATTGTCAGTTTGGATTTTGTGGAGGGGTTGCCGAAATCATCAAGGTTTGATACCATCTTGGTGATCATTGACAAATATACTAAGTATGGGCATTTCATACCATTGGTACATCCCTTTACTGCTCTGACTGTGGCCCAACTCTATGTTGATCATGTCTACAAGCTCCATGGTTTGCCATCGGTTATAATTTCTGACAGAGACAGAGTTTTCACCAGCTCCTTGTGGCAACAATTGTTTAAACTCACCGATACCACATTAAACATGAGTTCTAGCTACCATCCACGGACTGATGGACAGACTGAGCGGCTCAATCAATGTATGGAAACATACTTGAGATGTATGACCCAAGCATGTCCTACTAAATGGTCCAAATGGTTAGCTCTGGCGGAATTCTGGTATAATACAACTTATCACTCGACACTTGGAGATCACCTTTTGAGGTGTTGTATGGCTACAAACCGAAGCATTTAGGGCTACAGGATCCTAAGCCAGATACGGTGCCTGACCTAGCGACTTGGCTGCAAGAAAGAGATGACATGCAGCGATTGATTCAACAGAACTTGTTGAGAGCACAACAAAGAATGAAATCACAGGCAGATAAACACAGAGTGGAGAGATCATTTGAAGTGGGTGATCAGGTTTATTTGAAATTGCAGCCGTGTGTACAAACGTCAGTTGCTCGTCGTACAAATCAGAAATTGAGCTACAAGTACTTTGGGCCTTATGAAGTGTTACAGCGTGTTGGTGCTGTTGCATACAAACTAAAACTTCCCCTGGGAGTCATATTCATCCAGTGGTGAATGTCTCTCTGCTCAAGCAAGCTCTTCCAGCCAATACAGTGGCGCAACCTGACATGCCTTCACAATGTGTTCTGCTCCAGGAGACACAAGAACCACTGCAGATTCTGGCTCACCGGACTGTTTCTTCAGGTAAACATGATGTTTCTCTGGTGCAGGTGCAGTGGACTGGCCTTCCGTCTTCTTGGTGCACCTGGGAGAATGAGAATCGCCTGAAGCTCGACTACCTTGATGCGCCTGGTTGGGGTCAAGCAGGAACTCAAGCGGAGGGAAATGTCACGACCACTACTGGGCCGTGACCCATCTCTGGCCATCGAAGAGAAGCCCAAAGCGAAGCCCACGATTACCTCGCTGCTGTGACAGCTGATCGGGCAACGCCCATGTAACTGGCGTGTGTGTGTAGGACATAGGCATCGATGAACAAACACGAAACGTGTATCTCCTTCTTCCTGCTACTCTGCTCTCCTTCCTCCCCAGAACTCTAGATTCTCATGTACCAGATCCACAAATCTGGGTGTATCGTGATGAATTCCAACTATTTGGTGTGCTGGCATTAGTGGGATCGTTACAGCCGGCGAGCCGGACTTGATGGCGTCACATCGGGGCAGCCTGATTAGCTGAGGCCAAATGTATGTCGTCCGTCGTGGGATGGTTGGGCTCTGCGTTTTTATCGGTGGCGTGGCCGCGTCCAGGACGTGGTGCCTACCTACGAAGCTACAAGGAGAAGTGGCGCTCCTTTGCCAGGCACGTCTTTCTCTTTCTACCAGTTGCACGCTTTAATAGTTAATACTCTCAGATCAGTTGGGGGCGCCCTCTCTATTGGCACGCTTGGTAGCCAGGATGGCCTCAAAACAGGTCCGTCAGCTTCAAAATCCTGATGTTTGGATGACTCTGCGGGTTCTCGGGTTAGGCTAGCGTGTGCATCAAAGTATCGCTCAGCTAGAGCCAGCAGGCACGCCTCGAATCGTCAGTTCCCATGGAGCCAGGCTCCCGGGGTGCAACCTAGATGAACGTCGCTTGCGAGCTGCTGCAGGCACCGGAGATGGCACGAGCACGATGGTGGCGGGAGATATTCGGTCACCGCCTGCCTAACTTGCCCCTCTATTTAGAGCCGTTGCGCTCACCGCCCAATTTCAAACCACCATTTTCCTGTTTTGAGCTCCACAGCGATGGCGATGGTGGGACCTATTTCACCGACTCTAGTGACGAGCACGACTGTGGTGGAGCTCGTGGCAAGTCTTCTCCAAGCTCAATACCCAACTTTGTCCTGCATCCGGTGGTTGTAAGATCCTATAACACATGTTCTTGTGTGTTTACTCTGTGTTCATCTCCTAGATCTGTGCAAGATTCATGCTTAGGGCATGTTTGATTCAAAGGATTTGCATAGGAATCTTGTAGGATTCAAATCCGTAGGAATTTTAACTATGGTACTTGTTTGATTCATAGGATTGAATCCCATAGGATTTTTTCCTATGGAATCCTTTGCACAAGTTCCTATAGGAATTCTAACATCCACTCACACCTCTTTTTCAAAATCCTTTGCCTTTCCTGTGATAGAATCAAACAAAGATTGATGCATGTGAAATCCTATAGGATTAAAATGGACATGACATTACAATCCTGCAGTTTTCCTATTCCTGTGTTTTTCCAATCCTACGAATCAAACAGGTACTCTATGTTCATATACTAGTTCCGTGCTAGATTCATGCTTATTGTGCGTTCATCCACTAGATATGTGCTACATTCGTGCTTAGTGTGCGTTCATCCACTAGATTTGTGCTACATTCATGCTTAGTGTGGGAACACCTCCTATATCTATGCTAGACTTATGGTTAGTGTGTGTTCATCTCCTAGATCTGTGTTATATTCATGATTAGTCTGTGTTCATCTCCTATATCATTGTTGTTCATGGTTACGGTGTCAACCTATTGTAGGACATCATTGCGCCTAGCTCTCCCAATCTGTCCGCTCCTTAAGTACGCTTTGCGAATCCACTGCCTGACATGAACAACCTGCCGCCCATGGAGGTTGAGAATCCAATGAATGACTCCAATAGTGCAGTCCCTCTTCGTTTGCTCTAGGCCTCAAATGCAGTGGTCAGGTCCTATGTCCCTGTTCGTATTGAATAGGGTTTGTGAGCTCGTACAAAAGGGGATCTACTTTGATAGAGTCTTCAAATAACATTACATTAACAAGATTAGCAATGTGTTGGATGTATACCCGAGACACAATAAATATACATTTGTTTCATGATTAATGTATTATGTTTTTATGCTATAACTGCTATAGTCTATAAATATGAGATTTATAGGGAAGCACACACGCACGTGTAGAAACATAATCAGACCCTTTATACCCTTTGTCATGTCTCTTAGACAAACTCGTTAATACTGGATGACCTTGCTTTCCGGTCATGGATATATGTATGTCATTATTAATGAGAGCAAATGTGACTGGGAAGACCCAAAATTAAGATATACTACAAAGCTAGCCTCTTGTAGAGATGCTTGTGTGAAATAAGCTAACGATTCTATTTATCGGCTAACAATTCGTGCTAACGACGCTGGGCACTTAGTTGGTCGTTAAGGGCATGTACAACGCGGCCCCTTAGCTATAGCGCTAGTAATGAAATCCTATCTGTTTTGACGGTTCGCACGAAAATCGTGGCCGTTTTCTTGGCATCGCTGCATAAACAAGCGACTATTGCTTGGGAGATACATAGCAAATACCTCCCTAGAGTGGAGACGCTTGCTGATGATCGGGATTTGACTTTTTAGCGCTTGTGCAAGCGTTCTGCAGTGTACATGGTCTAAGGGCATGTACAACAATACAACGTCAGCAGTATGCAGTGGGTGCCACCTAGGATTTTTGATGATGTGGAGGGAGAGTGGGAAGGGAGAGAATAAGCCAGTCGGTAAAAATGCAGACACTTTATGCCCCGAGAAAATCGGAAGTTAACGACGGCTTATTGCGCCATTGTACGAGAGGCGTCGATAACACTCTATGCCCTCGAAACACTTGATTAGGAAAAATTTCTATGTAGTTTGTTTGATTCATTGGATTGAATAAAGTAGGTTTTTTTCCTAAAGATTCAATTGTACTATATCTTGTAGAGATATTGACATTTACTCATACATGTTCTAAAGAATCCACATTTTGCTACGATCAAGAAAAACCATAACATGTATGATTGGAGTTCGCATTACATTACATTGGTGAGTTTCTTTTATTGTTTTTGGAATTTGGAATTACATTACATGTATAGTTTTTGTGCCTTTTGTGTTTTTTATTAGAAATAATATGAACTCTTTATCTTGTAATGCATGAATTTTGTGAATGTCGTGAATAATTGTTTTGAATGGCCTGAATATTTTTTTTCACGTAAACATTTTTTAACTTTATGTACATTTTATAAACCCCGTACATATATTTTAAAAAATTACTACATTTTTGTAAGCATCGTCAACATTTTCTTGAACTATGCGAACAATTTTTTAAATCTCATGAACATTTTCCTAGACACCGTGAACCTTTTTTAACCCTATAAACATTGTATCTCAACATTCTAAAAAAAATATATAAATATGAAAAAAATGAACACAAAATCAAAATAAAAATAAACAAGAAAAAATAAAAAGAAGAAAACTGAAACAGAAACAGGAAGAACAAAAGGTAAGAAAAAACTAAAGATAAAAATGCTCATTGGGCCGGCCCAGCCACGCGGGCTAGTGGGTTATGCCTTCTATTTAGCGTTTCCCTAAGCAACCTGTAAACGTTTACTGGATGTGACTGTTTTGCGCTATTGCTATCTGCCGCTCTGGAATTGAAGCTCAAACCGGAGGTCGACACAATATCGAGGTGGGCTGTGGGGCCTGTGGAACAGACGTGAAGAATTAATACGGCGAGCCGAGCGATAGACACGGCTACTCAGCTTCTTGTCTCCCTCAAAAAAAAAAAAAAAAAACTCAGCTTCTTGTACCAGGTAAGAACAGGAAAGAAAAACAGGTTTTCTAATTTTCAGCCATCTGATTTTGCAATTCGGCATCAGATGGATCTGTGACCGTTCGTTTCTACCCGGCGCGCATCTTGGAACGTGCCCTCATTCACCTTCTGGTTTCTTTTCCGACGCCTTTTTTTTTCCCGAACCGGTATTTCTCTTTTTTTTCGTGCCCGCAGTCAGTGCCGAGCGTGGACCGGCCCGTCGTCTTCATTTCACTTTCATTCGAGGGAGATTTAGGAGAGACGAGACGCAGGATACCCTAGGCCGCGGCGGCCGTGATCTCTGCGGCGCGACACGTCTGCGGTTGCCAGAGAAGCTTGTGGGCCAATCGTCGGGGTCCCTTCCGCGCCCATGTGAGGAGATGGTCGGCGACGCGAGGCGGAGGGATGCGGGCCACAAGGAGGGGGGAGCTCCAGCTCGACGAGGGCCGCTGCGTTGCCGCCGCCGGCGGCGGCGGCCCGGAGGCGGGCGACGACGAGATCTTTGATCCCGACTCGCTCACATATATCGTAAGCGATGCTCTCTCTCTCGACGTGGATTGGATTGGATGGCTGATTAGCCGATGGTGCAGTGGCATACTTCCCTTGTTGTTTCCTGTAGCAGTAATTGTGTTACTAGCTCGGTGGTAGCATTATGAAATTGTGCGTTAGTTCTACTGTGTATTCGTGGCTGGTTGATGAGGCGATTAGTGATCAACCATTTGAGCCGAGCGCTTTCTTCATTCTGTTATCTCATTACAATCTCCGCATTTCTTCATTCTGTTATCTCATTATGTCCTCGCCGCATTTCCTCATTCTGTTCTCATTGTGAATGCCAAATTTCTTTGATTTCTCTGCTTTATTTAGCCTAATTCTTCCAATTTCTGCTCGACAGGTGAAAGGTCTGGATGTTGATGCTCTCTACATCTCACACAGCCAAGTGAACCAGGCCCAGAAGCAGTGGCACAGGACCTACCGTGCTCATGGACGCATCAACCGTAAGTTTTATCAAAATACTGTCTTGCCTTGGTAGTGCTCAGCCTACATGTCTAAACTGTGCCACATTGAGCTCATCTTGTCCAAGAAGGAAGACCCAGTGAAGAAACAGGTATGTTCTTCTTTGCACTGACTCTTTACTGATGCTCCTTTGATTTGCAATCTGCTTCGTCAACACTTTTGTCATTCCCTTGATGTATTCTATCCTTTGTTTGTCCAGGCTGAGCCCCAGATTGCGCCCAGGAAGGCCTAGAGGAAGAAAGCTCGGCATACTTGTCCGCCTTTTTGTTAGAGCAGTTTGTGGCATTTGGCTTTGGCTAAGGGGAATTTTTGGCCTCTTATCAACTGTCATCTTCTAAATACTGCTATCTCATACTTTGTGAACTGTTGATGATCGCCTTGTGTACTTGATTGAATCTGGTTGTGTTTTGGGATATTTTTTATATTGGCATCTTAGTATCTATCGTTCAAGCTATTCCCTCGTTTTAAATTCTTAACCTTTATGAGCGGTGATCTATTCTGCTGATTAGAGGCCCTGATTTGAGTGCCTGTTAGACTGCCAAATGACGTCAGTGTAATGTAGCTACGCGGGGACAATCATAAATTTCTCGATGTGCAATGTATTGTCGAGTAATATATTATGCTTTAGCAGTAGCACCAGCAGTACTACCAAATACAAACAGTCCTTGTTATTCTTATTCTCTCAGTCTCTCATTCTTTATTCTCTCCTTCTTTATTCACTCGGCATCTCAGTTTTCTCATTATTGTTAGTCTCTGAGTTCCTCCTTCATATTTTCTCGTTTTTCTTATTTGCTCATTGTTAGTCTTATTTCATTGATTTCTCATTTCCTCAGTCTTAGTCTAATCTGCCTCACTCTCTTTCTCTTGATTACTACGTCGGTCTTAGTTTAATTTGCTCAGTCTCATTATTGTATCTGAATCTCAATCTTATTTGCTCATTCTCTTGATTTTATTTCATTGATTCCTCATTACCTCAGTCTTGGTCTTATTTGCTCAGTCTCATTACAGTATCTCAATTTGTCAGTCGTTCATTGACTTCTTCTCAGTTATATTTGCTTCATTCCTTTATTCTCTTCATTATTTGATTTCTTTTCTCATTGACTCGGTCTAATTAATTATTTGCTCATTTTCTGTTTATTCTTCATTCTTTGACTTATTTTCTTATTTGATAATTTTCTCATTTACATTTTCTACTTCTACTTTAATTTTATCAGTCTCTCAGTCTCTTATTTTATCAGTCTTCTTTAGTGATGATTATTTTGTCTTATTTCTTCAGTCTTATCAGTCATTCTTATTTATGTTCAGTCCTTATTTTTTCTTCAGTCTCTCAGTATCATTCTTATTTGCTCAATTCAAGTATTATTCAGTTTACTCAGTTTAGTCTTTATTTTGTGTATTCCTCAGTCATCACTTAGTCTTATTCTTCAGTCTGTCTTAGTCATAATTTTTCTTTCTCTTTTTATTTGCTCATTCCTTTCTCTAAGTCTTCATTTATCTGCAATCCCTGTGTATGTCAGCATGGTGTTTTCAGTTTTCATTATTCTTCAGTCCTTCACTCTTTCAGTCTTCATTATATCTTCAGTTTTCATTATTCTTCAGTCATCTTAGTTTATCTTTTCTCATCAATTTTCAGTCATCTTTGCTCAGTCTCTTCTTCTCAGTTTTATTTGCTCAGTCTTTCCTTCTTCATTATGTCACTTAAATTTGCTCATTTTAACTTATTTGCTCGGTCTTTCTTTCAATCTCCTCTTCTCAGTTTTATTTGCTGAGTCTTTCCATCTTCAGTCCTCAGTCTTTCAGTCTGTCAATTGAATTTGGTTATTCTTTCAGTCAGCATTATTAGTTTCCAGTCTTCAGCTTTTAAATTTTCTCTTTTCGTATTTCCCATTGTCTGTTTACTGTTTTTTGTTTCTCTTATGTAGTAGGCAACTATTAAAACCCTTGCCAATGGTTGCTATTTATTTTGCATACTTGTGTTTGATTTGTTAATAATAATTGCAGAACCGCATGCACCAACGTACGACTTTCATAGCTTGCTCTTCTAGTCGGAGCGAAGGTACAACATGTCATAGCGCCTTTAGCATCAGAGGGTGCAAGGCTGACTTCATATGGACCCAGGATAAAGCCCCGTGGTGATCTGTTTTGGTTCAAGAAACCGTAGTTTCTCCTGTGGCTGATTCATTTTGTTCTCTTTCAAGTAAACTTGCGTTGCTGGTTAATGCTCTAAAAAGATAGAAAGATTAGGGATATACTAATTTTCTCTTGTGGCTGATTCATTTTGTTCTCTTTCAACTTCATGTTGTAGTTTACTAATTTTCTGCAGAAGGCATTTGGACTGGCTTCTTTCTTCTGGTTCTGGGTACAATTGTTGTGTTTGTACACTTTTGGGAAATTCAATTAGAATTATAAGTGCTTGACATTCATTTGTTGAGTAATATGAAGTGTTAACGTAACCGTATCATTCTGCTCCATTGGCAATTTTGTTATGATTCATGCTTTTATCGAAATTGACCTATGTTGGGGTAAGCGGTTTAGAAGCTACTTTATTTCTCTTGTTCCACTAATTTCTCATATTAATTGTGACAATAAAGGACCACAATTCTACAAGACTACAAGGTCAGGTTTGCTGGACAGTTCCTCTGCAGTTATAGTACATTGCATGTTATGCGCCTGTTGCGTAGTTAATCATTTGTTCACATTCCATGCCACATGCATTTTTGATGTAGTTCAGTGAATCACTAAGATTGCAACTTCTTTGAGGATGCTGTGTTTCACGTTCATATTCGATGTTTTTCGCGAAAGTACGACTAACACATTGTTGCTGGTACGATAATAGATAGGATCAAAGTACAAGGCTGCCCTCGTCCCGATCAGTATTAGAGACACCATGCACTGGTGGGGGAAGGCCGTGATGATAATGAGGAAGAAGCGGTGCGGCTACGACTCCACCGTCCGCATGCAGACGCTCGTGCTCCCTCAGCTATGAGGATGAAGATGACGACGACCATGTCCATTCTTACTTGTTTATTTCTTTTCTCCAGTATTCTTCGGTCATGGACCAGTGGGGGAGAGCACCTTCTTCTATGCCTATCTGCAGTATCATTTTCATGTTTGGTGTTTGGTAATCTGAGACTTGCAGTAGATCAGTGCATGTCAAATAGTTCGTTTGTTATGAACTTGGTTCCATTTTGTACCTCTTTAATTTGTATCAGAAGTTGCCAGATGCTTCACTGGTTTGATTTGCTCAACTACCTATATAGTTTATCTCAACGTGTGTAGTTCTTATGATATAAACCTGTCGATTTTGTTGTAAAGTTGTTGTACCACATTGTTCTATTATTTGTTCGAGGGAAAATGTCCTCTAACTTATGTGTACTAGGCTGCACGCTTCTACTATGAATCAGTAGTAAAATCATGGGCTCAGAAAAACTGGCTCATTTTGTACCGATGAAATTGAACTGAGGCTGGATGATTGCTAGATGAAGCTGGGTCGGAGCTGGTTCTGGCCGGAAATGAAAAAAAACCCGGAAAAAACCAAGTAACCTGACCGGAAATGAGCAGTGACTAATATGTCAAAACTGGCTGGTCGAAATGCTAACGGAAGGTAAAACTTAAAAAAAAGAAATGCTAACGGAAGGTGAGATGACTAAGGCAAAACAAAAATCTGTCTGATGGCCAATTGGAAAATCAGATAGCTGATGAATAGACAGTCCCAAGAAAAATCGTACAGAAGTGTAGTGTACTCTCGTCAAATGATCTCATGCAGATTCCTCATGGAAGCATCGCCGAGCTTGTACGTAAGTGCTTCGTTCTTTGTGCTTAGTTACACGGCTGATTAATTTCCCCGTACGTTTGAGATTAATCACAGGTCGGTTCGAGCATGGGCCAAATTAACATGCCTTATCGTACGTACGACCCACATACATCACCGGTGCCAAGAACTGTGCACCGGCGAGACAAAAAACACTGCAGATGATGGACTCTTCATGGAGGGTTTTGCAGAGGATTAAATCGATGCATCTCTTGTCAAGGCAGTGTGTAGGGGTAGGGCCATGCACGTAACCCAAAACCCGCATCTAGCGGGTCTGATCGGATCCAATGGAGGCATGCAAAGGACCGAGCATGCCTAACTATAAACATCATCATGCCGATCAACATGATGTTTAAAAGTTTTCTTGCACACTATGAAAAATTGATAATCACCTTTGTGTTTGCAACAATATTATCACACCATAATGACGATGCCCATGGGCGAGTTACACCAAGTTCACACAATAGTGTTTCCACCCAATTACAGCTACGGACCATTTTGAGCCCCTTTGTGTTATTAACTAAAAAAAAGATACGAAACAGTCCCAAACCCCCAGCTAGCTGAGATCGTTCCACCGATCTACTGATCGCCGTCCGAAATCGATAGCTACCAGCATATGTCATCGTCTCCATAAGTGTTTTCTAGACTTTTCATTGTAGCATACGTGTATGTCTCCCATCCTGAACTGCACCTTTCTAGTTCTAATGCAAATGAACTTCCTCACGACGACCACTTCCATGTACGTATACATATGAATCATAAGTTCCATCCTTGCTATTTTGGATAATCATCGGAGACATGCAATAACACACGGTGCTTTCCATTTTCATCATGCATGCTGGAGATGTACAAACATGAGAACTTTAGTATGCACGAAAGCGATATCTCCGCGTGAAACTTGGAATCAAGGAGTGCGCGATATCAATCAACCCTTGATCGGTCGAAGCAATAGGTTCCACGTCTAGATGTCCAGCCGAAGCAAACCCAGTTTACATAAAGTGTGACTATTTCAAAAAAGTTTACATCAAGTGTGAATGAACAACGAGTTCTACGATTCCTTTTTTTTATCATTTGAGGTTGCCTGTCAAGTTTGTTGCAGCCATTTTGTGGATTACTTTTTTTCTTTTTTTACTAAATTGGTTGTGTGTATCGCCGGTATATTGACTAGTTCTTGGTATCGTGTGGATTCTTAGACCGGGTGTAACTCGTACCTTCTTAATATTAATATATTACCTTTATATATTTTTTCATATACATGGGTCTCCCAGTTCGTTTTTATCTTCACACTAAATCGTTCGTAAACGTCAATGTCACACTAAATCGTTCGTAAACGTCAGTGTCACATTAGATTGTCCTTAAACATCAGTTTCACAATAGATCGCCCATAAACGCCAGTGTCACAATATATCATCCGTAAACGTCACTGTCACACTAGATCGCCTGTAAACGTCAATATCACACTAGATCGTCCGGAAATGTCATTGTCACAGTAGATCGCCCGTAAACGCCGTTTCACACTATATCGCCCGTAAACGCCAGTGTCACACTAGATTGTCCAGATATGACTGTGTCACACAAGATTGTCCAGAAATGACAGTGTCAGTCACTGTCACACTAGATCATCCGTAAACGTCAGTGTCACACTAGATCGCTCGTAAATGCCACTGTCACACTAGATAATCCGGAAACACCAACACCATTCTATATCGTCTGCGCCAGCGCCAGTGCCACACTAGATCGCCCGTAAAGGCTAGTGCCACACTCTATCACCTGTAAACGCCTCTGTCACACTAGATCGTTCATAAACGCCAAAGTCACACTAGATCGCCTATAAACGCCAGTGTCACACTAGATCGCCCGGAAACGCCAGTGTCACACTAGATCGTCCGAAAATGACAGTGTTCCACTAGATCATCCATAAACGCCAGTGTCACACTAGATCGCTCGTAAACGTCTGTATCACACTGGATCGTCTATAAACTACGAAGAACATGTAATCTCACTATAAATGTTTCCTAATATGAGCTCGGATTGAAATAATTCAGTAATTTCATCATTAATTTGCATCTGACCTTGCATCCATGGTTTTTGAGTTGCTGATTATTCGCCGACTAAGCACCAAGTCGTTCTCTCAAAATCAGGGCGACTCACGACTAATCAGGCGACTTGGGGAACCTATATAACGAATTTGGCGACTATACATCGAGTTGCTGGGTATTCGACGCACTTTTGAGTCGCGACTCAAAAACCTTGCTCGGAACGATATGGTTGAATTTGTGTTTTTGTCTTGATGAGATGGAAAGAAAATCATCTTGATGATAGTAAAAATGAGCTTTCAATTTTGAAAGTCATTCCCTATTTTTGAAACCAAATGTATTTAACAGAATATTTTTCCTGCAACGAAACAACTATTCCCTCTAGTTTTCTGAAAATAATTTATATATTTACGCCAAAAATAACCTTTTCCCTCTACCAAAACACATATTCCCTCCACTTCTCCAAATTTCTGGCGTCCTGCCCCACCGGTCGGTCACCAAAATTTTCAGCCTCCACGATCTAATTCCGTGCGTAGTAGTTCTACTTCTACCCCTCCCCAATAATATCTCTTGCTCATCGTCCCCCCTTTCTCGCCACCAACAGATCGGAGGTCCCCCGATCCACCTGCCCCAGCCAGGTCGTACTCCTCCTCCTCCTCCTCTATGGGATTCCGCTCGCATCCTCTATCGCGGCCTTCTCCTCCGCGCCCCAGGCCGCGCGAACGCCGCACCCCTCCTCACCGACGGGATCTCACCCGCCAGCCTCACCCGCGAGAACGCCGCGACCTATTTTAGAGAGAACGCCGTCACCGGCCGCAAGGTAAGAACATCTTCTACGAAACTTTGTCGTAAGTGATTTGTGTGTTGGTTGCTTGTCCGGAGGATTCTAGATCGTGACTGCGCATGGTTGCACCGTGCAGATGATTCCTGGTGTCGCCAGATCGACTCACCGGCCTCGTGCGTCTTCTCATGAATTCCTCCGGCGGGACACCCAAGGCTCGCTCGACAAGCCGAGATTCGTGGCCTCCAATTGAGAGGACGATCTCTCTTCGCCAGTTCTTAGTTGCATGAGCAATTCCTCATCCACTCTGTCGTTTATGTTTGATGGACTCCTTGTTTGGTGTTTTCTTTAGCTTTTAACTGATTGTCTGTTCCTTACAGATCTCTCTAGCAACTGGAGGTTTTCCTGCACACCAAAGGCCACGCCTGACGACACCAGATGTCGTCGTGTAGAACAACAGATGCCTAGGGGTAGGCTTAAGTTTGGGGCCGATGGACGCTAGAGGATTCGGGGAGGGATAGCGCGCAGGATTGCACACACAGAAGACAAACGGACGAACACGAGGATTTACCCTGCTTCGGGGCTCTCGTGAGAGATAACACCCCTACTGCAGCATCTAGCCTATTTGGTGTATTTTTCCCTCTGTATATGATTTTACAAGCGCTCCTGGAGCTGTGCGCGAACCGCCTGTAAGAGGCTCTCTAGCTAAAGGAAGATTGCTCTCGTGAGCAATGGGGAGAAAATGAGCCCAAGGGGCTGCCGTGAGCGTTCCCCCTGGTGCTCCTTATATAGAGGGAGCCCTGGGGACAAGGGATGGCCCGCAGGTCACTATGCACACACTGCTTATGATTTGATTACTGGGGTCTTGTCCGCACTGTTGCCTATGTCATGACTTGTACTCTAGTCATGTCTGCGCCACTGTAGCCATGCTGGCTATACCATCATCTTTGTCTTGTTCCTGCTTGGTCAACTGGTAGCTGTACCAAGTACGAGCTGGGGGCGTCCCAGTACCTGGTTGTGCTGGACGTCGGGAGCTGGATGCCGGATGCTAGACGTGGCGTGGTGCTCGTGGAGATGTTGGAGAAGAGGTAGTAGCCGACGTAGGGGCAGCGATCCGCTCCTGGTGGTCGCAGCCGAAGTGTGGAGATATGCCGGCCCAAGGTTGCTGCCGAGTTGCCGGGTGTCGGCCCAGCCGAGTCGTGGAGTGCCGGCCCCACCGAGCTGCTGGAGTGCCGGCCCGCCTTGGTCGCAGCTAAGGAGACCTCGGCCGAAGTGAAGAGGAAGCTTCGGCCCATCCGAGGCATGGAGCCCAGCCGAGGAGAATAGGCCTCGGCCCATCCGAGGCGAGGAGCCCATCCGAGGTGAGGACGTCTTGGTCCAACCGAGTTATGGAGAGGAAGAAACCTCGGCCCAGCCGAGTTGAGGAGCCCAGCCGAGGAGAAGAGGAAACCTCGGCTGGGGCCGAGGCGGGGAATGTCGGCCCGATCCGGGGTCTGGAGCAACTCGGCCCATCCGAGGTAAGTAGCCTTTCGGCCCGCCTGGAGGAGCCGGCCTGCCCGAGGTAAGGAGTATCTCGGCCCAATCCGAGGTAAAGAATATCTCGGCCCAAACCGAGATAATGGACACCGACTTAAGCATGTGTCGGCCCAGAGCATGTATTCCGGCCTGGGTTACGTCAGTCTCGGCCCAGGCTGCCCTTTTTTGCCTTTTTCCTTATCTTTTACCTATTTAATTCCTGCTCCTTTATCCTGATGACCCAACAAGACCATCAACTATGGGGTACCCGGGGTTACATCCCCGACGCCAGATCCGCGGACCAGGCGTCTTCTGCTGACGCATCACCTCACCCCCTGCTGCTCCTCATCTTCACGATCTCCATGGTGTAGGCAAGTCCCCGCTTCCTCCATTTTCTCCTCTACTTGCTTCACGTGAGCTGTTTATATCCTGTGTAGTACTCCCTCCGTTCGGAAAAGGATGTCTTAAATATATCTAAATTTGGATGTATGTGGACATGTTTTCATATACACATACATCCAAATCTAGATATATCTAAGACATCCTTTTCCGAACGGAGGGAGTACTATTCTAGTGGGCAGTTGTTGGATCTTTGTTCAATCAAGTGAGCTTGATGCGAGAAGCTGTGTTAGTCTGTGATCTTATCTTCTGTGTATGTTCCAAGTGAACTTTCTTATTGTTGTATAACGATGTCTGTAATTTTTTTCCTTCAGAAGTTATGGTTTGAGTGCTACCATGGATTTTTTTTGTTGTCAAACTTTCTCTTTGGTAACTATTAACCTGAAAATGCTATATTATTTATGCACTTGTATAACTTGCAAGATGTTGTCAAAGTTAGGGTCTGTCCAGATTTGTTCATATTTGTACCACCAGTATGCAACTTCTTATTGGTACCACCATCCATTACTTCATATTATTTTAATCCGGTAAATAAATAATGCTCAATACATGTTCCTATTATGTTATAAGCTAGTGAATATAAATGATGATCGTGGGCTGCTCATCTGAATTTGATCGTGGGCGGTCAAATTAGTACAGTACATAAGATTCAGTAATAGTTGTTGGTCATATCTTCTATTTTATGATGTCCAAGTCATGCATTACCTAAACAAGTTCATGCTTATATCTAAGCATACATATGAAACTTCATAATTTTCTCTTGATAAACTGAATGCTAGTTATCCATTTTGGTATGTCTTTTCGCAGCAACATGTTACCTGTATTGCAGTTTTCATTTCTATGAGGATGCATGTCATTTTTCCCGAGGGGTTTGTTTGTTTCCTTGGTTAAATTAATATATGGTATGCTTTCTATGTATTACATTTCCATGTAATATTAGTGTTTAATAATTCCTTTCTAGTAATCGGGTTCACCTTTGATACTCCTTAATGCCAATTTGCAAACAACTTGTAGCTTTACATCAGACTAAAAAGTTATTAACTTGCTATGCATGAAACTGTTTCGCTGCAGGCTGACCGGTTTGGAGGCAATTAATGAACATTGGAGCCGAATGAGCTCGATGGTGATATCTACAAGCTCGGCTGCAGCTGCAAGCCTGCAAGTCCGATTCTTGGGGAGCCCATGCCCCATGTATCATATCCGGCTGCGAACAGCTGAATGGCATCTACAGGTACTGCACTGTCTACTGCTCTGCGCTTTTCTGCTCCTCTTCTCCCTACATATGTGACAAAATTGGCGCATAATCTGCTATTGATTTACATCCTCTGTTTGTTAACACCAAGTCTAGAACAGTTGCTTTGATTTTTTCCATTACTAGCCTAGCAGTATTGAACTATTGGAATATTTTTACTTCGGCAATCATGTGTCTCCTATTAAACTATTGGATAGTAGTATTGAGCTATCATGTTACTCCCTGGCAATACTTCATGGTTTAGTCTAGCTGCCCGTGGACGTGTTTTTTACTCTAACCTCACTGTTATGTTTTCTCGTTAGCAGATATTTTGCCTAAATTCAAGACGAAAGTGTTCTTCTTATGCAAGGGAAGCCAAGCTGAAGATCTTCAGAGAAGCGCAAAGATATTTTGTATAGCAATTTATATAATGATAGTTCGGTTATCAGGGCGATGTGAACTCTGGAATTCATGTATCTTCTCTCTGTTTCTGAATGAAATATTCTATGTTTCTCAATTACAATTTTGTTGTTCTCTTTGAAAATAGTTATCGTGTATGTGATATGAAAACATGACTAGTGCGACCCACTTTTCAAAGTACATGTGCAATTTTTAAATTTTTGACATGTGTGACCAATGTATGAGATTATGACAAGTGGGACCCATCTGATATGTGGGACCAGCTCCCAAATATAATTGTCGAAAGTATAGTATCGCCACGAAAGTTTAAATTGTCGCAATAGTTTCTCGCTACAAATATTTTACCGTTGTGATAACTAGTTATCATCACCACCAAAACGAGTATGTTGCAATTTCTTGTTACGACGACTAGAATGTTTGTTGCCATAAGTTAATGCACAAGCATAGCGGTTCGTGGCAAGATGCCTAATGCCACAAAAATAAGGATTGTTGCCATAGTTTCTTGTCACGATTGACTATTGCCACAAAAGAGTATGCGCCACGAAAGAAGCATCGTTGGCATAAGTTGTTGCCACAAATGTCTATTGCCACGATTCGTTACATGTTTCATTACAGCTATCTCCACAAACCAAATTGTGGCATCGGTGACTTCTGCCACTGGAAAAAAATGTGGCAACTTTCCACATGGTTGTTGCAATAGCACACTTTTATTCCCACGATTGTTTTTTCGTGGCGATAACCTATTACCATGCGTTTAATTGCAACGGTTGCCAATGAAAGTCGTTTCGTGGCAATAGATACATATTGCCACAAATCGGCGTGTATTGTGACAAATGATTTTGTTGCAATAGACCCGGATCCTTGTAGTGCTTAGGTTCGCCCCTGATTCCCCCTCCTGCATGTGATGGGGAATGTTATGAGAAAACAGTTGATTCGACTATTTTTTCAAGGCCAACCTTTGTACTGCAGACAAGCTAACCAAACCACCGCCTTTGATTCAAAGCAATTGCATAGGATTGTTGGAGGATTCAATTAATCCTATAGGAAATTTTCCTAGCTTGATTGTTTGATTTGTAGGATTGGATCCTATAGGATGTTATCCCTAAGAATTCATTTGTACTACTTAACATTCACTCCAACTCTTTTGACAATTCTTTTGATGGAATCAGACAAACTTTGCTACATAGCAAATTCCATAGATTGGAGTGTGCATAGCATTGCAATCCTATGTTTTTCTATTCCTATGTCTTTCCTATCCTACGAATCAAAGAGACACTAAAATTGGACCCCATATTGGGCCTCTTTGGTTTGCAAGATTTAAAAACACAAGAATACGAATATTGCAAGAATACGATGTCAGTACACTTGGAATCCTACAGGAACCAAAACACACAGGATGAGTAGCATCCGTTGTTTGGTTGGACCGCCGGAAAATAAAGCAGAAAATTTATATAGGGTTTGAGTAAATGTCATATTTGTCATTGACACATAGGGAATTGTTTTAGGGCCTATTTTGGATTGTAGGATGTTAAAGAAACTTTGGAGGATTCCAATTCATAGGAATTTTTTCTAAGGAACCCCTTTGGATGCTATGTGTTGCATTCCTACACCTCTTTAATATACTCATTCACGTAGGATTGAGTCACTTATCCTGTATTTTTATTGTGTTTCATCCAAATAACTATTCATGTATGTTTCGCACGTGTAAGTGTAACCCTGTCAAATTCCCTAATTTTCCCTACTCCCGTGTTTTGTAATCCTATGATCCAAAGAGACCCTCGAGAGGTGTCTCCTCTTGGTGGAAATCTTATAGGATTGTAGTGTAGAAAAGAAGTTGATAAAATTTTGGAGGAGTCGATCTTTTGAGCCAAATGCATTCTATAGGAAAAATCGTAATGGGTAACATCATATGCAATTCTTTTCGAAATCCTGCGAACTAAAGAGGGGCCCATAGCCTCGATCTCTGAGTGTTTTGCGTGCAACCAAACAGGTCGTTAACATGATTTCCATGGCACTACTCAGCATTTAACAATCTAGTGCCGGAGTTTCACACCGTTTCGTACTCATGTCCAGCAAATAGGATTATGAAAAAAACCATGGACTAAAATACTTCAGGAGATTTCTCTCACACGCAAAATAGCAAAGCAGCTAGGGAGCGATCCCATGGTCCCACACCGGTGGTCCCCGCGTGCAGCTCCGTCCTCTCCAGTAGGCCAGTTCTCCAATTAGTTGGTCCGTCGACGACTAGCCGTACGTGGACCACTCTTGCCCCGGGACGGACCAGACGTCGTCGGCGCCAGCGTGCGTGCAGCACCCCCTTCCTCCATGGAATGGAAGCTTGCAGCTAGCATGCATGGCGCAAGTTGCATCAGGGAGAGGCTAGCGAGCGAGCGACCGGCCGAGAGCTCGACACTGCAACCACCGCGTTTTTCTTTTCCGAGAGCCGTACGTGTGCCCTGCCCAACCAGACGAACGTCCAGCCACACCGTACCTCTGTCAAACTCGAGCCGAAAAGGGTGGTAATGTCAGCTGTGATGTTGTGAACCAAGCACAGTCGTCGATTCCGGAGTCTGGACACCACCTCGTTTCAATATCTGATCTCTAGTGCGTTAATTTCCCCCTCTCCTAACCCAAAAGAAAGAAAAACGTACAAAACAAATCTTAAACCTGTAAAGTTAAATCGAACCCTGAATTTATCGCCCCCCAGACGATTAGCTTTCCCTCATCTCCCATCGGCGCCGCCGCAGACATGTCCCGCCTCTGTGGCTTTCGTGCCATGGATGCGTTGTGGATCTCAGCCCTCGTCGGCGGGAGGGCTCCGGTTTTCGTATCAAGGTTTGTTGGCACGACGCTCTGATGGTGGTGATGGCGTCTCTTTCAATAATTTCTCCCCAGCTTCAGTACCATCTCGGCGGTGATGTCGAGAAACTTGTGGGAGTGGTGTCGTTCTCGAGTACTTCATCTGGTGATGGGTTCTCCGGATCGCTAAGGACTTACGTCGATGGTTCTTCCTTTTTCTTTGGCTCCGGGGTGGATGTGGTCTTTTTGACCGATTCGGCGACTTCCCGTCCGCAACCAACAACGTCAGGCCGGCTCAGGGAGGAGCGACAGTGGCGGCGCACCGTCGACACGGTCTGGAGGTTGAAGACAAAGTGCATCTCAAGGATCTCATTGTAATTTCATTTTTGTTGAGGGGTTTTGTATTGTTCGGTTTCTTGTAATGCCAAATCCTTTTCGTACAAAAAATCAAAACCTGAATTTTGAACATGGAAATTGGCCCTCTCAACAATCAAATTCTGGTCTATTTTCAACCCTGGATCTGTTTGGCACGTGAAAAATAAATAATATTTAAACTGGATAATTGTTCCTCTAACTGAGAAAGAAGGCCCACTTGTCATATAAATCTTCCACCTCAGGTCTCTACCAAGTCAATCTCTCTCTAGTCCAGAAAGATGCTCACAGCGGGCACTCCAATCTCAAGTAGCGGTGCATCCTCCATGTCATGCAGTTGCGGCGTCGCGTTCCCAGTTACCAAGGGCACCTCCAGAGGCGGGAAAGACGACGATGTTCTAGAGATTTACTCCACAAATTTCGACTCGGGGAAACGTCGGTGAGACAAGGGAGAGAGGGGAACCTCAGAGACAATCTGGTTGGGGGGGAACTCACTGGAGAAGGCGAAAATCATGACAACGCTCTGGTAGTGTGCATGTTGACGCCCAGAGTATCGACATCGTTCCGAACCGTGTGGCAGAATTTTTGGTGGCCCCTACTTCTGCCTGCCGCATCAAGCTTGCTCCTACCCACCAAACTCTTCTCCACTTGCTCCTGCCCAGAGCCGTCCCGGCCAACCTCCGCCGCCATGGAAGCCGCTCCGGCCTGCGACCTGCTCCTCCCGCTTCTACCCGACGCTTTCGAGGACAGCCGACGGACTGGAGGCTGTGGTCGGTGGCAGCGAGGTTGAGTGGGCGGCGTGGACTAGGAGTAGGACGGTGAGGCAGTTTCGTCCACGGCAAGGATGCCGATCGAACTGCTCCTTGTA
Source organism: Poa pratensis (assembly GCA_947311845.1). Classification (NCBI taxonomy): domain Eukaryota; kingdom Viridiplantae; phylum Streptophyta; class Magnoliopsida; order Poales; family Poaceae; genus Poa; species Poa pratensis. The sequence continues at coordinate 39,422,267 of CAMZMU010000065.1, forward strand.
TGTTGATGGGCCACTTAACTTCTGACAGTTGGCCCGTTTAGTCATTGAGACAATGTCGGATTTATTTTTCTAGTGCGCCAAACAAGTTCAGTGTTGAAATAGACCAAAATTTGATAGTCGAGAGTACCAATTTCCGGGATTCAAAGTTCATGATTCGATTTTGCTTTCGTCTACAAGTTTAAGATTTGGTTTGGACTTTTCCCGACCGTGCGCGCTCGACTCGATTTGTTTTTGCTCCTCTCGTGTTAGCTAGTACTAGAGGGAGCACTTGGTCGCATCTCATGCTTGTGCTCGATCGTATATATCGGCTGTACGATGGAGTGAGCTCGATCTCCTGCTGTTAACATCCCATCCACCAATCTCGTTCCCAGCTCACGTCTCCTCCCCAGAAAGATATGGCCTTGCGCCCTTCCCCTATGCCTATGCGCAAAGGTACATCGTCGCGCGCGTCTCCATCCCTTTCGTTTCGCTTTATCTCCTTCCCCTCTCGGTGCTCGCCTGCCCTTGTCTTGCTTTACCACTCCACTTTTCGTATCCTGAGCTAGCCTTTTCCGTCGTCGATCGATAGATTAACGAGACCAACCCCCGGGGCCGGCCGGCCTTGCGAAACAGGAGATCGGATATAAAGATGGCGCACGATCCCAGCCTAGGGTACGCGGACTACTTCGCGGTGCCGGGAAGCGGCGGCGGCGTCACACTGGTGGTGCCAGAGGTGGACGCGGGCGGCGAGCATGAGATGTATGGCGTCGGCGTCGGGCTGCACCATCAGTCGTCCGGCGGCGTGGAGATGTTCGGGGCGAGGGAATTCGCGGAGAGCAAGGCCGCGCTTGACGTGGACGGCTCGTCTACCATCAGCTTCTTCCGCGGCGACCAGCAGCACCGGCCGATGGGCCAGCAGGCGCCTCTGTCGCTCTCGCTCCATGGGCCGCCGGACACCGCGTCGTCGTTCATGCTGCACCACCAGCAGCTAGGCGGCGGCGGCGAGCCCCGGGAGCAGCCGGCGGCGTGGCAGGTGCAGGGCGCCGGCGGGTGGCACCTGCGCAGCTCCAGGTTCCTGCTCCCGACGCAGCAGCTCCTGCAGGAGTTCTGCAGCATCCCCGTGGACACCACCGCCACCAAGGCGCCCAAGAGGCCGCCACAGGAAGAACAGGGAGGTGGCGGCTCGTCGTCCTCCGCGTCGTGGCCCCCGTCGTCGACGCAGATCCAGAGTATGGACACCGCAGAGCTGCAGAGGCTCAAGGCCAAGCTGTACACTATGCTGGAAGAGGTAAGCCTAACCACCACAGCACCTCGATTCCTCAACCGAGCACCGATCGATCACGGGTCGAGCTCTCAGCAGCAACACCACAGCAGCTTCTTGGAAATCTCAAAGGCTGCAGGAGAGTGGAGTGGAGTGGAGTGGCAGTTCCATTATGGCTGCCCAAGGAGGGTTCCTGGGACAAGCACAGTGGCGACGATTCCATCCTGGGCCTCACCGTCCCCTTTTGGAAAGCTTTCTCCTTTCGTCTTGCTGCAGTTCGAGCTGCTAGGTGTCTGTACTGGGCATGCGACCCCTACACCCCTACACACACATACTCTCTCTCTCGTCGTCTGGTCTCAGCATGCATGGTGCATGGACTCGCAGTCTCACAGATCAACTGCTCCATGGCGAGTCCACAGAGTGCAGGCCGCGCTACTCGCTCCTACCTCTGGCCTTTCATGCCCATCTCCTTAAGCAATTACTGTTTTCGTTGCCTTTGTTTGGTATACTGCACACTTGTACTGTTGTACAGTGCAATTCATAGAAAGGGTAGGTGCAGATGCACTGCAGCTTGTTGTTTGCACAGGCCTATGTAGCTAGTAGTTGCCAGCCTCGTACTAGCTTCCAGGCAAGGAGAGGTAGTCAATAAGTCCAGACTACAGTCAAGCTACAGTGATTAGAATTTTCTTTGATGTTTCTCCGCTGTGATTTGTGAGGTTAATTGCGTGTGTTTGCGTCCATGGCAGGTGGACAGGAGGTACAGGAGGTACCGCGAGCAGATGAGGGCGGTGGCGGGGTCCTTCGAGGCGGTGGCCGGGCAGGGAGCGGCGGCGGTGTACACCAGGATGGCGTCGCGGACGATCTCCAAACACTTCCGGAGCGTCAGGAACGGGGTGGCGGCGCAGGTCCGGGCGGTGCGCGGGGCGCTGGGAGAGAAGGACGCCGGGGGCACGGTGCCGGGGATGACCAAGGGGGAGACGCCCAGGCTGCGGGCGCTGGACCAGTGCCTGAGGCAGCACAAGGCGTACCAGTCCGGCATGCTCGAGAGCCACCCATGGCGCCCGCAGCGCGGCCTGCCGGAGCGCGCCGTCTCCGTCCTCCGGGCGTGGCTGTTCGAGCACTTCCTGCACCCGTAAGAGGCCATCGTTACTTAATTATGCTTTCCACCAGTTTGTCTTTTCGTAGCCTCGCAAGAATTAACATCGACATCCCCTAGTTGGCTTTCCACGCCATCTTAATTAGAAAGATTTGATCCCCAAAAAAATGAAGATTAACATGCATTGCTGGGCAATGACATAGTATAGAATTTAGAAGTGATTTTTGATTTATTTTTTTAGAACAGAAGTGACTGATTTAATTCCATGAGAAAGAAATAGTACTACTCAGTACTATTTTTTGAAAGGGAAAAGGAAAGACTTTAGGACGAACAACATATCCTAACGAATAACTAACTCTTTTTGCGGAGAAACGAACTAGTACTAGGAAATAATTAAGGTTAAGAAACATAAACGTACGTGTGTATCCCTCATCAACTTGCAAAAAGATGCCAACGAACTAAATGGGTTTGCACATCAAGTGATGCTCAATTTTGATTCTCATTCTAAACATCGTTTGGCCTTGTGTTCTATTACGTGGCATTACTCTCACTGAACCATATTTGCCTTCGATTATAAATATCATCAAATAGTTATTTTGCCTTGATTTCATTTATACTCCCTCCGTTCATAAATGGATGTCTCAACTTTGTCAAAATTTGTACGTATCTAAACATACTCTAGTGTGTAGATACATGCATATTTAGACAAAGTTGAGACATCCTTTTATGGACGAAGAGAGTAGAAAATTCTATTTATATTGTAGTATAACCTAATAATAATGACATCTGTTATAGTTAGGTTATGGACATAAGGAGTTATGTTTCTTATGCGCACTCCTCTTAATTGCCTAATTATTAAACCTGATAGTAAAATAAAGTGGCACAATAGGCATTTAGCCTTGCTCTTCTGGTTTCCACCCAGAACAATATATATTTGGATATACGCATATGCCAACAGATGTTCTTCTTTTCTTCTATTACTGTTACGATGTCTACATCAAATACTAGACTTGTCTTGCAGGAATATTCCATGTACACCCTCCGTTCCAAATTCTTGACATGCATTTGTCTAGTAACGAATGTATCTAGACACTAAACAAGTATAGATACATCCGTATTTAGACAAACCCAAGTCAATTAATTTGAAACGGAGGGAGTACTACCGATGAAAAAACATGTTTACAACCGTATTCCTTCCTAGATATCTCCTTGTATTACACAAAACTAAGTAAAAATTACAAAATAATGTTTCTTGCAAATTCTTCTAGCCTCTAGCTGAGTAGCTGTACTACCTACATATGATCTAGATTGATGGCAGGTTATCTTACACCTTAAATTGGCATCTTCTCATCCAGGTACCCGAGCGATGTGGATAAGCACATCCTGGCGCGGCAGACAGGCCTATCACGGAGTCAAGTACGTACTCCTCAACACCAGTTCAACGATCATCATCATGATCGGCTAGAATCATGGAAAAATGTTCTTCTTTCGGGAGAATCGTAGTACAAAAACGTTAACCAATAGCCATTTTTCCTTTCCAATAATCACCCACACACACTGCTGGGCACTGATCGATCATCACGTCGTAATCATTGCGTTATTTGTGTCACATCGCCTACACATACACAGTGCTGGCCGGTTTCCTGCCACTAATTAAAATCGATTGATTCCACGTACACGCATTGTTGCCTCCGGCTGCTTATATTCCCTCCGTCTTTTAATACTCCCTCCGTCCAAAAATAAGTGTCTTAGATTTGTCAAAAAGTGGATGTATCTAGACTTGAAACATGTCTAGATACATCCACTTTTGTGCAAATCTAAGACACTTATTTTTGTACGGAGGGAGTAGTATAAGATGTTTTAGGTGTTACACATGTTGTCTAGATACATACTAAAATGAGTGAACATGCACACTAATACATATCTATATACATTTATATACATGTGCATGTGGACAAATGTTAAAACATCTTATACTGTAATAATTAGAAATTGCAAATGACATGTCAACGTACTCGTCGTCGTCGTCGGTCGGGTGCCACGTCGGAGTCGTTCGTACGTTTATGTCTTCACGTGCTCCTTTTCAAAGTTCAGACAAAGAATCTAATTGAGTGTGTGGTGTGCGATACGAGTCTGTGTTTTGTACTCGTGGGAAATATTTACGGGTGACATCTTAGTTTGTGCGATCGCTTACCGTGCATTTCGCATGCATGCAGGTTTCGAATTGGTTCATCAACGCCAGGGTGAGGCTGTGGAAGCCGATGGTGGAGGAGATGTACTCGGAGGAGATGAAGGACAAGGAGGAGGGAGCGGCAACGGCGGCGGGCAGTCCACGCAGCACGCCAGCGATCTGCTCATGGGGAACCCTAACCCATCGGGGAGCTACGCCTCGGAGGCGCGGGGCGGGGAGCAGAAGCCGACGCGGGCTCAGCTGCAGTTGCACGATGCCGGCTCGCTGGCCTCGGTCGTAAGCATCGGCCGGAGCACGGACCAGCAGAGCCTCAACTTCGGCCTGATGGACGACGACCAACTCGGCTTCGACGCGTACGAGGCGGCGGCCGCGGCCGGGTTCGGCAACGGCGTGTCGCTGACGCTGGGCCTTCACCAGCAGCAGCAGCACCACCACCACCACGGAGACGTGAACGTTGCCGCGTTCGCCGCGCCCTCCTCCTCGTCGTCGTCCGCCGTACATGGCGGCGCTGCCGAGTACATGTTCATGGCCAGTGAGAACCAGTTGGGTGGCAGCCTGCACTCGTCTAACGGCAGCGAGTTTGGGGCCGGCATGGCATCCACCGCCGACGCAGCCGCATCGCAGTTCCACCGGGAACTTGGCGTCACCGGGTTCCACCTCCTCCGTGACCTCGCCGGGTGATCTCCGTCGGTCGATCTCCTATTCTCAGCGGCATCACACACCGCGCACACTGATGTACAGGGACCATCATATCATAGACCGGAGGTCGGGGGCGAACGCGACAACATGATATATGTACGATGGGGAATTGGGGATGTGTAAGGGCTGGGATGCATGGTAGCTCGCGTACGTACTCTCCGGTATACGCACGCGGGTTTGGTTTTTTGTAGCGGCTTAGATACCTCTATTTAATTCTTGGCGGCATGTCTGCGTCTATGTATACTGTACATGTTCCACGGCGGCTGCGGCCGCGGGGCTCCGAGAGAGATGCTACACCTATATATGGGATGTTCTTACGGACCCTCCTGAAAATGAGCAAAAAAAAAAGCAGCATACCCATCGATGCAGTTTGTAAGGCATACACTACACGTAGTTTAACCAAAAAAAACATTAATTTGGTCAATAAAATATAATCTAGATGTCAAAAAAATTATAAGATTGGATTCATATTCAAAAGGAATTTTCAATGATATAATTTTTGTGACATATAATGTATATTTTGTTGACCAACGTAATGGTTAATTTTTTCGTAAGCTGTGTGCATATCTTATAAACTGTACCGGAGGGAGTAGTGAGTTGTGCGGTACATTTCTTGGATCAGGTGTAGCGTCGGTGCAAAAAAAATGTGTGATACACAATGTCATGTTGAAAGAAAAAAAATCTCAGTAAAAAAATCTCTATTTCTCGTGAAACGACACAAGTTCCATCTTCCAATCGAGGTACAGGTAAAGAGTAGTCCCAATATACAGAATGTCGCAATGCATGTCCAATGAGAAATATCTCACTGAAACAAGTCTCCTAGAAGGAGGTTGACTGGAGTACACTGGGCGCCCATTATGTTTCAAAAAAATTACAATAGTAAGTTGGTATGCCAAATAATGAACAAACCTAATTTAGAGATACTGAAATAATAACTTACATATATATTGTTTTCTGAAGGATGGAGCAGAGCATCTCACAAGAGAAGGATTATGCATCATACGTGCCTACAAGAACGTGCTCGGTCCTGTTCGTGCCTAGCCAAGGCCTGCCATTTTTGTGAGGTGCCCGAAATCAGCTCTGACAGGAGAGGAGCTATAGAGAGCATGTGGTGCTTTTTTATTTCCAGTTACTATCATACAGCTACCTCTCTGCCCACATATCCGGGTGTGACTCCGGGTTCGTGACTTCCTGCTTCTTTTTCAGCGAAAGCTCCAAGAGCCGGTCGAGAGGAACCGGGTGCTGGAGACTTTGGTGCAACAGCTGAGGCGGCAGCTCAAGGACGCCGAGGGTAAGTACCCGGCGTCTTGGATTTGGCTTTTCTTTTTCTTTTTTATTTTTCTCGTAATTCTGAAGGGAAACTGCCTCTTGCAGGCACGGCGGCGAGAAGGGCCGAGGACCAGGCTCGCAAATTTGAGGTGGAGATGACAGATCTCCGCGAGCGCGCCGCCAAGGCCGACAGGCCGGAGGCCGAGGCGAGGAAGATGGCTGAGGTGAACGCCGAGCGCGAGGGCGGGTATGAAAAGCTTGTCGGCTGGAAGAACCGGCTAGAGCGAGAGCTGGACGATGCGAAGAAGGCGGCGGAGGAGAACGCCAAATCTCTCGCCGAGCAGCGAGAGGCCTTCAGGCTGCTAGACCAGGCAGAGAAGGAGGGCCGTCAGAAACACGAAGCGGCCATCAAGCTCCACGAGGAACGCCTGAAGGAGTTGCAGGATCAGCTCGGGCGGGTCGATGAAGCCATCACTCATAAGTCTTCCATCTTCTCGTCCTCTTGCCGATTTCCCGCTTGGGCTTTCCTTTCTCTTTTCTTGATGTACTCTTCCGGGTGTAGGCTTCTACTCGGATCTTGAGGAGACAACGCCTGACGGGTCCTTGGATGACCGGATCGCCGGGCTGGGTAAGCTGACGGAGAAACTCTACTCGGCAGGAGCTGAGATTTGTGGCACCTTGTGGCCGGAGGGGAGCGGAGCTGACAGCGCTTCTGGTGACACAGCCCGGCTACCTGATGTGCCACAGGCCCACCTTCCAGGACACGGCGGCACGCGGGGGTGCCGAGGTGGCGTTGACGGTGCTGCTCTCTTGGCACAAGAACGTCGACATGGCGAAGCTCGGTGCCGTCTTCCGGAGGGGCACCAAGTTCACGGAGCTGCGCAAGACGGAGGGCGTCGCGCTCGCCGCCAGCCGACTCCAGAGGATGCTCAACTTCAACGACATCGTGGAGGAGGTGGAGAAGCCGAAGACGGCACTCACGCAGGCGTCCGAGCAGGGCCAGGAGGCGGTGAAGGCGCCCGAGCAGAGCGAGGGGCCGATGAAGGCTCCCGAGCCGAGCCAGGAGGCGACAGAGGGGTCCGAGCCGAGTAAAGACGTTTGCGCTTGACCTGATCCCCAGGATGCCAGGTGTAGCTGTAGACCTTGTCGTATCAGACTTGCAGTAGAGCTTGTTGTAGAACTCGTGTTATGCTTTTGTAGATTTGGTGTGGAGTTTGGCTCCTTGGACTTATTTCGTTTTTGCGTCCTTTTGTTTGCGTGTCTTGCTTTTTCCTTGACTTGACCCGGTGGAATTGCATCCACGGGGTATTCCCCAGCCCCCGAGTTTTGAGTTGGCTCGTCGTAGGGGAGCCGGGTCGGAACTCTTCCTCTTTGGTTATTTTTGTGTTGAGTTGTGGACCGAAACTCGGTACCCCGAGCTCCGGGCTGTGGAATGGCGACTTTGCTGAGTGCCGGCTCGACGGTGAGCCGGCTAGCGCAGCGCGCGATCCCCAGCCCCCAAGTTTCGGGTTGGGCCGCTGAAGGGGGACTGGACTGAAACTTTTCTTCTTTTTCTTGAAGTTGCAAGCCGGGACTCGGTACTCCGAGCGCTGGGTTGCCGCATGGCGTCTGAAGGGGATCGTATGCAGAAAACAAAAAAATCCCTAACAACGATAACCTAAATAGACAGAATCTATTACTATGCAGATATAGAGTAACGGAGAAGATCGATGTCCATACCCTTGTAGACCGAAAAACGGGGATTACGCTCCCGCACAAGCGTTGTCGATGAAGCCGACGTAGCCGACCTCAAGGTCGTGTAGACGAACTCCTCCAACTGCTGCAAGTGCAGCACCTCGTAGCTCTACACACGTACGGTGTAGACGATGACCTCCGGGCTCCGATCCAGCAAAGCAGCGGAAGCAGAAGACTTGGATCCAGCAGCACGGCGGTGTGCGTATGGTGGAGAGAACTTCTCAACCCGTGCGTAGCTCCAATTGCGGAGTCACGTCTTAAACGGATGAGAGAGAGAGAGGAAGGATGCATTTTCCAAAGGCAATGGGCACCCCTATATAAAGGAGGGAGGGGTGTCACCCTTGGTGGCTTAGCCATGTGGGACTATTCCCACATGGCCAGCCGCACCAAGGGGTGCGCCGGCCCTAGGTGGGCCCCATTTGGCCCACCTAGGGCAGCCCCCTCCCAATTCGCACCAAGGGGGGAAGTCCCCCCTATGGGCCTTTTCCCTTTGGTCAAGGCCCATTTAGGTTGGCTGCCTTTAAAAATTCGAATTAAATTAAAATAAAATATATTTAACCATTAATTACATTAATTAACATTAAATACATGTTATCTAATTTATTCGACCTCCGAAACATCTTTTGTTGCCCTCCGAACTCCATCGGATATGTCCCGGGACCATTTTGGAACCCTTCTCTATTTTATCTTCGATATCCAATCTAATTTAAACGTCTTCTACCCTTAAGTGTGCCACCCTACGGTTCGGGATCACTCCAGACATGATCGAGACATTTCTCCGATCAATGACTAACAGCGGGATCTGGAAACCCATGATAGTCCCTGTGCGTCCACGAATATCTTTGTCGTCTGAACCTTAAACGTCAAGTCCCATACATTTTGCCTGGCGATACTTAGTTTGTCTGAGACTCGATCTCCGGTATCACGATACCTAGCTCGATCTCGTTACCGACAATACTATCTTTACTCGTCTGTGATATTACATCCTCGTGACCTAGTCACATGCTTGAAGCTCATTGATGCAATCTCACCGAGTGGACCCAGAGTATCTATCCTGCTATGTGGATTGGCAAATCCGGCTCTTGATCATACTCCTCAACCTATTCCTTCGGATACCTGATATGCGACACCTTTATTGTCACCCTATTTAAGGTGTGACGTTTGATGCAATCAAGGCACCTTCCAGAGATAGTGATTAAATACGATCTCACGGTCGAAGGCTTGAGTACTACGTTCTCCTATATATTGGGTGTGCGTCCATCACATCATCCACCTAATGACATGACTCCATTATCAATTGACACTCATGTCCATGATCAGAAAACCTTGATCATCAGTTGATCTCAATGGACTAGTAAAGAGGCTACTAGGGACTTGGTTGTTTACATACCACACGTGTATCAATGTTTCCGCTTAATACAGTTATAGCATGGTATAAAATATATTATGAACAATCGAGATATGACAAATAAAATATCTTTATTAATTGCCTCTAGGGCATATCTCCTTCAGCGTCTTTGCCGAGCGTCGGCTCGACGGTGAGCCGACTAGCACAGCGCGCGATCCCCAGCCCCCGAGTTTCGGGTTGGGCTGCTGAGGGGGGGCCGGGCTGAAACTTTCTTCTTTTTCTTGAAGTTGCAAGCCGGGACCTGGTACTCCAAGCGTCGGGTTGCCGCATGGCGTCTTTGCCGAGCGCCGGCTCGACAGTGAGCCAGCTAGCGCAGCGCGCGATCCCCATCCCCCGAGTTTCTGGTTGGGCCGCTGAAGGGGGACTGGGCAGAAACTTTTCTTCTTTTTCTTGAAGTTGCAAGCCGGGACTCGGTACTCCAAGCGCCGGGTTGCCGCATGGCGTCTTTGCCGAGCGCCGGCTCGACGGTGAGCCGGCTAGCGCAGCGCGCAATCCCCAGCCCCCGAGTTTCGGGTTGGGCCGCTGAAGGGGAGCCGGGTCGGAACTCTTCCTCTTTTTCTTGTTTGTGCTTCTGTGCTGGGTCTGAAGCCAGGGCCGGAGCGTCGAGCGCTGGGCTGCCGAGTGCCGGCTCGTCGAGGGAGCTGGCAGGCGGGACGCGCGACTCCCAGCCCCCGAGTTTCTAGGCTGGTTCGCCGGAGGGGATCTAGGTCGGAACTTTCTCTGGTTTGCTAATCTCGTAACTGAGGCATGTCATTAGCACATTGAGTGAAAAAAGATTCATGCAAGTAAACGTTGCCGAGTAAATATCGGGAATCGGCTTGCTCTTTGGCCGGGTACTTGGACTATTTTCGTGTGCGCGGCGTCGTCCGGGCGCAGGCTCTTGCCGCTGAACTGTCGGGTTGCGTTCTGTAGCCGGATCCGAAGAGATGCCGGGACGCACGGGGCACAGGACTCAAGTCGGGTAGCCGGATGCAAGCGTTGCGGGAATCCGGCAACGACTTTTCCTTTGCGAGTTTTTCGCGTGTTAGCGACCTCGGGCTTTTGCTCTTGCCAGCCGGGCTGTCGGGTTGCGGTCTGCGGCTGGAACCGAAGAGGTGGGCTCTGGTGCTGTTACACATTACTAGCCATCCCTTAAGTAAATGAGGCTGCAGGCGGCCAGCGAGCCCCTGAGTGTGAACCCGGGAGGGCGGTGGGAGCCACAAGTGATACATATAAAAAGGTTAGAGATGTGGGGGCAGCCCCCGAGTGCCGTTGGGGGCTATGCGATTTATTTCTTACTCTCTGCGGTACGAGTCGCTGCAATTGTCGGGTACATCGGGAGTCGACAGGTCAGGGTCGGCTGGAGGGCAGGTCGACTCCTCTGTCCCGCAGCCCCCGAGCTGCTCGCTGGGATAGCCGGGATGCGCTTTCCGGGTCTTCGAGCCGCTTGGTGGTGATTCTCACCGGCTGCCCGTCTAGCGCCGGCCTGCTGAGGAAGCGGGCGAGTGGCGCTCGTGTCGATCGCGAAAAAAAATAAGGAGATAGTATCCTTAGCACCTCGAGCGGGTATTTGTTATGCTTCGAATTTTTTAGGTGAACTGAGAAAACCTAATCGCCGTTGCTAGACTATTTCGACCGTTTTCACGTGCGCCTTGCCGTCCGGGCGCGGGCTCTTGCCGGCTGAACTGCCGGGTTGCGGTCTGCAGCCGGATCCGAAGAGATGCCGGGACGCGCGTGGCACAGTACTATGATCTAATAGCCGGGTTCGGGTGCTTTGGTAGAGACCGGCGAACGCCCTTCCCTTAAGTGTGTTTCACATGTAATTAACCTCGGGCTTTTGCTCTTGCCAGCCGAACTGTCGGGTTGCGGTCTGCAGCTAGAACCTTGTACATGTAGGAAGAAGCATTTTTGTTTGCCCGCAGAAGAGTTACATGCCAAGATTTAATATTAAAATGATTGTAGCATAGCGTCACGATTCTAGCAAAATGACGGGGTAGGGGACGAAATCGACTTAACGCACCGTGTCAACCGGTGGAATTTCAAAATGAAATGGCTGTCTAATTCCGTGGCAACCAAACGACACGAGTCTTAGAATTGCGATTGAAACTACAAAAATCAGTTACAACCCCACATACAACTGGAAAGAAAACTCAGCTTCAACCCCACCACCTGAAAAAGTTTCAGTTGCAACCCCATTTGCAGCTAAAAAAATATCGTAGTTGCAACGCCCTTAGAAAAATATCTCAATTCCATTCCCATTTGCAACTAAAAAATATCAGTTACAACCCCACGTGCAATTGGAAAAAACTCAGTTGCAAGTTTGCAACCCCACTTGCATCCGGGAAATTTCAGTTGCAACCTCATTTGCAAATGAAAAAATATCTCAGTTGCAACCCCACTTGTAAGTTGTAACTAGAATATCTCAGTTGCAACCCCATGTGAAATTGGTGAAAAAACTATCTCAGTTATAACCCCACTTACAAGTAGTGAAAATTTCTCAGTTTCAACCCCACTGAGGCTCACACAAAAATTAAAAAAGAAAACACCTCACAATGGTTATAAAAAACATAGACAAAAGGCCCAGAAAAGACAAAAGTCAACTCAGCTCATTAAAAAAACAAGAACACGAAGATGGGGGAAAAATCTGTGTGCACTGGTGCAGCAGGCTGGCCGCTGGGGCAAAAGGGCCCAGCTTTGTAGACAAAAAGAAAAATAGTAAAAAGCCCAGCATGTAATGTTCACCGTGTGGTAGAACAGGCCCAGCCAATCACTAGAAAAAGGGTTCACTTTGAAAAGGGAACCAGACAATCGTTCTAATTGTGACAAGTGTCGGTTTCTCCTCACATGATTTAATTTTGTTTGTCTGCATGTCTGCCATGTGTCACAATTAGATTGAAAGTGGGGGGTATGAGAGAGAAAGGGAGGGCATGCACGTACGTGGGCATACAGTTTTGCCTTTTTGTCTTTTATTTTTCAAATCCAAATTTTAAAAACGAAATATCTTGAGAACCGTTTATCCAAATTACGAACCGTTTTCATTTTTGAGCTCCTCGCGTCGAGATCTTCAAAACTAGATCACATGTTGATATGTTTCGACGAACTTTTTTTTGTACAACCGGTTATGTATAGTTGTACAACCTGTGTCTGTAGTTGTACAACCCAAATTATGTATGTGTAGTTGTACAACCTGTGTCTGTCTAGTTGTACAATTTGCGTCTGTACAACATGTGTCTGTATAACCTGTGTCTGTCTAGTTGTACAACCTGCGTCTGTACAACCTGTGTTTGTCTAGTTGTACACCCTGCGTCTGTACAATCTGTGTCTGTACAACATGTGTCTGTCTAGCTGTACAACTTGTGTCTGTACAATCTGTGTCTGTCTAGTTGTACAACCTGTGTCTGTACAACTTGTGTTTGTTTAGTTGTACAATCTGTGTCTGTACAACCTGTGTGCACATCTCAGAATTTTAGATTTACGTGTAGGATGTACAAGGCTTATCCTACTGCCAGGTTTTCTGTACATCCGAGGCATGTGCGTGGTTTCCTGTACATCCAATCGATCGGCCTTGCAAAAAAAATCCAATCGATCGGCCAGGGATGTACAAGCGAGCATCGGGCTTTCTAGCTGTACGCGGGGCGCTTCGCCTGGGACGGACGTACACGCGCGGGAATAGTACGCGACGGCCATAGCGGCAGCTGGTTTGACGCGGGAAGCCTGGCGTCGCACGGCCGCGTCGTGTGCGTGCCGTGTCAAAATTTACTTCCCCTAGGTTGTCAACACGTGGCCTCTTGTGAGATCGTGGGTCTACCAAAAAGTGACCTTTGAGAAGGGAATCCTTTTCCTAATGGTACCTCTGCACATACAGATCATAATAGTGGCGACGAGACAAGCTAACAGCCCAATTGGATGGTCAGCGTGTTGACTAAGCAATAGCTGAGAATTAGCAAAACCAATAATTTATAATACACACTCATTTAATGGCTATAATATTTAGTATCTCGACTATGCCCAATTGCATTTTGCACATTCTGCTAGGCAACAAAATGTATCATAAGTTTTTTTAACCTTTTGTACGCAGTATAGTTTGACAATAATTCTTCACCTACTGACTACAAACTGCGTGTGTTCGCTGAATTGTGAGCCATGACTCGAGAAACCAACAAAAGGAGGTGTACACGAGTATATGGACCTGGACAACACCACAGGCCACCGGGAAATAAGATCCAAAGAAAGGCGATCAGGCCATTGACCCGGCTAAGTCTAAGTAGTCGAGTCCTCGTTTGCCACGCAGGCAAGCACCTCGAACAAACGAACAAAACGACCTGACCACCGTTAGCGCACTAGCCACTTTTAGCAAACTCGTCGATCAAGCCTGGCCATTGCGATCGATCACGACGAGGTCGTTGGCATGAGGGGCGGAGGAGGGGCCGGGGACAAGCCTCCGGCCAACGGCATGCACGGCGGTGCGGCGGCGCACAGTGCCTCCGGTGTCAAGGCCAAGTCTTCTTTCCTCTACGGCATCCTCCTCTACGTCGTCCTGCCGGTGCTGTTTATGTACATGGTCATCGTCGCTATCTCGCCGATCTACAACCCGCGGTGCTCGCCGGAGGGCGCCGGTGCGATGGTGCATTTCGTGGTGGCCAATCCAAACGCCTCCTCGTCGAACACCACGACGCTGTCCCCGCCGCCGCCGCCGATCAAGCCGCTGGTGTCAGCGGACGAGGCGCCGACCGGGCTGCGGCACATCGTGTTCGGCATCGGCGCGTCGTCGGCGCTGTGGAAGAGCCGGAAGGAGTACATCAAACTGTGGTGGCGGCCGGGGCGGATGCGTGGGTTTGTGTGGATGGACAAGCCGGTGGAGGAGTTCTACTCCAAGAGCTCCCGCACGGGGCTCCCGGCGATCATGGTCAGTTCGGACACGTCCAAGTTTCCCTACACGCACGGTGCCGGCAGCCGCTCGGCGCTGCGGATCTCCCGCATCGTCTCGGAGAGCTACCGCCTGGGCCTCCCCGGCGTCCGGTGGTTCGTCATGGGCGACGACGATACGGTGTTTCTCCCGGAGAACCTGGTTCACGTGCTCTCCCGGTACGATCACACACAACCGTACTACATCGGGTCGCCGTCCGAGAGCCACATCCAGAACCTCATCTTCTCCTACGGCATGGCATTCGGCGGCGGCGGGTTCGCCATAAGCCGCGCGCTGGCGGAGGAGCTGGCCAAGATGCAGGACGGGTGCCTGCACCGGTACCCGGCGCTGTACGGCAGCGACGACCGCATCCACGCGTGCATGTCGGAGCTGGGCGTGCCGCTGACGCGGCACCCGGGGTTCCACCAATGCGACCTGTGGGGCGACGTGCTGGGCCTCCTGGGCGCGCACCCGGTGGCGCCGCTGGTGACGCTGCACCACCTCGACTTCCTGGAGCCGGTGTTCCCTACGACGCCGTCGCGGCCCGGGGCGCTGCGGAAGCTGTTCGACGGCCCTGTGCGGCTGGACTCGGCGGCGGTGGCGCAGCAGTCGGTGTGCTACGACCCGGAGCACCAGTGGACGGTGTCGGTGTCGTGGGGGTTCGCGGTGATGGTGGTGCGCGGGGTGCTGTCGCCGCGGGAGATGGAGACGCCGGTGCGGTCGTTCCTCAACTGGTACCGGCGCGCGGACTACACGGCGTACTCGTTCAACACCCGGCCCGTGGCGCGGCAGCCATGCCAGAAGCCCAACGTGTACTACATGCGCCAGTCACGGATGGACCGGCGCCGGAACGTGACGGTGACGGAGTACGAGCGGCACCGCGTGAAGCAGCCACCATGCAGGTGGCGCATCGCCGACCCCGCCGCGCTCCTCGACCACATCGTCGTCCACAAGAAGCCAGACCCCGATCTCTGGAAAAGGGTACGTACGCTTTTTTGTCACCCACTTATATCCATTATATATGTTTTTGATGCTAGCTCTTTTCATCTCCATTCTTGAAAGTAAAACTCTGTATTACGTTCTTGCTCGTTAATTAACAAGTTTTTGCAAATTGTGCAGTCTCCGAGGAGGAATTGCTGCAAGGTGGTGTCTTCGCCGACGAAGGGGAAAGACCGGTCGATGAGCATCAACGTCGGCGTGTGCAGGGAAGGTGAGTTCGCCAAGGTTTAGTTGGCTGGCCGGAATTAGGTTGGTGCTCGGATCAGCTTAGTTAGTGGGTAATTTCATATCCTGCATGTTTGTACCTTGACCATTGGCCGTGTTGCTTGTGCATGCAGTGAGATCGGTTAAATGGGGCAGAAGCAGAAGGAGATAGCGGCGGCGGAGAGGTCCCGGCGGAAGCGGGAAACGAAAGCCCCAGCCAAGTTTATTACTAGGACGGGATCGACTAAAATAGCACGTTAACTAGTCTTAGCTGATCGATCGATGGATTGGTCAGACTCTGATGAGTGCTGAACTGCTGACTACTAGAAGTACACTGCGACGACGCGTGCATGATATGCGACGACGTCTGGGCAGCCGTGTAGAGTATAGGGACGTGCCGGGGACTCCTTTGTGCTTGGTGTAAGCTATGTTCGTTCATGTGGAGGAGCACGGTCGACTTTAACTTAGCAGAAACAATAGTTTTTTTTTTCGTTGATTGGAAACAGAAAAAAGGTTGCACAAGGATGCAAATAGTACGGAGTAGTAGATAGTACCTATTGCAATATTAAGCAATTTTTGGATGAATTTAGTTAACCAAACCAACGTTGGACAATCAGATTTCTAGCAGATCTGCATCTAGACAAAAATCAAGTGTAAGCAGAAAGATGAATAGCACATTCTTGTTGGTCACGTGTAGCGTTGTTGTTGTCGACCATGGTGGTGAAGAGGACATAGTCAATGCGCCGGAATCAGAGTTGATATAGTACCGGTCGACGCATCTATAGTTAAACGGAAGTGGGAAGTTGCGACTATGTGCTCCCCAGAAACCTTATCACTCGCTCCCGGTTACTGGACGGGGTTCCAAAAGTCTGCTCTCTCAAACAGTCATGCTCACGGTCGTCGGGATGGTGAAGGCTGAAAGCATCACATCAAAGGGAACTTGGCAATGGCATGATAGCGAGGGTGAGCTCTCGAGTTCTAGATCCACGTGGTGCGTTCTCTCTTCTTTGTATAGCCCGGTGACAGGCAGACAACATAACCGTCATAAGGTGGAAGAAACAGGGCACATGTCAAACATGTGCATGCTTATTTAGGTCCTCTTTCTTTGGTTCAAAGGATTTCAAATAAATGTGTCAAATTTAGTACATAGGAACTTTTCCTATATTCCATTTGGTTAAACAGTGAATCCACCAAAAGTTTCTATAGATTGTTTTCCAACACTATAATCCGATAGTATTTCTAGCAAGTGGTAAGACCTCAAAAAAATCTTATATGTTCATGACAACTATAACACGTACTCAATCTTTATAGAATTATTATGTGTTTTTCTACGGTGCAATCAAACAACACATGCTACTTATTCCTACGTTTAAAAGCAAGGCATGGTGTGCTAGGCTAGGCCTAGATAACGAGACATATTGGAACGTTTAACTCGAACCCGTTAAAAAACCAACGCATGGATATTTAGCTAGTTATCTTGATATAAGGCACATCATGTGTTTACTAAGAATTATTGCCTCACTGAGCTGGCATTGACTTTACCGGCGGCAATGACAAAAGTTGAAATGTCCTTCTCAGTGACGATTATCATCAATACCAAGTGGCGCAACTAGGTGCTCACATTGGCTTTTTTATGACTTGACGATGTGCTACATTGAGCGAGTCATATTCAAAAGTATTGATTGATAAACTTAAGGAAGATTTTGAAGAAAAAGGTGAGCTTTTCCCTTGGTTAGGAATTGTACATAACATTAAAACTTTATTATTGATATGTTTGTAGGTTTTACTTATATGAGACTATTTTGTTCTTTGCACCATTTCTATAGAGTTTCATGAGTTTGTCGAGTCTTGCTATCCTTAGAGCAAGTACAATAAGCTTATCTAAGCAGGCTATAAGGAATTAAATAATATTTGTTAGATGACATGGAAGAGAGAGAAGATGAGAGAGAAGGAGAGTGAGCTCTCATGCAAGAGCCAGCTCTAGCACGGGCTCCTAGACACTTTGTGAGAGTGAGAGGTGGGCCATATCTTAATAAATTAACACATTCTTATATCTAACTATTGTACATGTTGGCTATATGGTTGGCTATAGATGACATGGCAATCTCTTATAGCCAGCTGTTGGCTATACTATTGTACTTGCTCTTAGCGATCAAAATGTGTGGCTCAGCTCGTCGTTCTTAAGTCTTAACCCGAGTCGAGCAGCTCGCAAGTTTCGAGGTTTATTTCCAGTCCTATGCTAGACGTAGGGGGAAAAAAACCCGGCCCAAAAGCACCAGAGTACTATGCGGAAGGAAGATATTCCCCGACGAAAAACCGGTTGGCCCAGCTACACAAACAACCTACTACTCCGTTATTCCCCGTTCCTATCCTACTCCGTTCTGAAAAAACTGTTCCGCTCCGCCGCCACTAGGGATGGCACCCGCAGGGTATGGGTAAGGGTGGAGCCACCCCATACCCTTACCCGTCGCCCTCAACCTGACCCGTCACCCGTACCCATACCCTTGTGCGGGTACAACTTTTTACCATACCCTTCACCCGACAAGGTAAAGTGTTACCCGCGGGTAAAAATACCCTCATTTACAACACAATAGAATGAGTAGAAAAAAAGTCGTAAAAAACATCATATAATCATATAACTCTAACCAGCAGAACATTTGAGACCACATCACAAAATTATGAACTGCAGCACATTGTCCAAAGAAACACATTGTAAACAGCAACACATATACTTATAAACAGCAACACCTGTAAGCAGCAGCCCCTACGCATAAACAGCAGCAACACTTGCGCATAAACAACAACACATTTTAATGATAAAAAACAGCACATAGCCATAAAACAACAACACGTAGTCATACACTTTAAGTTCACAAACTCACGACAAAGTACATAGTAATTTTGGCCATACACAAGACCACAAAATACTCATTACAATAAATTGTTTCATATTTAGAAGGGTACATGGGTACAAGGGTATGGGTTCGTACCCTCTCCACCTGATGGGTACAAAATTTCTCCATTTACATACCCATGGGAATTTTTTTCCCCAAACCCTTACCCTAATAGGGTTTTTACCCGCAGGGTACGCGGGTCATGGGTACCCATTGCCATCCCTAGCCGCCACCCACCCGTGGCCGACCCGTGGTTCGTCGACGCCCGAATTTCTCGCCGGAGTTACGCGATCCGTGCGCGCTCTTACCCCTCCCGCGTCGCCGGTAATCTCTCAGGATTTTCCCGACTTGCCGCCTATTTCTCCGTTCCCAGTTGTCGCGCTATCTGTGCATATAGATCTAGAACTCACGCGGACACGCTTCGAGTAATCTCTGACGTTGCTAGTTCGATGTTAGTAATTGCAACCTGCGAATCCTCTTGGTGATAACGATATCTGGGTGCACGTACGATGGCTGCAGTAGAGAATCAGTTTCATTGATTCAAGAATCAAGAGTGCATATCTCCCGCTAAAAAAAAGTTTTAACAGTACATACCTCTGTGGTAAATTGAACAATTCGCACATCTGATTGGTCTTCTTTTCTTTGCTCTCTGCAGCTTACGATTTCTGAAATTGTCTCTGAACTGCGTACACACCGATTTGTTCTTCAAGTGGCAATGGTAAGTGAATCTTGATTAGAAAGGAGCAACATGTGATTGTGCAACATGGGTAGATGCTGTGTTTGTAACCAACTTAGTTTGCAGGATCTTAATGGTCTGGACAGTGAAAAGTCGGCGAATAGGCTCTATGTGGGGAATCTGGATTTTAGGATATCAGAGTGAGTTATTACTTGTGTATTTACTTTCGTTTTCCTTCCAATGCCAGCCTGGTGTAATGTGTAATCCAACATTGTAGTGTGATTCTCTAGGTCTGACGTTATCAAGATGTTCTCCCCCTATGGAAAGATTATAGCTGAGGATTTCCTCTTGCACACGCGTGGCCCAAAGCGTGGCGAGCCCCGTGGATATGCCTTTGTTCAGTACACTACCAAAGAGGTACGACCGTACGAGTAATATTCATTGCTTGTTGCAGATATTGACGGGTCCTGGTAATTCTCACCTTTGTCACCTGAAGTGAGCATGCAGGAAGGTCAGTTGGCAAAGGAAAAGATGAATGGCAAGTTAGTCCGTGGACGTCCTGTGGTGGTTCACCTTGCAAGTGAGAAGTGCTTCATAGACTCCAGTAATCCACAGAGAGCGCTGAAAGACAAGAAACTGGCTGGCGGTTCGGGAAGCAAATCAGCACTGACTGATCGTGCTGCAAAGATATCTGCTATAAAAAACAAGTTGAAGTCTCTAGAGAATGAGGGATGCAGCACAAAAAGACCAAGACTTAAGCCAGATGACTTGAAAAGCACTAGCGGAGAATCTGATAAGAAGCTTTGAAGTGAAGTGTCAACGTGTTGTGAATAACGCCCTATTGTGCTGGTTGCATTGCTGATGGTGCCACAGTTGTAATACTTTAAGCTTTATTAAGTTAGGCAAACCACAGATGTAACATTACACAGTTCACCAGATTTGTACAACAGGTTGTACCAATCACCATCTTCCAAGTAACAACAGAAACCATTTTCTAATCCAGTTCTCTGGTTGTGCGCTAGTTTATGCAGCCAATCTTCATCCTACTATATATTTGCTCAACTGAATTGTGTCACAGTTGGTTTATCCAACTCTTCTGAAATTTTTAATGTCACTTACCTCGAAATCATGTGTCGTTAAATATCATTTTATGCTGTTACTTGTCTAGAGTTGAATAGGATGCAAAACCATTTTGGATATTTTGTATCCATTTCTTGTCACCATCAAACATAATGTTAATTATGTTTTCGCTTTGTGCAAACTGACCTGGAGGTAAGGAAAGAGGTGCTTTCACTTTGTAAGATTGGAACCTTCTTAATAAGGATATTGTCTCTTAGTCAAATGGACATGTAGTATCAGTATGAGTGCAATTCTTATATTTACACACTACTACCTGAAAGTAGAGCAGCATATACAGCAAATGATTGAATAACCATTTTCCTTCAGTATACCCTTGTTACTGTGAGATCCTTGAGTTGACTTAGGTTTAATAAACTCTAGAAAAGCTTCATAGTTGCTCAACGATATGTTACATGTGATTTGTGTCAGTATTGTAATTATCATCCTTCTACCTCATCTCTTGTTTCAACTTTCAACTAGAATATCTTTGTGGTTATTCCAGTATATTTGTAGAGTAGCGTTTGATGGAATCTCGTATATACTTGGTTTTGATCTCAATATTATTTATCTGTCAAGAATCTCGGAAGTGAAATTACATGGAAACATGCAGGTAATTTTTTATTTCTGTTATTTATGTTGCTTTTTGAGTTTGTTTGCTACCCCCATATCATGCACTAACATCCATGGACATGGGTGTATGAATTCTCCAGGGTCATATTCTGAATAATGATGCAAGATACATTGAGTAAAGGTTCTGCAATCTGTGCTTTTAGAAAGCTAGGATTTGTGGGGACAAAATGTACTCTATTGTTCGACAAAGTGTGACAAGTCCAGAATCTGACATATTACGGAGGTATATGTTTGTCTGGTCGGCATCATTCATATATAGTTCTGTCTAATTTGCTGTTTAGTTTTGGAATATAAAGCAGTGACAAACCAACACATTAGTGATTCGTGTCTTCAGACCTTATCTGTCATTTTTGCATTGCCTACCATGAAGTCATGTAGATAGCTACTGGATGCTGCAAGTCTCACATTTTGCATATTTGTTATGTTAGAGCATACAATGGCATCATCATCTAATTATTTGATTTGTTGGTTTCTTCTCTTTGTTCTACCTTTTGAAGTTTCCAAAGATGCCATTGACATGGCCCGTCGGTATAGAAATCAAAGGCTGAGAATATCACGGTATCACCTTGTTTTCCTATTGATAATTTTATTGGTGATATTACATGCTAGAAATCCTAGTAAGGAGCTCTGAAAATCATGAAGTATTCTTCGTTCATAATTATTTTCACAAATGTGCCATTGATTTCTAAGCGGGCACAAAGTTCACGCTTGTTCCAACCTGAAGCATAAATAAACAGACAACAATAGTACATTTCCTGAAATAAGTAACTCATTTGATCACGAATATTTTCACCTTATATTCCTTTCGCAACACATATCATTTTCTTTCTTTCTTGAGGCGATGATGTACATTTTTCACCAAGTGGGGTTTATGCCCGGCTTGGTTCCTTTTGGGGCATGCTTGGAGCAGCTTAAACTTACAAACCTTTTGGTCCCTCACAAGTAGCTTGAGCACTATACTGGATTTGCCTATGTTCGTTTCACCGACTGAACTCGCTACTTATAAACAAAAGGTAGACCGTACGCCATAGATGCTTGCGCAGACCATTGTGCCCCGTCTTTTAAGGGTGTTGACCAGGTTCGTGGAACACCATTAAAAATTTCCTTTAGAATCTGTGCTTGTTTCCCCGGTCAGCTTACACATCTCGTGCTGCATGATTTGAATATTGCAGGCCAGACTCAACTGAGGCGACAAAAGGAGGATCAGTAGGCGAGTGGATGGGAATTCGCATGTGAAGACCAATGGCTCTTGCCCCTTGGTTGGTTGGTTTGTGTCATGTTTGCTGACAACTATAGATTTTTTCTCCCAAAATTGTAAGCACTATATAGGATTAATTGTTCCTGGTCAGTACTACTATAGCATGCTATTTTTATGATCTGAAAACATGTTCCATCCAAAGTCTAGAACTAGCTCGATTGCTTATATGGGAAATAACGAGTAAATGCTGTCTGCGGGAACACTCTTTTGTCCTGATTACCTTACCCACCGGACGAATCCCGTATTATTGCTGGCTGCATCGATGAGGGTTTAGGACTTTGCTTGATATAATACTACAGTAGTATATTATTTTCCCATTTGCTGAAAGAGAGATAATATTTTATCGTTTGTCTTTTCCACTGCAAAGGTACAATACGACTAATTATCGTCAATGTTGCCTTGGTCCTTGCAAGTATCAGCAGACAGCAGAGAGTACTAAATACTAGTATATATACTAACATTCACATCATTTAGAATAACCTGGTTTGTCAATACGATTCCGTTTGACCAAAATTAGAACCTCTTGCATATGACAATGCAATAATCATCCTTTTAGACTACACAGTAGACGATACACACATACAGTCATACTCCTAGTTCGGTACATATTTTTCGAGCATATTTCACATGTAAATTAGCGGTGACAAAACAGAGCAGAATCTGTTAATTATCTGGGACAGTGATAAAGGGACTACATGGTTTAGAATTGGAAGCCTTTTTTGTGTCCGCCATGGAGCAGAAAAAGGAAGGGGACATGGCACCAAACGCCTCGTTCCGAGACGTCAACACGTTTGTTCTGTTCTCACTAGCTCTCGCCCCACACTGATACCCCTGCACACCCGCCTCGCCTGCCTCTATATTATCTTCGTCGTCGCTCCTCTCACTTCCCGCGCTCTCCTCCTTCACACGCATACTGATCGAACACTATCTCACTACCTCGGACACCGTTTACTGCATAATGGAGGCCTCGCCTTCGTCCTTCGAGCGGCTCGACGCGGACGCCTGCCTCGGGTGCTCGTTCAACAGCTCCACGTCCTTCATCGACATGGACCCCGCGGAGCTCTTCTCGATGCGGTGGACGTCCACCGCCAGGCCGGCGGCTTTTGAGCAGGAGGAGGACGCGGAGGAATTCGACTTCGGCCAGCTGACATGCGCCGGCGCGCAGTGCTCCTCGCCGCCGCTTGTCGGTGCCGGACAACCCCTCCTCCCGAGCGAGCCGAGCCTCGTGTCGTACACCGGCGCGTCGTCGCCCACCTTCTACTCCGCGCAGAGCACGCCGGCCTCTGCCGCCAGCTCACGCACCAAGGCGAGCGCACAGGCGCCGCTGCTGGCGACCCGGCGGATACTGCTCCGGTACCTGCGGCTCCTTGCGCCGCTGTGCCGGAAGGTGAGGGCCTTGCCGGTGCGGGTGCTCGCGCCGCGGTCGACGTCCAGGGCAGCCTTCGCCGCGACGACGTCGTCGCCGGCGCGGCAGTCCACGTCCAGCTACGCGAGCGCGGCCGAGTACTGGTGCCAAGGCCACGCTGACACCGCCGTGCGCGACGCCATCCTCTACTGCAAGAAATCCGTCCAGGGACAGGATGTATAAACTGAGGATGGGATCGAGACAGTGCCCGTCACTCACCTCCTCGACTGGTTCTGCTCTTTGGGGATTTTGATTTCTGGCGTGTACTATACTATACGCATACGGCACCAGAGTGTATAGTGTATACGCTACGAAGTATGAGCTGTGCTCCAAGGTGCTTTAACCTTGTGAAGTAATATTTTGAACAAGTTGACCTTGTGAAGCTTTATTTCACTGTGTTAACGAGATTCGATTTAAAAATTGTAAAGTAAGAACATCTCACAAAGCATTGCTAAATTTTAGATTACCAAACGGGTTGTGGCAATTTGAGAGAAGGTTTACCAATCCAAATTTTTTTGCAGCTTTTCAAGCAACCCTAAAAATGGATTGGTAAAATTTAGATTGCCAAATTTTGAGTAAAGAAGAAACTGATGGTGATCAAGCAGAAGTCGTCCCATCATAGACGACTCGAGGGGAACCATATCCCGGCACATCCCCTCCCTCCCCTCCCCCCTCGTTGTCGCTTGAGGAGGTCACTGAGCAAGCCTGTGTGGCACCGACTAGGTGGCGGCGAGGCCCTCGTTGCGCCACCTCGCGTTGTGGGCTCTGGACGTCGAGCGGCTGCCCAAGATGTGAGGACGGCGTCGACTTCACGATAAATGAAGTCTGTGAGCGCACGGCCAGGTCGCGGCGAGCGTGGGTGTGGCTTGTAGGGATCCCGTTGGCCCCACCTTCAGATCAAAGGACATAGTTTTTTCGGCCGTTTTGCGTGCTCCCCCGGCTGGATCTCGATTTCGGCGGCCTCGATATGTGTGCTCGACGCTAGATAGTGGTGTGGTGCTCGGGACCGGGGGAAACCCTGGCTAGCAGGCAAACATGACGAGGATGCATCAGCGACGGCTCCTCCTCGGAGGCCTCATTGAGGTCCTTTCCCCACCCCTGCACCCTTTGGGTGAAAACCCTTTTGCCCTGCTTGGGCGGCGGTGTTGCGACGTGGCTTCCCTTCCCGGGGGAACAATCTAGGGCCTGCAAGTGTGGTTGGCGCGCGTACTGGTGGCCGGCGACAGCTGGTGATGGTGTTGATGGTTCTGGTGGGTCTGGGCTTCTGGTGTCCATCTCCACTATGTGGCCATTGTTCGATAGTTTGGGGAGAGTTTTCCCTATGGCTGAAACGGTGTTGCGGTGGTGGTGAGATGTCGGTGCTAAGACGGGCTCCTTCGTGTTATGACGTGTCGTTGGTCTTTGTGTACTTGTCTTCTTAGTGTGTGTCGACCGACGTCGAATCGCTCTGACTTCCGGTGCCCTTTGAAGGAGGGCGAGAGGAAAAGGGTCCCTCTTTGGAGACAAGATGGTGGCCTCAGTCACTAGCTAATTGGCCATTTTGGGAGCAATGTGAGTTTGTTCTTCCGCGATGGTGTCTACTCAATTCATTATCATCCCTCATATGTTGTTGGCCATTGAGTTTATATTTTTTTTCTTCTTTTGTTTGCTTGTGTTCTCTGTCGCTTGTGACCCGTGTATGCACTTTGTACATGTTGTTTATGGCTTTACTAACTGAAAGCCGGACTTTTGATAGCCTTTTCTCTAAAACAAGATTACCAAATTTCGAGCTTCTAATTTTCACATCCGTTTTAGCCGTATAAATCCAAAATTAATTCTAAACAAGACAAATAAAATCTGAGACATACGAAACAAATAGTACACCATTCAATTCTAAAGTTCAACATAGTTCTAAACATACTAAATAACAAACATAGTTCTATACATACATAGTTCATCACACATAATTCAAATGCTAAATTTCAGCGCACATACTCCCTCCGTTCCCAAATATAAGATGTTTTAACAGTTGTCCATATTCACATGCATACAAGTGTATCTAGACATATTCCATGTGTAGGTTCACTCACTTTAGTATGCATATAGACAACATGTGTAACACCTAAAACATCTTATATTTAGGAACGGAGGGAGTAGTTCTGAATATAGCACTACTCGGACCAAAAACCATCTGAGATGACCGATGAATCATCGCCATCTTTCTCCTCTTCACAACGGCGAAATGCAGTTCGAGATTCTCGGGGTGCAGCGGAATTGCCAGCATTGGTATGTGTCGTGTCTCGGCGGACAGACACAGGGAGTAAAGGTTACCCCTTTTTAGGTTTGGCACGGGGCGCGAAGGAGGCTGAGAGAATCGTCTCTCCCGGGTGACTGGCGTCAAACTCTCCTAACCGACGATCCAAACAATCAACACAGAGACACGGAGAGTTTACCGACGGTTCAGGCCGCCCGGAGGCTAACAGCCCTACTCCTGCATGTCTGGATTGAGGTGTTCATCATGGTGTGGCTTACAAGGTGGCTTGCGGGTGAGTGCCCGGAAGGTGTTTGGCTAGAGGTAGATGAAGAGCAGATCCTGGCCCTGGGGAGATCACCTCTCTCTCTACCCTCTCAGCCCTAGTCTAGTCTCGCCTTGCTCCGAACCTGGGATCCTTGCCTCGGTGACCTTGGTCCTCCTTTTATAGGCCAAGGGGATGCCACTGGGGTCACATGAGGAGCGTGGGGGGTTTTCCGCCTAAAACCCCCCGAGGTGACGTGGCCTCTTCTCGTCCTAGTATTCCTCCTTGGTTAGGTGAGGGCGTCCACCTTTAATGAAAGCGGGGCGGACAGGGCCTGACAGCCCCACCGACCACGCTCCGACGCGAAATCACTGTGCGCCTCCTTCGTCTTGGCGCCCAAGTCTTCTTGGAGCTTCTAGCACGTGCTGGCATGCTTATCCCCTTGGCTGTACGGAGATGCACCCGAGAGGGAGCCCAGCCTCCTGTCGGGCACTCGGGCTCTCGGGTCACAGCCTTGGTCTCCGGGTTGAGGGCGACCCCTGGGGCACCAGGGTCGCGGGTGACCCCGGGAGGGCTTCAAGTCCTTAGCCGCCTGGCGTCGATGTCGAGCTTGCTGGGTTCCCACGGGGTAGGTGGGCGGGCCCACCTACCAGTCCTGACACTTGGCCTTGTCCATCTTCTTGGTGGGCCACGGGTGGTGGACCACTTTGGCAACGTAAGGGGAACCCCGTGTTCCACTGTTGTGATAGTAGCCCCGGGCATGGTCCCATCGTTATTTCCTTCAACTGTTGGGGCTATGACCAAAAAATGGGTCAAAGTGGGTCCCCGACGTCTTGTCCTCTTGGCTGCCGGGGTCATGACTTGAAGAAGTCAAAGCGGGCCCCCGGGTCATCTTGTCTTGGTCGTGGTGAACGTGGCGATTCATGCGGACCGCGGCCTTATCCTTGCATCCAACAGGAGGGAGCACTCGGTGCGGAACGTCTCCTTGTTCCCTGCGCCAGTCGGAGTAGTGGGGCCATGATGTGACGTGGAGATGACGCGCGGCGTGACTTAAAAACCTCTGAAGCGGCATTGTAGCCGTTGTTCCCCAAATCGCCGCGCCTCTTCATCTTGCGCCATTCTCCTCCCACTCGCCGCCGTAGAACCAGAAAACCAGACTTGTCACCTTCCTTAGCTCCAATGGCTCGGAAGAAGGTTTTTGCCAAGAAGAAGCCCGCCGGAGCTTCGCTCGCCAGGAGGCCTCTGCCCCCGAAATCTGTGACTGCGCTGAAGAGAGCAGAGCGCGACGCCGCGCAAGCAGGGGTTCGTCGAGAGAAAGCCCTGTTTGCCAGCGTCTATGAAGATGAGAGGAAGATGCAGAAGGTCGAACACCTTGGGGTGATGGGCTCTGTGGCCACGCCTGAGGCTCCGGGCCGCGTGGCCACGGAGATTTTGCCGCCGTGAGAGACCAGGGTGGCCACGCAGATCCCAATCATCGACACCTTATTGAAAATGGGGCTGGTCCCCCATTCTCCGACTTCTTCATGGAGGTCTTGCGCTCATACGGACTGAAGCTTTTGCAGCTGACCCCAACGCCATTCTGGACTTGGCGGTTTTTGCCTACGCCTGTGAGGCGTTCATCGGGCTGATGCCATCCGTGGCCTTGTTCCGTCACTACTTCTACCCGCTTTGGGAAGGAGGGTTGGATGGGAGGCGGTGTTACATTTTGTTTCCGTCCCACCGTCAAGAAGGACTACCCCAAGATGGTCACGAAGTCCAATTGGGACGAGTGGAGACACGGATGGTTCTTGGTTGGGGTTGCGAAGGCGTCGCCAGAGCTTTAAGAACCAAAGGTGCACCCAGTGGCCATGAAGACTTACAGGGACTTCAGTCCTCATGACCAAGAGTTGTCGGCGGCCATAGCCCGCTTCAAACTTCTCTGGGATCAGGAAGTCTCCGGGGCTGCCATCGTTGCCCATTTCCTACGCCATCGCTTGGCTCCTTTGCAGTGGCGACCACATCCGGCCTGGGACTACCAGGGCCGCATGGATCCATCGCGCCTGCGAAATTCCGACATGGAAGACGAGGCCCTTCATAGCACCATGAGGGCGATCTTCACACCCAGCGTGATGTACACGGAGGGGTTCCGGCCCTTGTGTGATGACCCAAGGAAGGCAGAGATCCTGGCGTCGATGTCGGTGTGCAACGCCTTGGGAATCGAGGGCCTTACTAACGACGAGTGGAAGCCCATCCCTCAAGATGGACAAGGTGGTCCTAAGACCACCGTGAAGAAGACTCGCAAGTCCAAAGCTCCGTCCAATTCCGATGAGGAAGGGGAGTATTCCGCTTCTGATGATGACGACGAGGAAGAATCCGAGGAGGGTTCTTCCAGCTCAGGTGATGACGAAGACGATGGCGGGGATGACGGCGAGGGCGACGCTGGAGGTGTAGGGTTACGCTTCGCAATTTAAAAATTTCGTAACCTTGCTTGCCTGGATCTACACAATGAAGATATGCTGCACCCCATAATGCTAGATCTAGAATACTTACAAACACCGTTGCGGGAGATCTTGTGTTTGTCGAAGTAGATGTTGGTGAATCCTGATGAAGAATCTCACGTCCACGCCGGGAGGTGAGATTGTTGCCCATTCCGTCGTCGAGGAATTGCTTGCACAACCCGCTCTAACAGTATCCACACGTACGCCGCGTCAACCCATCGACGCTCCACCGTCTAGAGCACTTGTGTCGATGAAGAGAGACTGCCTTTCGGCATAGTATAGGTGGTAGAGAGATCTATATGAGATTGTAGAGAGATCTAATTCTCAACACATGAGATCTAATTAGAGAGAAATTAGATCAACGTCTAATTAGAGCGTCGTCTAATTGCACAATGTCTCAAGAGAGAGGAACTTGTGCAAACTTGTGTAATTGTTTATCCTCCATGGAAGAGGGGCGGAGTATATAAGGGGAGCCAGGGGGTGGTGCGCCGGCCCTAGGGAGGATGGCCACACCCCTTGTCCAACTCGGTTTGGGGACCCCCAAAACCTCCACTCTTTGACTTTTTGACTTTTTGCCTTTTTCCTTTTAATTATTTCCTACTCCAATTAGGACTCTTGTATATCTCCAAATTGAACAAGGAAAGAGAGGGGGACGTGGTGGTGCGTCGGCCTAGGAGGGTGGGGCCAAGCCGAGAACCTTATATACTCTTTAGATAAAATCATCGACTCTATCCACTAATGTCGGGAACACTTCCTAGAATCCCGGAACATCTCATGTTCGCCATATTTTCCCTCTTGAGAAATTCTGCCCTAAAACCGGCAATATTTCTCTCTCATGGTAACTTCACCGAAACACCTTCGAATCACTCCGGAGTTGTTCCTGTTACATCGGAGTGACTCCGACCACTTCTCATAACCACTAATACTACATCTTTATTCTCTCAATAAAAGATTGACTCACAGCTTAAGTGTGTGACCCGAAAGTTTCGGTAATACATAGACATGTCCGGGAGCTCACCAGACAATAACCAACATTGGGACCTAGATGTCTGTACTGGCTCCTATGTATTCACGATTGAACGACGGAACATTTTGTGTTTCTCATTACGCTAATTCCCTTACGTACACGATACCAATGATATCACGAGGTTGAGACAATGTGCTCTAATGTGATCAAAACCATTTGACCATAACACATACAATACTCGTTTTCGATATCATTCTCTTTTTTCATTCCGTATTCTCAATGTCCTGTGATATATCACACTGTGTCTGGCCAGACGATTGGGGTAACGTTGATAATACTGAGATTGCCTAGAGGATGTATCTCTCCATCGTCTAGAGGAGTAAGTACCATTCTCGAACATTCTCTGTTCCATTACATATTCTAGTTCATACCTAGTTGTCACCTTTATGATCCCCAAATTAATGCGGGATGGTTGATGACAATCAAAGTATAAGTGTCAAATACGCGGGCACAAGATATTCTCAACGTATAGGAATACAGCTAATGAAAACTCTACGTGGTCAATTGTTAATCTTCATCTGTGACGATTTGTCTCATTAGCAAGATCAACCGATGGGCCGGTTCAGTACTATTATCATTCCGATAATAAACTCCTATAGTTGTGTGACTTATACAAAGTCTATGATCAGGAAAACAAGATAATCTAATAACAAGATAGGCTAGTCTTAGAGACAAGACCTGGAACTCTTTACTTTGTTCATATCCCTACACGTGCATTGGAGGTTTTCCTCTTGAATACTTTGTATTTGCTATTCAAGTGCCCAATACAGTTGTAGCATAAAGATATAATCGTTTAATAATAAACTTGGAGATAAAATAATACTAAATATTATTGTCTCTAGGGCATATCTCCAACAGGAGGCGCCGTCGCCGATGAAGACGACGAAGAAGAAGACGATGAAGATGAGGACGAGGGTGAGGAGAGCCCTCCCCCACGCCGCTCATCAGAGGCTCCCGCGAGCCCAATCCCGGGAGCAAATCCCCTTTCTCTGCTCGTGGACGTTGTGGGCGATGGCGGCGATCCCGTGGAAAAGAGATTGACAATAGCGCCATCGTCCGGGCGCCACGACGCGCAGCACCCTCCCGGCGCTCGTCACCCGGTTTGGGACCTCAGGCATCTGATGGCCCTTCACGTAGTTACTTGCGTGAAAAGTAAATGGGTTAGGTTGAGACTCCAAGTGCAGAGTGTGTAGTAAGTGGAAGACGTGTTTTCCCCACGAGGGGTGACTCGAGGGTTTAATATCGAACTCTCGGGGAATCAGTAGTGAAGATTTATTTCCTATCCTTCTTTTGGTTACCTACAAAACAAAGTAAATGTTTTGGTCCTCAACCTCACCTAGTGGTTGTCAAGCACAAGGTGTAGAATGATATCAAGATAATATGCAATGCAAACAAGAAATAAATATGCAATGGTGGTAAATAAATATGCAAGGATGGTGGTAGCAATGATAAATGATATTTTTGGGTTTTTATGATGAATGCAAGATGTAAAAGTGTTTTTGTATTTTCGGATTTAAATGGCAGAAAATGGAAAAGTGGTAAAAGTGGTTGGAAAGGTGTTTCTTATGATTAAAAATGGACCGGGGTTCATGGTTTCACAAATGCACTCTCTCTTTAATAAAGTGGTAGACAATGGAACACTAGAGTTGACATATGAGATTGCAACACAACAGTTTAATGACAAGTTATAATTATATGGGCATCACGTCCTAACATAGAGACCTTTTGGTTATTAGTCTCTCTTATACTCCACCAAGATGCGAACTAAATCATAACACCTCAGTAATTAAGATAACTCAGAGTATAGCAATAAGTATCATGACATGAAGTTAAAATAAGAACATGCTAGATCTAGTCATGGAGTAGTGGCAATGGTCACACCCACATCTCCGGTAGCATGGTATTTCTTTTTATCCCTAGTGAGGCAACAAAGTAAGGTAAAACACCCAAGTGGATCGCAGAACTTTCTCTCACGTTCACTGCACTAGCCACCCCCCGTTACTCCAACTAATGCACACGTTCCCCCTCACACGCTCTCATAAACATGCTTGATCATAACAAGTAAATAAGAACGGGGTACATAATATGCATCTACTTTCATAACTGAAACAAAACCATTGCAATCTCAAACATATATTAACTCATAAAAAGATCCACCACAAAGGTATTACATAGATGACCGTAATCATGTTCAGCAGCTCATACGGTACTAATTAGTGAAGCTCGAGAGAGAGAGATACATAAGTTACTTCCACAAACCCATAGTCCAGAGGTGGACTACTCCCTCTTCATCATGGAGACGGTGGAGAAGTCGTTGGAGAAGATGGAGACCACGCCGGCAGCGCCCCGCCGGAGTTTTCCCCCTCCAATCTGCAGCTCCAGGTCTCTGTTTCGGTGTTTCTGTGTTTCTGCGGCGCTCCTTCCAGAGAACGTCGGGGGATATTTTTATAGGCGTTTTTAGGTCAAAACGGAGTCGGTGGAGGAAAGATCGACGGCAACGGAGCTCGAGGCCAAAGGGGGGTCCCACGCGGCCAGGTACTGGCCGCGTGGGCCCACTCATCTGGCCCTCGGGCCTCCTCTTGTTTGCTTCCTTCGCTCCCAGTCTTGTTCCTTCCAAAATTGACGCTCGTAAATTTCAGGTCATTTGGACGTCGTTTGGGTCCCTGAAACATTAAAAAAGAAATAGGGTTTTCTGCCTGCGCAGGGTTAATTCCATAAAAATAGGAAACATATAAATATTCCCAAAATCATTATAAAACAGTGATATAACCCTTATATGATGCAAATATGACTGGAATATAAGTAAAATAATGCAAAGTTCATGTATGCATTTTACATGCATCAACATCCCCAAGCTTAACCTATACTCGTCCTCGAGTATGAAGGTGATAAAACTAACATGGACTTTGCAATTTAATACTATCAATGGATATCAAAGATGATTACTATTGCTACATAGAGTCAAATGATTCATTCTTAAAAGGAGTAGCAATATGCAAGATAGTTTATGAAGTGATATCAAGTATTCAATGCAAGGATGTTCAATGATAATTCACAAAGTGTAACATAAGAGAAGAAGTACTATGGACCACATGTATGCATAATAATAAGTAAGAACATCCTACAATGGTCATAGAGTATTGATGAAAATCTGAATATAAAAGGTGGACACTTTGGAAAGATATATATATGAGTAGAGGTAAAGCATGAATAAATTTCATCTAACTTCTGAACTTCTCTACTTAAGTCAATGATTGTAAATGGTAATCCTTGGTGTCAAGCTCTCATTCCCCTATCATAGCATCTTGAATGATTAAGTTTAAAGTGAAAGCAATACGAGTAGTGTGCTTGACAAAGTACAGGTTGAAAGTCTCATGCCCCTTGAATACAAGTACCTACTCCATGTGTTACTCAACTTGGAAAACAAAGCAAGTTCAAGTTAAATATCATTGTAAGTAATAATAGTATCATTAAGAGCGTCAACTGGGGTACCTCTTGTCCCAGGATATGGAACAAGCCCATATCAAAATGACAAGACAAACAAACATAATGAACAATCTCAACACCCTTTTTATTTACCATTGGATAGCTTTTTATTGTAAGGTGTATCACAGAAGGTTCACCATAGCATGTAAGTAAATTTCCACCATGAATGATGCATGGCTTAGATTAGCGGCCCAGGCGTCTCTCTAACCATTTATACAAACTCATTTAAACTCACTTCATTTCCCATTTATTTCACCCATGGTAAGCATCCATAAACAAAAGTACATGATATCAACTAAATGAGATGATGTGCAATGTTGAAAGCTTGCCATGTGACAGCACATATGAGCTAACTCTCAACCAAAGACATTTGTCAAGTCCACAACTCATAATTTTAATCACAATGGGTCATATTTATTTATGCAATGAAAGTAAAGTGTGCATCAAGTTCGGAGAGCTATATAACCAACTTTTCCCACAACAATTAACAACATAAGCATTTTCATTCAGAGGTATAGATAACACAAATATCATGATAAACATACTCGGAATAGCATAAAGCTAATAGGTAGATATGGTGGACTCACTGGAAAAACTTTGGTTGAAGGTGTTGGAAACAAGTTTTTGCTTGTTGGAATTTTTGGGCTAGCAAGAGGGAGAAAGTTGACCATCTAAATGCATGCATGAGTGTCCATAGAACTAACTAATCCATGTTAAAACAAGGTAAATAACATTTAGCATCAAAACATGAATAAAAGATAGCTCTTGATAAAATATTTGCAAATTATTACTCATTAACAAGCTCATGAATCATGCAATTATATGTATCTTTTAAAATTAACTCAACATCCCTTTTCCCAATCTTATAATAGCATCCAACATAATTCAACCCAAATTTCCAGTAGCTCTCTCATATATAAATGATAGTGTGGTGGTCTCACAAAATAAAAATCAACCTAAAAAACAAAAAGACGCTCCAAGTTTATGCGATAAAGTGTTTCGATCGAAAAACAGAAGTTAGACGTGTGCAAACCGAGAGTGTGTAGGTCCAGTGGGGTTGTCTTCACATCCCCAAGCTTATGGTCTTCACCATCCTTGGATAGCTCTTGGTGCATCTCCTCTAATCCCTGTGAAAAAACTTCAAAACACCGTTTCTCCCATTTCTTTTTCTGTGGGGCACATTAGTAGTGATAAACAAATAGATTTCTTGCTGCATATAATCCTTAGACAAAAATTCATATGAATGTCCAGAAATGTATAATGTTGTATGCCTACTCATAAACTCAATTGGATCAAAAAGATTCATGTTAAAAGTTCTAAGCATGCATCAAACAAAATGGGACAGAATCTGTCCAGAAAAACAGCAGCAGCTAAACGTATTTTTCTACCCTACTTAACTTTGTCGAAAATTCCGAAAAATTCATGCATACAGAGGATGAAAAGTTGCACTACAGTTCAAATATGAGCTCATTCGGAGTTACAGAATAAGAATTAAAAATCATACCGTGCACAGATTCGTGCAGGAATAAAATCTCCGAACGCTATAAGCAACTTTTCATACCAAAATGAGTAAAACTTGGCACTTTATTAAAAATTCCAGAAACTAAACTAAACACTAAGTCTCTTGTTACAGCAAGAGGACACAAAGAAAATCACAAATAAAAACAACCGGGTTGCCTCCCGTAAAGCGCTTTCTTTATAGCCATATAGCTAGGCTTCTTACTTGATGTTTATTGTGGACGAAGCTCATGAGGGAGCTTGAATGATGTGCCCTCTTCCTTGGGAAGTGTTCCATGCACTTCTTGTGTGGAAACTGAAACTTCACATTCCCTTCTTTTGAATCAATGATAGCACCTGTAGTACGAAGAAAAGGTCTTCCAAGAATAATTGGACTAGAGGTTTTATTCCCCATATCCATGATTAGAAAATCAACAGGCACAAATGTCATATGTAACTCTACCAAACATCACTTACTTTTCCTAAAGCATGTTTAATGGAATCATCAGCAAGTGCAAGTTCAATAGAGCATTTTTCAAGATTTTTCAATTCAAGTACTTCATATAGTTCTTTAGATAAAACAGAGACACTAGATCCTAGATCAAGTATAGCATGGTGTGTCTCTTTTCCAATGGTTACTAGGACTTTGGGAATCCATACATCCCCAAGCTTAGGTGGTATCATAGCCTCTTGGTTGTACCTAGCAATCTTTTCTTTCAAGACATGATTAGCAATATAAGAACCAAAACCAGCTTGGTTAACATTAATAGAAGGATCACTTGCAAATTTTTGTAAGATAGATATTAATTCATGCAAGCTACAATTCTCTAAGTCAAGCAATGGTTCCTTTACTTCACTAAGCATTTTAACTTCTTCAACTTTCTTTTCTTTCACAACCATAATAGTTTCCTTAGCAGGGAGTACTTCCCCACTTCTAGTCTTTTTCTCAACATGCATAGAATTGACCAGTTCGTTTCTATGTTGCCAAACTTTAAAAAGGGGATAATATTTCCTAAGGAATGCCTTTTCTAGTTCTCTCCAAGTTTTAACTTCAGCAAGGGGTAATGAATATATCCACTCTTTTGCCTCTCCATTTAGCGAAAAAGGGAATAATTTTGGCATCACAATATCAGGTTCCTTAAAGTCTTGCACAATACAAATGCCGGTAAAATTATTAAGATGCTCAAGACCATCTTCCCATGCTCTACCGCCAAATTGTTTCCTAGTTATCAAGTTCAACAAACTAGGACTTACTTCATAACTCTCAGCATTTATCTTAGGTGTGGCAATGGGCCTAGCAATAAATTGATCATTTGGAGTGTTTGTGTAATCACACAACTTAGTTCTTTCTCCCATTTTAGCAAGTTTTTATGTGTTTTTTAATTTTTATGCAAAACTGAAATAAATATGCAAACCGAAATATGATATGCAAGACAATGACAAAACAAGATAAATTGCTTTGAAGGTAAAGATGGATAAGATGATGCTCACGTAGGTGCAACCTCCCCAAGCTTAGGTGTTAGCACAAGTTGGTGATGAAGTTGACTTGGTGAGATATCCTCGGATAAACCTTTCAGCAATGATTCCCGGTAACGGCGCCAGAAAACAGTCTTGATGGCCCTTCACGTAGTTACCTGCGTGAAAAGTAAATGGGTTAGGTTGAGACTCCAAGTGCAGAGTGTGTAGTAAGTGGAAGACGTGTTTTCCCCACGAGGGGTGACTCGAGGGTTTAATATCGAACTCTCGGGGAATCAGTAGTGAAGATTTATCTTCCTATCCTTCTTTTGGTTACCTACAAAACAAAGTAAATGTTTTGGTCCTCAACCTCACCTAGTGGTTGTCAAGCACAAGGTGTAAGAATGATATTAAGATAATATGCAATGCAAACAAGAAATAAATATGCAATGGTGGTAAATAAATATGCAAGAATGGTAGTGGTAATGATAAATGATATTTTTGGATTTTTTATGGTGAATGCAAAATGTAAAAGTGTTTTTGTATTTTCGGATTTAATAATGGCAGCAAATGGAAAAGTGGTAAAAGTGGTTGGAAAGGTGTTTCTTATGATTAAAAATGGACCGGGGTTCATGGTTTCACAAATGCACTCTCTCTTTAATATAGTGGTGGACAATGGAACACTAGAGTTGACATATGAGATTGCA
This sequence comes from Poa pratensis, assembly GCA_947311845.1. Classification (NCBI taxonomy): domain Eukaryota; kingdom Viridiplantae; phylum Streptophyta; class Magnoliopsida; order Poales; family Poaceae; genus Poa; species Poa pratensis. Next base: position 39,459,118 of record CAMZMU010000065.1, read on the forward strand.
ACACAACAGTTTAATGACAAGTTATAATTATATGGGCATCACGTCCTAACATAGAGACCTTTTGGTTATTAGTCTCTCTTATACTCCACCAAGATGCGAACTAAATCATAACACCTCAGTAATTAAGATAACTCAGAGTATAGCAATAAGTATCATGACATGAAGTTAAAATAAGAACATGCTAGATCTAGTCATGGAGTAGTGGCAATGGTCACACCCACATCTCCGGTAGCATGGTATTTCTTTTTATCCCTAGTGAGGCAACAAAGTAAGGTAAAACACCCAAGTGGATCGCGGAACTTTCTCTCACGTTCACCGCACTAGCCACCCCCCGTTACTCCAACTAATGCACACGTTCCCCCTCACGCGCTCTCATAAACATGCTTGATCATAACAAGTAAATAAGAACGGGGTACATAATATGCATCTACTTTCATAACTGAAACAAAACCATTGCAATCTCAAACATATATTAACTCATAAAAAGATCCACCACAAAGGTATTACATAGATGACCGTAATCATGTTTAGCAGCTCATACGGTACTAATTAGTGAAGTTCGAGAGAGAGAGATACATAAGTTACTTCCACAAACCCATAGTCCAGGGGTGGACTACTCCCTCTTCATCATGGAGACGGTGGAGAAGTCGTTGGAGATGATGGAGACCACACCGGCAGAGCCCCGCCGGAGTTTTCCCCCTCCAATCTGCAGCTCCAGGTCTCTGTTTCGGTGTTTCTGTGTTTTTGCGGCGCTCCTTCCAGAGAACGTCGGGGCATAATTTTTATAGGCGTTTTTAGGTCAAAACGGAGTCGGTGGAGGAAAGATCGACGGCAACGGAGCCTCGAGGGCCAAAGTGGGGGGTCCCACGCGGCCAGGTACTTGGGCCGCGTGGGCCCACTCATCTAGGCCCTCGGGCCTCCTCTTGTTTGCTTCTTTCGCTCCCAGGTCTTGTTCCTTCCAAATATTGACGCCCGTAAATTTGCAGGTCATTTGGACGTCGTTTGGGTCCCTGAAACATTAAAGGAAAGAAATAGGGTTTTCTGCCTGCGTAGGGTTAATTCCATAAAAATAGGAAACATATTAAATATTCCCAAAATCATTATAAAACAGTGATATAACCCTTATATGATGCTAATATTACTGGAATATAAGTAAAAATAATGCAAAGTTCATGTATGCATTTTACATGCATCAGCATCTATCAGCGTGCCTCTGGCGAGCCATCATGGTTTGTCTGAGGGATCCATATCAGTGGAGGCGCTGAGCTCGCGAGGCTACAAGCGTGCCCAAGGGTAATTAATCAATTCTCCACTCAGTTCTTTATTGTTTCCCATACTTCTTGCTGGTGAAGAACTCCTGAGGAAAATTGTAGCCAAATGTCGTAGCAGGGGCCCATCTTCCTCGGAAGCCCACAAGAGGTCGCGCGGCGAGGCGGACGACGATAAGGCGACCAGTACTGCAGGCGTTCCAGAAGGGAGAGTGACCCCTCCCAAAGCAGATGATGGAGAAGATCGTCGCTTGAGCGCGGTGGGGAGCGCGACTGCGGCCTCCCCAGTCCGCCCAACAGAGAAAACCGACGGTGTGAGGACACAAGACCAGGCAGGTATGTCCTTGCTCCCGTGTACATACTTTTCCTGATAGGTAAACCCTGCGACTCTGATTTTTCTTTTGCTCTTACTGCTCAGATGCGTCAGTGATTGGCGGCTCCCCTCATGGTGATCCCACGGGGGTCACAAATCAAGTGAATCCGCCCTCCCACAGTCCACCATGAGATCAGGAGGTGACCATGATAAGCTGAAGGAGGCCTACTCCCGGGTATCCGCTGAGTTGTCCTACTCCCGTCGCCACTTTCAGGAAGACCTTGTTCACCTTATCGCCGCTAGCTCGGATGCCATGGCGCAGGTGAGTAAGCTAAGCCTTGGTACTGACGTTCTAACGCTGAACCTAGGTTGCCAGGAACTTGCTCCCATCTCGACGTTCATCAAAGAACTGGCTGCCGACGTCAGGACTTTCCGAATCAGGATGTCCCACCAAATCCTCCGGGAGAGGGTCTCAGTGAGCCAGCAGGTTGCGGCACGAGTGATGGCAGCGTTCCGGGAGGCCAACCCTGGTGCAACGATGCTGAACTTCCAAACGGTTGTCCCTTCTGAAGCCTCCCTTCAGGTGGTGCAAGACCTGGTGGCCAATCTTGCCACGAAGTTGTTCCTGCGACGTGCGTCTTAGTTTCCCTTCAAGACATTCGAGCACTCCGTGCCCCAAGTGTAATAAACTTTGTGTTAAATCTTGCACTTGCTTGAAACTGATTGTAATGCTTAGAACTTGCTATGCTACCCTACTTTACGGGTGCCTTTACTTATTATTTTTAAAGTGTTTGGTGTCTCCACGTCTTACCGAGGGACCTTCCGAAAAGCGTAAGCCAACCCATGAGGCCCTGACTGATCAGGAATGCACTCACATGCCTTACCGGTTCCGAAAAGTCGCTCACCTCCTAGCACGCACGTCCCCGGAAGTATCAGGTTTCTCACCGCTTTTTACTCCATTCAAGTGGAGGCCTCTTCATCACAAGTTGAAACGGCGACTATCATGGAAGCAAATGATGCACCAACCCAAGAACAAGTTCAAGACCCTCCTCATGTTGACCAAGTTGCTATGCAAGAACCAAATTCTCCTATTGTTGATGCTAGCCAAGGTCATGACCAAGATCAACCCTCTCCTTCCATTGTTGAAGATGTGCTTCAAGATGATCAAGGTCAACATTCGGTCAAGACGGGGACTCAAATGATCAAGATGATCAAGAGATACCTCCAAGATGCAATCGAGATATCGAAGCCCGTCGTATAGCAAGAGTTGAAAAGGATTTTAAAATAAAGAGTCACTATCTTGAAAACATCATTGGTGACCACAAGAGAGGTGTTTCCACAAGAAGGCAATTGGCAAGCTTTAGTAAACATCAAGCTCATATTTCCATGGTGGAACCAAAGAAAGGGTTTGAAGCTCTTGAAGATCCGGATTGGCTAGAAGCTATGCATGATGAACTCAATAACTTCAAGCGCAACAAAGTGTGGAATCTAGTTGAGAAGCCAAAAGATTGCCGCAATGTTATAGGCACAAAGTGGATATTCAAGAACAAGCAAGATGAGTTTGGAATGGTTGTGAGGAACAAGGCAAGATTGGTTGCACAAGGGTACTCTCAAGTTGAAGGCATTGATTTTGGAGAGACTTATGCACCCGTGGCTCGCCTTGAATCCATCAGTATCCTTCTTGCATATGCAACACATCATAACTTTAAATTGCAACAAATGGATGTGAAAAGTGTCTTTCTTAATGGTCCTTTAAAGGAGTTGGTATATGTTAAGCAACCACCGGGTTTCGAGGACCCTAAATTCCCTAACCATGTCTACAAGCTTGATAAGGTGCTCTATGATCTCAAACAAGCACCTCGTGCTTGGTATGAGCACCTAAGAGAGCTATTGCTTGACCGTAGATTTGAATTGGGGAAAATCGATCCCACTCTTTTTACCAAGAGGGTTAAAGGGGAGCTTTTCATATGCCAACTTTATGTTGATGATATTATATTTGGCTCATCTAACAAAGCTTTCAATGATGAATTTTCAAAGCTTATGACCAATAGGTTCGAGATGTCTATGATGGGCGAATTGAAGTTCTTTCTCGGTTTTAAGATCAAGCAATTGAATGAAGAGACTTTCATCTCTCAAACCAAATATACCCAAGACATGCTCAAGAGGTTCAATATGCATAATGCTAAGGGCAAGCGGTTTCCCATGGACACCAAATGCCACCTTGAACTTAACCCCGACGGTATCGATGTTGATCAAAAACTTTATCGCTCTATGATTGGTTCTTTGCTTTATCTTTGTGCATCTAGACCCGATATTGTGTTGAGTGTAGGGGTGTGTGCAAGGTATCAAGCCGCTCCTAAAGAAAGCCACATGGTGGCGGTCAATAGAATCCTTCGATATTTGGTTGATACCCCAAGGTTTGGTTTGTGGTACCCAAAGGGCACTAATTTCTCTCTTGCGGGTACACGGATTCGGATTGGGCCGGTTGCAAGGATGATAGGAAATCAACTTCCGGGGCATGCCAATTTATTGGTAGGTCCTTGGTGAGTTGGTCTTCTAAGAAGCAAAATTGCATATCACTCTCCTCCACCGAAGCCGAGTATGTGGCGGCCGCTAGTGCTTGCACTCAATTGTTATGGATGAGGCAAACTTTAAAGGAATACGGTGTCAATTGTGACAAAGTGCCTCTTTTGTGTGACAATGAAAGTGCTATCAAGATTGGCCACAATCCGGTGCAACACTCAAGAACGAAGCATATTGAGATTCGTCATCATTTTATTCGGGATCATATTGCTCGTGGTGATATTGAGCTTGGCTATATTCCAACCGAAAATCAACTTGCCGACATTTTCACGAAGCCACTTGATGAAGCAAGATTCACCTTCTTAAGGCATGAGCAAAATATCGTGGATTCTAGGAGCTTGACTTGACCATCTTGCATACACACCTATATTTCTTGACTATCTATTTGGTTTAGGTGTAGGCATGGAAATAGGGGGAGTGCGGTCCTAATCCATTGGACTATCCCTCCCCCCATTATGCCGATAGTAAGAACTCATTTTGTCTCTATTTTTCATTTTATGAATTGTGAGCTTAAATGACGAGTAGTGGCCGTGGACCCAAGATATATCTTCGCGGTGTCACACCACATACTCATACATGGTGGCCTCGGCCACCGCCCTCTTCCTTGTGAAGAGTTGGTTTTATTTGGATTTTATTGGTTTTCTTGTGCTCCTATGGAAAACATGCTCAATTTGGTTTTTCTTGTGTGTTTGCTTCTTGCAAATTGAGTATGAAGTACCATCTCCAGTGTGTTGATCTAATCCTATGCCTTTCTTCTCCCTCAAAACAACTTCCATCTTGCACAAGTTCAAAATCCTACCACAAAATGAGAAAACTGGGGTTTCTTAGGAGGCCCGGGTAGTACCGCCTGGTGGTATCCGGTAGTACCGGGCTCTGAATCTAAGCAGTTTCACTGCTCGCAAAGATTCAGGCCCCGGTAGTACCGGATGTTCCGCCCCGGTACTACCGGGAATCACGGGTATTCCCCATTCTTCCCCACCGCACGAACACCACCCCGTCGCCTCCTCTGCTCCCTGCTCCGGCCGCCGCCCTTGGCCGCCGGTTTCCGCCATCTCCGACCAGATCTGCTCCGTGGGAGCGATCCCCTCGTTGATCTCCTCCATGGCCTCCGGTATTTCCCCGTTCCTTGCACTCTTAGTTTCTAAATCTTGAAACCTAGATGTATGGCGAGGAAACATTGGTAGCTCCGTTGGCAACGGTTAAATTTGGATGGATGATCTCCTAGGCCTTGTTAGCTAGCCTTTGTGTGTAATGTATGGTTGAATCTCTCAATTTTGTGCCATTCTCTCTTGAATCGGCTCAGCCGGTACTACCGGGCGAGGCCCGGTACTACCGTGTTTTCCAAATTTGCTTGATTCAACCTCTCTTTACATCTATTGGCTAGTTTTTGGTTCCCTATTCCGTGAACTTGTGCACTCATCTATTCCCTGCCCTACTGATGCATGTAAAATGCATACATCAACTTTGCACTTTATCACTTATATTCTAATCATATTTGCATCATATAAGGGTTATACCACTGTTATTTAATGATTTTAGGAAATAAAATAATTGTTTCCTATTTTTATGGAATTAACTCTGCGCAGGCAGAAAACCCTATTTCTTTCCTTTTATGTTTCAGGGACCCAAACGTCGTCATAAAATCCTGGAAAAATACAGAGGTCGTTATTTTGGAAGGAAGAAGACGTAGGAGCGAAGGAATCAAGCAAACGGAGCCCGCAAGGCGAAAAGGGGGTGGCCCACGCGGCCAGGTACTGTGGCCACGTGGGGCCCGCTCGTTTGGGCCTCGTGGCTCCGTTGCCGTCGATCTTTCGTCCACCGACTCCGTCTTGACCTAAAAACGCCTATAAAAAAGGTCCCCCGACGTTCTCTGGAAGGAGCGCCGCAAAAACACAGAAACACCGAAACGGAGATCAGGAGCTGCAGATTGGAGGGGGAAAACTCCGGCGGGGCGCTGCCGGGGTTGTCTCCATCTTCTCCATCGACTTCTCCGCCGTCTCCATGATGAAGAGGGAGTAGTCCACCTCTGGACTATGGGTTTGTGGAAGTAACTTATGTATCTCTCCTCTCTTGAGCTTCACTAATTAGTACCGTATGAGCTGCTGAACATGATTACGGTCACCGTTGTAATACCTATGTGGTGGATCTTTCTATGAGTTAATATATGTTTGAGATTGCAATGTTTGTTTCAGTTATGAGTATAGATGCATATTATGTACCCCGTTCTTGTCTACTTGTTATGATCAAGCATGTTTATGAGAGCGTATGTGGGGGAACGTGTGCATTAGTTGGAGTAACGGGGAGTGGTGAGTGCGGTAAGCTGACAACTTAATATCGCGATCCACTTGGGTGTTTACCTTACTTTGTTACCTCACTAGGGATAAACAAAAATACCATGCTGCAAGGGTTGAGGGTGACCAAGCTTCTTCCCGTGACTAGATCCAGCATGTTCTTATTTTCACTTCATGTCATGAAACTTATTGCTATACTCTGAGTCATCTTAATTACCGAGGTGTTATGATTTATTTCGCATCTTGCTGGAGTATAAGAGAGACTAATAACCAAAAGGTCTCTATGTTAGGACGTGATGCACATATATCTAAGTAACTTGTTATCAAACCCTGTGTTGCAATCTCATATGTTAACTCTGTGTGTGTTCCATTGTCTGCCACTTTATAAAGAGAGAGTGCATTTGTGAAACCATGAACCCCGGTCCATTTTTAATCATAAGAAACACCTTTCCAACACCATATACCATTTTTTCCATTTTCAGCCATCATTAAATCCGAAAATACAAAAATACTTTTCATCTTGCATACATCATTAAAAAACCAAAAATATCATTTACCATTGCATCCACCACCATTGCATATTTATTTCCTGTTTGCATTGCATAACTATCTTGATATCATTCTTACACCTTGTGCTTGACAACCACAGGTGAGGTTGAGGACCAAAACATTTAACTTTGTTTTTAGATAACCAAAAGAAGTATAAGAAGATATATCTTCACTATTGATTCCCCGAGAGTTCGATATTAAACCCTCGAGTCACCCTCGTGGGGAAAACACGTCTTCCACTACTACACACTCTGCACTTGGAGTCTCAACCTAACCCATTTACTTTTGACGCAGGTAACTACGCACCGGAGATCAACTTAGCGCGCAGCAAAGTGTTTTCTGGCACCGTAGATCAACCTCTTCAAGGGCCATCACCTACCTCTATGCTGTTTCACAGGTAGCCGCCGTGGTGGTAAGAAGCCGCGTCTCTTGGATGATGATATTGAGGAAGAATAAGAAGAGAAAGTTTTGCCTGCTTGCACCACAGTCAGGACTCAAGCAAGAGGAAAAACTCCGCTGCTGCTCGTACCACCACTGCTCCTCCCACGAGAGCCCGCAAAGCACTTCACTTATGGAAGAATGATGACTATCAGAAGCTCAGAGAAGAGAATCCCTATGATGAGGAGAGGTCACCTCTTGTGCGGAATCCGCACTTTTACACAAATGATCAAGAAGCCATCTACAAGGAAATCTATCTCCACAAGAAGTACTCCGTGGTTGACCAACACACTCTTGATCTTCCTTACATGAGAAACTCGAAGCACAAGGGCTATTTTGATGAGACACTTGCAATGTGTGAAGAGTTTGGACTGATTGACATCATGAAGGAGAACCATCCCTACATAGAGTACTATATTATTCAGTTCTTTGCCACCGTCTACTTTGACCATGATGAAGCCCGGACTCTATGGTGGATGACCAAGGACACCTTGCTTTCTGCCACCTTGGCGGAGTTTGGAGAGGTTCTAGGCTATGAAGACAAGGGTGAAAGTGTTCCTAGTGGATGGAGATGCCATGACAATGATCGATCCAGCTCCAAGGATATTCTAGGACCAATTACTATGGAAAGAGGCACCACTGGTAAAACTGCTCATCTTGTGCGTCCATTTGAGATTCTCCACCGCGTCTATAGGGAAACTATTGCTCCTCGTGTGGGAAACTGGGATGAGGTTCATGGCTACATGTTTGACCTTCTCAAGCTCTCCAAGGAAAATCAAGGCAAAGGCAAGAAGCTTGATGTGATGGATTGGATGTGGAATGACTTGTGGTCCACAATCATTGATAGAAGGGCCCCCATCTATGGCCCATTCATTATGAAGCTCATTCGCCGCAAGTGGGCTCTCAAGAAGAATGGAGAAGATATCATGAAGGATGGCAGCCCCGTTGTGTCACATCTGGTGAAGGAACTTCGAATCAAGGCTCATCTTCCTCCCAAAATGAAGCCCATTGATCCTGAGGCTGCTGCTGAAGCTGAGAGAGCTAGTGGGAGTGCACCACCCCTTGAGGAACCTTCATGGTTCAAGAAGCTGCAGATTAAGGCCAAGAGGGCCTTTTGCCTCAAACTTGATTTGGAAAACCTTCAGTGTTTTTATGTTTGTTGACAACACACTTAGATGTCTAATGTGTGTGCTAAAAGTGTGCAGGAATGTATCAGTTTATGTTGCACAGGTTTTGTCTCAAGAAAAGGAAGAAATGCTGACTTTACTGCTTCAGCCGGTACTACCGGGTTCATCCCGGTACTACTGGGTGTCCTGCCGTGCGGAACTACCGGGCCCAGTACCGGATCTCAAAATGCGTTCTGGACTCGCGCAGTTTTTATCCGGTAGTAGCCCGGGTAGTGGCGCGGTACTACCGGGTAGGGAGCACTACTGGACCCGGCGGTCCGGTACTACCGATGCGCGCCTGGGAGGAGGAGTTGACCAGTCGTCGAAGATGCCGTCAAATCCCTGCAGGTCGGTACTACCGGGCGAGGCCCGGTACTACCGCTGCGGGCTGTTTTCAGCTTCAACGGCCAGATTTCTGGGAGGGGTATTTATTCCCCTCCACCTACCTCCGGCTCCTTAGCTTGACCACTTTGAAGAACTCCATTATTGCAAGCTCAAGATTTGATAGATCTCCCAATCCCTCCACCCAAACTCGTTGATACTTGGAGGATTGAAGGAGAAGGCCCGGATCTACATCTTCACCAAGCCGTTCTTCATTTCCCCCTCATTCACTTGAGGGACCCTTTGCTTGGATTTCCATTGGGAAAACCTAGCCTCATATTGTACTCACTTGTTGTCTTTGTGACAGATTTGTAGCTGTTCGGGAGCCCCAATCCTCTTGTGGGTTGTGCCCCGGATCGTTGTTGTAAGGGCTCCGGATTCCGCCTTGAAGGATTCCGATAGTGGAAGGTGAACCAAACCTTTGTGGTGCGGTTCATCGGAGAAGATGGTGCGTCCGCCTTTGTGGCGGTTGAGTTTTGACCTTCGTGGTAGCTCACACCTCTCCAACGAGACGTACTCCCCTAAAAAGGAGGAACTCGGGATTACATCCGTGTCTCCGCGTGCTTTCACTTCGGTTACTTCTATCCTTGTTTACCGTCTTTACTTATTGTACCGTGCTTAGTTGCTAGCTTGTCATATAGGTAAATTCACCATAGTTGCATATCTAGAGAATTTACCTTTTGTGTCAAGCCTAAATTTAAAAAGTACTAAAATTGAAGTAGCACCTATTCACCCCCCTCTAGGTGTCATACGATCCTTTCAATTGGTATCAGAGCCTCGGCTCTCTTGTTGGGCTTAACCGCCTAAGAGAAGTATGACACGAAGTGCGGGTGATCCCGTGGATGACGAAGCCACTACGGCATCCATGGCCGATCTCAAATTGATGGAGACATCTTTGATATCGTCCATGGATACCAAATTTGCCGAGATGCGTGAGTTGATCACACAACTCGCAAGTGGCAAGGTTCCTAAGGAGACCACCCCACTAGAGGACTCCGCTAACTCCAATGACGGTGAAACCGAGGAGGAATTAGCGAAAAAGAAAGGGGATGAAGGAACCAAACTTAAAGATTCCCCTCCATCCACATCTACCACCATACCCGAAGGTGGGAAGCCGGAGTACCATGGGGTTCCCTTTGTGTACTCTCCCGACCCACCTATCCATCATACTCGCATAAACCCCTTGGATCCACCCCCTAAACTTAATGCATCGGCTTTTGCTACTTGGCAACACTTAATGAAATCTCATATCAACAGTTCCTCTATCGAGCTTTGGAGGATCATTCAAGAGGGATACAAGGCCGTGAATCCTAACAACTTGACAAGAAGAGAGGTGGCCGAGAAACAACTCAATGCTTCCGCTCTTCACATGATTGAACTTGCCGTTGGAGAAAGTGGTCTTCATCACATTCAAAACGTCTCCACCGCCAAAGAAGCTTGGGAGTGCCTTGAGGTGGCATTTCTTGGAAATGAAAGCATGAAGAGGAATAGATTTGATGCTTTGAACAATGAAGTCGAAGGCTTCTACATGCTTGATAGTGAAACTCATGAAGAGATGTATGCAAGACTCAAGATTCTTGCCCAAGCCTTTTCAATGTTGGGGCAACCTATGTGGATGATGCTTGGATCAAGAGGAAGTATGTGAATGCACTCATGCCCTTCGAGCCCGTTGACTTGAAGGCCCTTCAAGGAAAATTCAACTACCTTGAGATGACATCCAATGAAGTTATGCAAGAGATACAAGCCTCCAAGATTGCCACCAAGAATGCTCTAGACAACCGTGCTAGGGCCATGGGAATGAAGCAAGGTCCCTCTCTTGCTTTGAAGGCCAAGGTTGTGTGCCTTGATGAACATGATGAAGTTGAAGCATGCCCAAACAACCTTCCTCCCGATGAACTTGAACCAGCCCTCCATGGTCACATAGCTCTTGCAACAAGGACATTTTGGAATGACCCGGCCAAGGCAAAGGCTCAACTTGATCGAACAAACAATCCAAGTGGGAAGAAGGAGTTTGCTAATAGGATAAAGACTTGCTACAATTGTCATAACAAGCATCACTTCATCAAAGATTGTCCATATGAGAATAGAGAGCAAAACGGTGGAAGGCTTGTCCTCAAGGGCCAATCAAACATGATACAAAAGAAGCCTTTTGTCAAGAGGAAGCCATTCTTCAAGAAAGCACCAAGAATTGTGTTGATGACTCAAGAAGAGTATCCTTCCGAGGATTCCGAAGAAGAAGAAGAACCCACTCGTGAGGTGGCCGCTTTGGCCATTGTATCAACTCCATCTCCTTCTCTCTTCGAATCCCCCAATGAGAACCTCTCCATCAATCCCCCAATGAGAACCTCTCCATCAACACCGCTCGTTGCCTCATGGCTTCCGTCACCGAGGTATCATCTTCTACTCCCAAGACTGAAATAGATGATAAAACTAGTCTTGTGATTAAGAAAGAACTTGTTGCTTCCGATACTATTGTGGCTAACTTGCAAGGTGAAGCTAAGGCATATGTTGAGTCTCTCTTGAGACAACTTGATGCGGCCGAAGAAATCCTTGATGACAAGGGAAAATTGAGAGAGAAGATGCTCTCACCATTGCATCCTTGAATGCCTCTCTTCAAGAAGAGAGTGAATATAGAACCTCTCTTGAGGAAAGAATTGATTCCCTTGATGATAAAAATGATGAAATAATTGCTAAAATCATTAAGGATAGAGACCATGTCTTTGCTAAATATAAAGTGATTAAAAAGGAGAAAGCCGAGTTTGTGGTTGCTAATGCTAGACTCCTTGAGGATATGGAGAAACTTGACAAGGCTCACAAGGCCTTGGAAAGTACCCACTCTCTTCTAGTCAAGTCTCATGAGCAACTTCAAACTCAACTTTCTAAATCTAACTCACCTAGCATCTACTCCCTCTTGTGATCATGCAAATGTTATTGAGGAAAATGCTAGGTTGAAGGTTGAGCTTGCCAAGGCCACTAGTGCCAAGACCTCTATTCCTAAAGGTAAAGAAAAGGTTGTTGCTCAAATTTTTGAGCAAAAGCCACACAAAGGGAAGGAGGGTCTTGGTTATGTAGCCAAGGCAAAGAAGAAGAAGAGCAACACCAATGCCAAGCCCGCACAAGCCAAGACTCCATTGCGAGTGGTAATGCCACTAGGGGCAAGACCACTCGTAGTGACTTTGCGGAGGCTAACCCCAACTATATTCTTTATGTTGATTATTATGGGGATGTTTATGCAAAATATGTTGGTCCTTATGATGGTTACATTGCTTATTCTATTTGGGTTCCTAAGACCCTTGTTGCTAACAAAAGAGGACCCATTGAGAAATGGGTACCTAAAACCAAGCAATGATTTCTTGTAGGACTATGCTTCCGGTGGGTCTAAATGGGTGGTTGATAGTGGATGCACTAGTCATATGACCGGAAGCAAGGAGATCATGACGGAGTTGGGACCAAATATAAATCAAGCATCCGTCTCCTATGGTGATAAATCAAAAGCGGAGGTAACGGGTCTCGGCAAGGTGGTAGTTGCAAAGGATATCACCCTTGTAAATGTCATGCTTGTCGAGTCCCTCGGTTACAATCTTATGTCCGTTCGTGCACTTAATAAGATGAATTTTGATGTCCATTTTACTATTGATATGGTGGTACTCTTGAGGAGCAAGACTCTAAAGGTCATGTTCGTTGGGTATGTTGAAAATGAGTTGTTTGTGGTGGACTTTTTGGGGTCTACCAACACTCAAGCAATATGCCTATTCGGAAAGGCCGACGTGGGATGGTTGTGGCATCGCCGCTTGTCCCATGTCAACATGAGAACTTTGCAAAGTCTTCACAAGGGTGGCCACATTCTTGGACTAAAAGACAATGTTTCTTTTTCTAGAGATCGTCTTTGTAGGGCTTGTGTTGAAGGAAAGATGCATGATTCTCCCCATCCAAGCAAGACCATCATTTCATCAAAGAGGATATTGGAACTTCTTCATGTTGATCTCTTTGGTGCCGTGCCTCAACCTAGTCTTGGTGGGAAGAAATATTGTTTGGTGATTGTTGATGACTATTCAAGATTTACTTGGGTTTATTTCTTCAAGACGAAGGATGAGACCCAACAAGCCGTCATCGACTTTTCAATGAAGTTCAACGCCAATACAATGTCCCTATATTGGTCATTAGGAGTGATAATGGCTCCGAGTTCAAGAACTACACCTTAAATGAGTTTCTTAGTGAAGAGGGCACTAGTACAGAACGACACATCGGAAACGGGCCAAAAACCCCTTCGATAACGGAGAAAGGGTCCGTGTCCCCGCCTCTGTCACTGATGTGAAGCCTCACAATGGCAACGGAGGAGATAAACCGTTTCTGATGTATTTAACATTAGACACGGAGTTTTGCTAATAACCGTTTCTAATAAGGGTTACAGGAAAACAAAAAAAAACACGGTGACGGGCTGTGCCGTCGATGGAGCCCACTCCATGCGACTAGACGTCCGCCCGGTCGTCACCGTATTCCTGTACGCCCTGCTTTACAAAAGTTCATCAGTGCGCGTGGCTGGAGCTCTGCTCCTATGTCTTCACGGCCGCCAGATGAACATCTACTGTCTTTCCTGCTGCGCAAAATGTACTGCTCCTGGTGACGGCACCGTGTATGGAGCCCCACTCCTAGGTCTTCACGGCAGCAACATCGTCACCAAGCATCCACCAAGCCCTTGAAACAACGAATATTCTTTGTTAAAAACAACAAACAAAGCTAATAAAAATAGCCAATAAGCAGTAAACAAAGCAAACCGAGCTAAATACATAGCTGAAGAGCTAACTAACAGAGCAAACCAAGCTAAATAAGTAGCTAACATAGCAAATACATAGCTGAACATAGCTAACTAACAGAGCAACCCGAGTTAAATAAGTAGCTAACATAGCAAATACATAGCTGAACAGAGCAAACCGAGCTAAATAAGTAGCTAACATAGCAAATACATAGCTGAACAGATCTAACTAACAGAGCAAACTGAGCTAAATAAGTAGCTAACATAGCAAATACATAGCTAAACAAAGCAAACCGAGCTAAATAAGTAGCTAACATAGCAAATACATAGCTGAACAGAGCTAACTAACAGAGCAAACTGAGCTAAATAAGTAGCTAACATAGCAAATACATAGCTAAACAAAGCAAACCGAGCTAAATAAGTAGCTAACATAGCAAATACATAGCTGAACAGAGCTAACTAACAGAGCAAACCGAGCTAAATAAGTAGCTAACATAGCAAATACATAGCTAAACAAAGCAAACCGAGCTAAATAAGTAGCTAACATAGCAAATACATAGCTGAACAGAGCTAACTAACAGAGCAAACCGAGCTAAATAAGTAGCTAACAGAGCAAATACATAGCTAAACAAAGCAAACCGAGCTAAATAAGTAGCTAACAGAGCAAATACATAGCTAAACAAAGCAAACCGAGCTAAATAAGTAGCTAACATAGCAAATACATAGCTGAACAAAGCTAACTAACAGAGCAAACTGAGCTAAATAAGTAGCTAACATAGCAAATACATAGCTAAACAAAGCAAACCGAGCTAAATAAGTAGCTAACATAGCAAATACATAGCTGAACAGAGCTAACTAACAGAGCAAACCGAGCTAAATAAGTAGCTAACATAGCAAATACATAGCTAAACAAAGCAAACCGAGCTAAATAAGTAGCTAACATGGCAAATACATAGCTGAACAGAGCTAACTAACAGAGCAAACCGAGCTAAATAAGTAGCTAACAGAGCGGTCATTTACCTTAGGCGAGGCGGGGTCGCTTTCCGTCGCGGATTGCGTCCCAGGCGTCGGCGCCGGAGCCACTGCTAGAGGAGACGTCAGAGGAGACCTCATCCTGCTCGAACACCGGAGCGTCCTCCTCCTCATCCTCCTCCTCCGCCGCCGCCACCGCTGCCGCCGCCGCATCTGGCCCAGGGCCCTGGCCAGGGAGAAGAGAGCGGTCTATGGCCGCCCGGAGCCGCGTCTGGAACAACGCCTCCTCGGCGGCTTCTATCGCGTGCTCGGCGGCGGAGATGCGGATAGCTCTCTGCATCGCAGACGCCCGAATGACACCCTCGGCGCGCTCGCGCTCAAAGGAGGCGCGAGAGAGGAGGAGACCGACCTCCAGATCCTCGTCCTCATCATCCGAGGAGGACGATGAGGACGAGATCCGGGCGTCGGTGGCCGCCGCCGCCGTGGTTCCGGATGGGATTTGACGGCTCAGAATGAACTCGCGACCGCAGTCGCCGGGGATCTCGCCCCAGTTGTAGGGGAGATCCGGGCTGTGCCTCGGAGGGTGGGAGGAGGAAGATGCTCCATCCTGACTTCCGTCGGCGCCGGAGGGGTTCGCCATCGATGGGTGAAGTAGGAGGAGAGCGTGTGCGGCTAGGGTTAGGAACTGGGGAGAGTGAGACTGAGAGTGAGAGTGAGATACAGTACTGGAGTGGGAGATATTAATACCGGCACCGCTTAATGTGCCTTCACATGGGAAACGGAGATAGACCGATCTCCGTTTCTGATGTGGAAATATCAGCAACGGAGATATTCTTTCCTCCGTTGCCTATATATGAGCAACGGAGATCTTTTCAGCCTCCGTTACCATTGTGTCGGGCCCATCGACCGACTAGCGCGCGAGTGCGCGCGCGGAGCTCATTTTTCCGTCGCCTAACTCTTGCCGTTGCCATAGAGGGGTATCCGATGTGTCGTTCTGTACTAGTGGGGGATTCGTCATCAATATTCCGCTGCATATACCCCTCAACAAAATGGTGTAGCCGAAAGGAAGAACCGGACTCTCATGGATATGGCAAGGTCTATGTTGGCGGAGTTTAAGTCTCCGCTATTCTTATGGGCCGAGGCTATCTCCACGGCATGTCATTCATCAAACCGGTTATTCTTTCGAGTTGGCAAGAAGTTTACATCTTATGAGATGCTCACCGGCAACAAGCCCAATGTCTCCTACTACCGAGTATTTGGTTGTAAGTGTTTCTATAAGAACAAAAGTGTTCGTTTGTCTAAATTTGAATCTAAAGCTTTAGAGGGTGTTTTTGTTGGGTACGGTGCCGAATCTCACACCTATAGAGTCTATGACAAAATCGTTGGGAAAGTCATAGAATCTTGTGATGTGAGGTTCGATGAGAATGACGGCTCCCAAGTGGCGCAATTTCATGTTTGTGATGTAGATAATGAAGAGCCTCAAGACGCTATAAGAAGAATGGGCATTGGTTGCCATCGTCCCGTTGAGATTCATTACGAGTCTCCTCAAGCAAGTCCAAGCTCCATTCAAGTGGAGGCCTCTTCATCACAAGTTGAAACGGCGCCTATCATGGAAGCAAATGATGCACCAACCCAAGAACAAGTTCAAGACCCTCCTCATGTTGACCAAGTTGCTATGCAAGAACCAAATTCTCCTATTGTTGATGCTAGCCAAGGTCATGACCAAGATCAACCCTCTCCTTCCATTGTTGAAGATGTGCTTCAAGATGATCAAGGTCAACATTCCGGTCAAGACGGGGACTCAAATGATCAAGATGATCAAGAGATACCTCCAAGATGCAATCGAGATATCGAAGCCCGTCGTATAGCAAGAGTTGAAAAGGATTTTAAAATAAAGAGTCACTATCTTGAAAACATCATTGGTGACCACAAGAGAGGTGTTTCCACAAGAAGGCAATTGGCAAGCTTTAGTAAACATCAAGCTCATATTTCCATGGTGGAACCAAAGAAAGGGTTTGAAGCTCTTGAAGATCCGGATTGGCTAGAAACTATGCATGATGAACTCAATAACTTCAAGCGCAACAAAGTGTGGAATCTAGTTGAGAAGCCAAAAGATTGCCGCAATGTTATAGGCACAAAGTGGATATTCAAGAACAAGCAAGATGAGTTTGGAATGGTTGTGAGGAACAAGGCAAGATTGGTTGCACAAGGGTACTCTCAAGTTGAAGGCATTGATTTTGGAGAGACTTATGCACCCGTGGCTCGCCTTGAATCCATCCGTATCCTTCTTGCATATGCAACACATCATAACTTTAAATTGCAACAAATGGATGTGAAAAGTGCCTTTCTTAATGGTCCTTTAAAAGAGTTGGTATATGTTAATCAAGCACCGGGTTTCGAGGACCCTAAATTCCCTGACCATGTCTACAAGCTTGATAAGGCGCTCTATGGTCTCAATCAAGCACCTCGTGCTTGGTATGAGCACCTCGTGCTTGGTATGAGCACCTAAGAGAGCTATTGCTAGACCGTGGATTTGAATTGGGGCAAATCGATCCCACTCTTTTTACCAAGAGGGTTAAAGGGGAGCTTTTCATATGACAACTTTATGTTGATGATATTATATTTGGCTCATCTAACAGAGCTTTCAATGATGAATTTTCAAAGCTTATGACCAATAGGTTCGAGATGTCTATGATGGGTGAATTGAAGTTCTTTCTCGGTTTTGAGATCAAGCAATTGAATGAAGGGACTTTCATCTCTCAAACCAAATATACCCAAGACATGCTCAAGAGGTTCAATATGCACAATGCTAAGGGCAAGCGGTTTCCCATGGACACCAAATGCCATCTTGAACTTAACCCCGACGGTATCGATATTGATCAAAAACTTTATCGCTCTATGATTGGTTCTTTGCTTTATCTTTGTGCATCTAGACCCGATATTGTGTTGAGTGTAGGGGTGTGTGCAAGGTATCAAGCCGCTCCTAAAGAAAGCCACATGGTGGCGGTGAATAGAATCCTTCGATATTTGGTTGATACCCCAAGGTTTGGTTTGTGGTACCCAAAGGGCACTAATTTCTCTCTTGCCGGGTACACGGATTCGGATTGGGCCGGTTGCAAGGATGATAGGAAATCAACTTCCGGGGCATGCCAATTTCTTGGTAGGTCCTTGGTGAGTTGGTCTTCTAAGAAGCAAAATTGCATATCACTCTCCTCCGCCGAAGCCGAGTATGTGGCGGCCGCTAGTGCTTGCACTCAATTGTTATGGATGAGGCAAACTTTAAAGGAATACGGTGTCAATTGTGACAAAGTGCCTCTTTTGTGTGACAATGAAAGTGCTATCAAGATTGGCCATAATCCGGTGCAATACTCATGAACGAAGCATATTGAGATTCGTCATCATTTTATTCGGGATCATATTGCTCGTGATGATATTGAGCTTGGCTATATTCCAACCGAAAATCAACTTGCCGACATTTTCACGAAGCCACTTGATGAAGCAAGATTCACCTTCTTGAGGCATGAGCTAAATATCGTGGATTCTAGGAGCTTGACTTGACCATCTTGCATACACACCTATATTTCTTGACTATCTATTTGGTTTAGGTGTAGGCATGGAAATAGGGGGAGTGCGGTCCTAATCCATTGGACTATCCCTCCCCCCATTATGCCGATAGTAAGAACTCATTTTGTCTCTATTTTTCATTTTATGAATTGTGAGCTTAAATGACGAGTAGTGGCCGTGGACCCAAGATATATCTTCGCGGTGTCACACCACATACTCATACATGGTGGCCTCGGCCACCGCCCTCTTCCTTGTGAAGAGTTGGTTTTATTTGGATTTTATTGGTTTTCTAGTGCTCCTATGGAAAACATGCTCAATTTGGTTTTTTTGTGTGTTTGCTTCTTGCAAATTGAGTATGAAGTACCATCTCCAGTGTGTTGATCTAATCCTATGCCTTTCTTCTCCCTCAAAACAACTTCCATCTTGCACAAGTTCAAAATCCTACCACAAAATGAGAAAACTGGGGTTTCTTAGGAGGCCCCGGTAGTACCGCCTGGTGGTATCCGGTAGTACCGGGCTCTGAATCTAAGCAGTTTCACTGCTCGCAAAGATTCAGGCCCCGGTAGTACCGGATGTTCCGCCCCGGTACTACCGGGAATCACGGGTATTCCCCATTCTTCCCCACCCGCACGAACACCACCCCGTCGCCTCCTCTGCTCCCTGCTCCGGCCGCCGCCCTTGGCCGCCGGTTTCCGCCATCTCCGCCAGATCTGCTCCGTGGGAGCGATCCCCTCGTTGATCTCCTCCATGGCCTCCGGTATTTCCCCGTTCCTTGCACTCTTAGTTTCTAAATCTTGAAACCTAGATGTATGGCGAGGAATCATTGGTAGCTCCGTTGGCAACGGTTAAATTTGGATGGATGATCTCCTAGGCCTTGTTAGCTAGCCTTTGTGTGTAATGTATGGTTGAATCTCTCAATTTTGTGCCATTCTCTCTTGAATCGGCTCAGCCGGTACTACCGGGCGAGGCCCGGTACTACCGTCTTTTCCAAATTTGCTTGATTCAACCTCTCTTTACATCTATTGGCTAGTTTTTGGTTCCCTATTCCGTGAACTTGTGCACTCATCTATTCCCTGCCCTACCTCTATGCTGTTTCACAGGTAGCCGCCGTGGTGGTAAGAAGCCGCGTCTTAGATGATGATATTGAGGAAGAAGAAGAGGAAGTTTTGCCTGCTCGCACCACAGCCAGGACTCAAGCAAGAGGAAAAACTCCAGCTGCTGCTCGTACCACCACTGCTCCTCCCACGAGAGCCCGCAAAGCACTTCACTTATGGAAGAATGATGACTATCAGACGCTCAGAGAAGAGAATCCCTATGATTAGGAGAGGTCACCTCTTGTGCGGAATCCGCACTTTTACACAAATGATCAAGAAGCCATCTACAAGGAAATCTATCTCCACAAGAAGTACTCCGTGGTTGACCAACACACTCTTGATCTTCCTTACATGAGAAACTCGAAGCACAAGGGCTATTTTGATGAGACACTTGCAATGTGTGAAGAGTTTGGACTGATTGACATCATGAAGGAGAACCATCCCTACATAGAGTACTATATTATTCAGTTCTTTGCCACCGTCTACTTTGACCATGATGAAGCCCGGACTCTATGGTGGATGACCAAGGACACCTTGCTTTCTGCCACCTTGGCGGAGTTTGGAGAGGTTCTAGGCTATGAAGACAAGGGTGAAAGTGTTCCTAGTGGATGGAGATGCCATGACAATGATCGATCCAGCTCCAAGGATGTTCTAGGACCAATTACTATGGAAAGAGGCACCACTGGTAAAACTGCTCATCTTGTGCGTCCATTTGAGATTCTCCACCGCGTCTATAGGGAAACTATTGCTCCCCGTGTGGGAAACTGGGATGAGGTTCATGGCTACATGTTTGACCTTCTCAAGCTCTCCAAGGAAAATCAAGGCAAAGGCAAGAAGCTTGATGTGATGGATTGGATGTGGAATGACTTGTGGTCCACAATCATTGATAGAAGGGCCCCCATCTATGGCCCATTCATTATGAAGCTCATTCGCCGCAAGTGGGCTCTCAAGAAGAATGGAGAAGATATCATGAAGGATGGCAGCCCCGTTGTGTCACATCTGGTGAAGGAACTTCGAATCAAGGCTCATCTTCCTCCCAAAACGAAGCCCATTGATCCTGAGGCTGCTGCTGAAGCTGAGAGAGCTAGTGGGAGTGCACCACCCCTTGAGGAACCTTCATGGTTCAAGAAGCTGCAGATTAAGGCCAAGAGGGCCTTTTGCCTCAAACTTGATTTGGAAGACCGTCTGTATGAAGCCCATGTGTATCACAAGAAGGCAGCACAGCGACAGAAAGCGATGATGAGGCATATGCAGATTCCAGTCTCCGATGGTTCTGAAGAAGTAATCACTCCGAAGAATGAATGGGTGTCCCAGCAGGGTTTCTGGAGTGATGAAGATGCCCCTCCGGATGGTGATCGCTTCCAGGCCTCCTCCTCTTCGACCCACCACGGCGCGGGTGGAGCTTGATGCTCCTAGGGACGTGTTAGCATCGTGCTTCTCCCTTTTTGGCATTCCGATGACAAAGGTGGAGAATGTGTTCTATTTAGGATGTGCCGTGGGATTTGCATGGGAGGAACACAAGCTTGCACTTCGTTTGATCTTTATGCTTGTGTTTCATCTTTATTTGGATATTTGCTTTGAACTTCTCTATGCATGATGTAAGACATGCCATGACCTTGTGTTATTGTAATAAGACCTATCTAGTATGGTACTTGCTTATTTTGCTTATATTGTGCAAGTTGTTATAATTGTTTATCCATATGAACTTGCTTGGTTTGTAAAATATAGGGGGAGCTCCGCCCATTTTATATGGTGTGTTTTTGCATTCAAAAGCAAATTCCTAATAAACACACAATATGGAGAGCCCCGTCTATCTTTTGCAAATCATTTGTTTATCCTAAGTGTGTTGTCAACAAACATCAAAAAGTGTTTTGATGTTTGTTGACAACACACTTAGATGTCTAATGTGTGTGCTAAAAGTGTGCAGGAATGTATCAGTTTATGTTGCACATGTTTTGTCTCAAGAAAAGGAAGAAATGCTGACTTTACTGCTTCAGCCGGTACTACCGGGTTCATCCCGGTACTACCGGGTGTCCTGCCGTGTGGAACTACCGGGCCCAGTACCGGGCCCAGTACCGGATCTCAAAATGCGTTCTAGACTCGCGTAGTTTTTATCCGGTAGTAGCCCCGGTAGTGGCGCGGTACTACCGGGTAGGGAGCACTACCGGACCCGGCGGTCCGGTACTACCGATGCGCGCCTGGGAGGAGGAGTTGACCAGTCGTCGAAGATGTCGTCAAATCCCTGCAGGTCGGTACTACCGGGCGAGGCCCGGTACTACCGCTGCGGGCTGTTTTCAGCTTCAACGGCCAGATTTCTAGGAGGGGTATTTATTCCCCTCCACCTACCTCCGGCTCCTTAGCTTGACCACTTTGAAGAACTCCATTATTGCAAGCTCAAGATTTGATAGATCTCCCAATCCCTCCACCCAAACTCGTTGATACTTGGAGGATTGAAGGAGAAGGCCCGGGTCTACATCTTCACCAAGCCGTTCTTCATTTCCCCCTCATTCAATTGAGGGACCCTTTGCTAGGATTTCCATTGGGAAAACCTAGCCTCATATTGTACTCACTTGTTGTCTTTGTGACAGATTTGTAGCTGTTCGGGAGCCCCCAATCCTCTTGTGGGTTGTGCCCCGGATCGTTGTTGTAAGGGCTCCGGATTCCGCCTTGAAGGATTCCGATAGTGGAAGGTGAACCAAACCTTTGTGGTGCGGTTCATCGGAGAAGAAGGTGCGTCCGCCTTTGTGGCGGTTGAGTTTTGACCTTCGTGGTAGCTCACACCTCTCCAACGAGACGTACTCCCCTAAAAAGGAGGAACTCGGGATTACATCCGTGTCTCCGCGTGCTTTCACTTCGGTTACTTCTATCCTTGTTTACCGTCTTTACTTATTGTACCGTGCTTAGTTGGTAGCTTGTCATATAGGTAAATTCACCATAGTTGCATATCTAGAGAATTTACTTTTTGTGTCAAGCCTAAATTTAAAAAGTACTAAAATTGAAGTAGCACCTATTCACCCCCCTCTAGGTGTCATACGATCCTTTCAGCTAGTGCTGACAGTCGGGGTAGATCTCGCTTGAGCGTGGCATTGGTGAGCATGGTCCAACAAGCTTTCTAGGGTGGCGATCCATGCCCTCACACGGGGATCACTCTTGTCAAGATCTAGAGGGAAGGAGAGAAGAGCTCGGGCGGCGCCCAGAGCTTCTCCCAGCCCCCAGCCTTTCCAAGTCGTCTAGCACGTTGGCTCACCAAGGACCTCATGAGTTCCCGACATGGTTCCCACTTGACGATGAGGCTACCGCCGATCTTGCTAGAGGAGAGGGGCATGAAACAGTTCTTGACAAGGAAGAAGGAGCTCTTGTCAAGGATGAAGAACTCGAAGCAGATCTTGTCAATGACGAAGAGCTCGAAGCAGATCTTGTTGACGACGATCTTAAGGTTGATGAAGATGATTCCAGCGCTTGCGCCCCTACCTGGCGCGCCAGATGTCGTGTCTCAGCGGACGGACACCGGTAGTAAAGGTTACCCCTTTTAGGTTCGGCACAGAGCGCGAAGGAGGCTGAGAATCGTCTCTCCTGGGTGACTGGTGTCAAGCTCTCCGAACCGATGATCCAAACAATGAACATAGAGACACACAGAGTTTACCCAGGTTCAGGCCGCCCGGAGGCTAACAGCCCTACTCCTGCATGTCTGGATTGAGGTGTTCATCATGGTGTGGCTTACAAGGTGGCTTGCGGGTCAGTACCCGGAAGGTGTTTGGCTAGAGGTAGACCAAGATCAGATCCTGACCCTGGGGAGATCACCTCTCTCCCTCTCTACCCTCTCAGCCCTAGTCTAGTCTTGCCTTGCTTTGAACTTGGGATTCTTGCCTCAATGACCTTGGTCCTCCTTTTATAGGCCAAGGGGATGCCACAGGGGTCACGCGAGGAACGTGGGGGGTTTTAGGCGGGAAAACCCCCCAGTGACCTATTGGGGGCGACGTGGCCTCTTCTCGTCCTAGTATTCCTCCTTGGTTAGGTGAGGGCGTCCACCTTTAAGGAAAGCGGGGCAGACAGGACCTGACAGCCCCACCGACCACGCTCCCACGCGACGTCACTGGGTGCCTCCTTCGTCTTGGTGCCCAAGTCTTCTTGGAGCTTCTAGCACGTGCTGGCGTGTTTATCCCCTTTGCTGTACGGAGATGCACCCGAGAGGGAGCCCAGCCTCCTGTCGGGCACTCGGGCTCTCGGGTCACGACCTTGGTCTCCGGGTTGAGGGCGGCCCCTGGGGGCACCTGGGTCGCGGGTGACCCCGGGAGGGCTTCAAGTCCTTAGCCGCCTGGCGTCGGTGTCGAGCTTGCTGGGTTCCCGCGGGGTAGGTGGGCGGGCCCACCTACCAGTCCTGACACTTGGCCTTGTCCATCTTCTTGGTGGGCCCATAGGTGGTGGACCCACTTTGGCAGCGTAAGTGGAACCCCGTTTTCCACTGTTGCGACAGAATGATACCTGCGAGTCGCGGGTCGCCCTTTGCATGTCTTGCTTGTGTTACACGTCGGAGTCGGAGTGGGCGGGGTGGATGTGCTCCATCTCCCATGTCAAGCCCGACACTCTTAACACAGGGATCCATACTTGTGCCCCACTCTAGGGTCGGCTCCATGCCAAAATAGGTATTTTTCACCATCTCCCGCCCGTTCATTGGCGGTTTGTGAACAACGGTAGATGGGAGACCATATGGATGTGGCACGCCATTCCTCAAGGCTATACATCGGGCTTGAGATGTTGGCGGTGACGCGGAAGGGGTTGGGACAGCGGGGAGGATGACGACGCATCACCGCGAGTTTGGGTGCGGCAACAAAAACGTGGATTAGTAAAACTCAGTTTCCACAAAACTAGGAAACGTCGTTTGGCAGAAGAGACTTACTCGTTTTTGTGTAAACTCGACTAGAGAAGACTCGGTCGTAACAAACTTTTCCGCCTCGCTCCTTCCCCAACAGACATGATTTTACATATACTAATTCCTAACAAAATTATAAGTAAAACAGGTTTCTCGAAGAATCTTGCTAAAACGTGTTTTTTTTGCAAGGTAATACGTATCTCATTTATAAAATAAAGATCCTGTTACAAGCACGTACACACCGATGTTACAGAACTGAAAAGATAGGATAAACCTATGCAGAAAACCATCGCCTATCCTCCTCCTTCGACACCACCGAAGCGACCACCAAAGGGACGGAAGACAGATCACCTCTTCATCCGAGCTCGACGCGGCTCCATCGCTGATCAGCAGCTTTACGGACCTCCAAAGTAGTTTGCCAGAAGCAAAACCATTGTCGTTGAACGAATTGTTAAAACTGGGGGCTGATTGCCTCTATCCAAAGAACCACTAAGGGAAGCAATGATGTCGTCCCCTTTTGTCATATGTTATGTGCATATATATGCATGCATCTGGCCAGACAGGCCCCATGCGTTAGGTTAACAAACACCAACTTATTGTGATTCGGTGGATCGAGCTCATGTGTTTCCCTGGCACTATACATCACTAAACTCATTCTAACCTAAGCTTCCGATCGAGATCACGTCAAGCTGCTTCAAGTCATTGGATCTCTAGCTCTCGCCATGTCGAAGTATCTATCAGATATACAGAGCAATCTATGCAGCCAAAATGACAGTAGACAGTACAGAGCATCGAAACAGGAGATCATCCCGGCAATTAAGCATGAGAGGAAATCCAAAAATGGACCGTTCATCACCGTACATGGGCTATCCCGACATCCGCCGGCCGGGACCGGTGACCAGTGACCAGCCAAGCCAATAATTTATCGGTGCGGATGGGAACCAGGTTGTCGTATCGCCCCGGTTCCCGACCGGCGACAGTTCTCGAATGATACATAACAAACATTCCGAACTCCACCCATCACAGATCGAGAGAGACAGTGTGCGTGTAAACATGAACATATTTGGTACTACTTAACAACATTGCCTGCAAAACAAGGTTTAAGAATCGGATGGATCCTCTTGTGAGCAACCTCTGCGCGCGAGAACAGACGGCGGCGAGAGAGATTTCGTTATCATCATCCTGAGTTCCTGACGATCGAGTTCAGTTTCTGCTCTTGTACATAGGAGAACATCCGCGCCGTCAGTCGGGCAGCTCTAGCTGCGTGTGTGCGCCTGTGTTAGTGTTAGGAATCAGTCGTAATCATTTGGCTATAGCGCCGGTTCGTTGGAGTCGATCAATCGCTTCAAAGTGTGTCGACCTGTATGGACTACGATGGATTTTCGGGGCAGATCGAGAACCAGCTTCCCGTTCTTGGTATCTAGTGCGAGCGAGATCGGGTTGGATCATGTCGTCGCAAGAGGCCAAGCAAGTCAGTCGGGGAGAGGGACGGCGCGAGCGGCGCGGGGCCTGCCGCCTGCCTGTATGGGTGTTGGGGATATGCGTTTGTTCGGCCGGCATACTACCGAGCAATGGGCGCGCCCACATGGGCAGCGAACGCTCCGGAGCTCGGCGACAGGACAACGATCTGTTCCTCTCGCCGCTGGACATCTCACTTGCCGCCGTTGGCCGTACCTGTAATCCCGGTAGCTCGAGAGCACCCTCACGGCTCACGCACGTCCGTCCGGCTCGGGCCATCCCGCGGGTTTTGCTGCTGCCGGAATGATGATGGTGTTCCCGGATTTTGTTGCTGCTGGAATGATGACAGTGTTCCCGGAGGTTGGTCGGGACGACGTACCTAACTGGCTAGCCCTATTGGCTATCATCGTTCACCAAATCCTTGCTCACTGCTCAAAGTTTTGTGTTCGTTGCATGCGGCTACAGCATGAAACGGAACGTACGTCGACTCAGCTGATCGACAAATCGGCGTCGACATCATCACGTGGTTTCGAAAACATCGGTAGTCGAGGCCTCATCATCGCCAACATAACGGTCCTCGATCTTTGGTTGCGTGGTGGCTAAATATGTGTATGGGTGGTGATAGCTTTCACTGCTTGTTTCACTTGTGCCGATGATGACTTGCACGTGGCGGTCCGGTTGAAGATCTTCTTCGGCGCGGGTCTTGTGCATCTCCTGTTCGGAGCTCGCCACCAGAATTGGAGCTTGCTTTCTCTACGTGAATAGTCATTTGTTTGGCATAGTCCGACGTGTGCTTCATGACGGTGCTTCTGTGAGGTCTTCTTTGGTGGTAGTTCTTCGGTGAAGATGGAGTCAATGCGGAGTGATGACGATGCACCGGTGGTGTGCCGCTTGTGTGGGTAGTCAGGTGGTTGTGTGTCCTCGTGACGTGACGGTCGTGTTCTGTGATGGTACAATGTTTTGCGTTAAAAAATATATATTATGTTGGTCAAATTCATGACCTAGGATACGCGCAAGACTTATAAACCGGGACGAAGGGAGTACCTCGTTTCAAAAAAAACTCGCTATCTTTGATGGACCCTGTAATATCCTTAATATTATTTGTTGAGTCTCCTTTGGTAGATTTGTGAATAAAGGAAGCTACAGAGTCTACTAGCAAATATTTCTGATACGGGTAGTTTTTTAATGAATAATTGTCCCATTATAAAATATAAGACACGTGATTTTTGTACGATTTGATAGTAATCTATCTATCTATCTATACTTTTTATAAGACAAAACCCCACTAACATGCATTAAATTAGTCTATACTAATCTCAAAAAACAAATAGTCTATACATGCAAGGTGTCCACATCATCTACTATTGGAGCCATTCACTTATCCATGTCATCCCACATTTATTAATGAAAAATCTACATGCAATCTATTCACTTTATTAAAAATTTTAGCCATACAATTTCCACATAATCAAATTTTGGCGGTTAAATATACGAACATTTCACGGTGATTAAATTTAAATTCTCGACTTTTGTGTGAACAAATTTTAGCCATACAATTCCTGCCGTTATAGTCGGGAATTCAAATTTTAGCCATACAATTCCTGCCGTGGTGCACATACTTTTTCATAGAAACTAAAAATCTCACAAGAAGCCTGAGCAGGCCGAGCTCCATGGCGAAACCAATTTGTCCCATAATGCGGAGCGCATTGCCCTCCGCTTAGGCATTGTCGGTAAATGGGCCGACCCAATATCTTTTTCCTTGTCTCTTTTCACGTGACTTCCTACCAGTTTTTTTTACCGTGGTTAGGTTTTAGTTCATTTGGTTAAGTTATCTTTTTTCTCTTCCTTTTCTTTTTGGATTTGGTTCTATTATGTTTATATGTTAAAATATTTAATTTATTTTTTCTATTTTATGTTGTGGGAATAGTAATTTCAATATATTAAATTTTCTTGTCAAGAAAATCATTGAAATAACATAAACAGTCATATTTGAACAGTCATTTAAATAGCATAAATATTTATATTTGTAAAATTGTTCAAATAATATAAATGTTCTTTTTACTACTCCCTCCAATCCATAAAAAGTGTCGGGGTTGAACTAAAGCCCCGACACTTTTTATGTGTAGGAGGGAGTAGTATTTTTTTTTGCATATGTGAATATTTATTTGTACAAAGAATTTTATTTTATCTTTTCCAAAAGCGTGAACACGTTTTTTTACTATAAAAACAGAAAAGGAAAAATAAAACAGAAACTAAAAAGGAAGAAAAAAATAGATGGAGAAACAGAACCTGTTATTGGGCTGGATTCGGAGCGGTCCATGAAGCGCTCCTGGCGGGAACCATTGCGTCCCGCGGTGAGCGCAGAATAGGAGCTCCATCCACACGCCCCTGCCCCCTGGCCGGACCAGCCCACTTCTTGGCGGCAGGCCATAACACGCGCGCACCCCAGCCCACGCCTTCTCTCTCTCCTCTGCTCCACCGCGTACACTACACGCACTGACACACGCACACACGACACGAGACAGCCGCATCCCTTCACTCCCTCCACTCCACCTCACCTGCTGCAGCTCGCCAACCCTAATCCCCCACCTCGCACTCGCACTCGCACTCGCTCTCCCCCTCACCACACTCCGCTCTGTCCTCCCTCCGTTCGCGGCCGGCAAGCGGGGCACAGGCACCGGCGGGACGCACCCGCGCACACCCACGCCGTCTCCCAGGTGGGTAGAGTCGGAGTTGAGGGGAAAGCCAGATCGGCACGCTTCAGATCCAGTGACGCCGGTGTGAGCCGAGGTGAGGCGGTCACAAGAACGCTTGGAACAAGGCGCTCTTCGTGTCGGTTGCACATTACAGCGAATCTGCGTTGTCTGTGTGTGCCATTTGCTTGCTTTTTGTTGTTGTTGCTAGAATAAGGGAGTAGAAGCAGGGAAAGTAGCTTTCCGTTCTCCAATGCTATGAACTACTTAACTGCGGTCGAGCTAGAGCTGTTCCCAGTAATTAATCGGTAAAACACGCACTCCACGGTTGAGTTCCTCGCGGAACAGCTGTGTAGTGTAGCAGAGAGCTAGTGTCATATGGACCTTTGCGGAGCAGTGGCCGCTTGAGATAGGTGGAGCTACTTAGCTGTCATCATGCTGGTTGATTCTCTTTATTCAACTGCAAATATTAGCGTAGCTCCGTTGTGGCTGTCTACTAATGGTTCTGTGTGTCGTCATGTCCTCGATCTTCCTTGCAATCTGCAGTCCTGCACATAGATGTTCCGCGGACTTTCTTAACAACAGGCTTTGTTTCCATGGGAGATTGTGATTTAACCTTGTTCCACCGTACCTTCTATTTTTTTCTCAAGTGAGTTGAAATTCATGGATGGCAGCATCTTTTAGCTTCTACGAAAGTCGTCTTGCTAGTAGCTCTACTTCCTATATATAACAGATGCTTGTATATGTGGATCTTATACTAGGAATGAAAACTTACCTTGTTTGTGCAAAGAGCACTATTTTCATGTGGTCATGAGGAGTTATCCATAATTAACCTCCATTGTTACTATTTAGAAAACCAATCTCTAAGCACTATTTAATTTCATAACAACTTCCTCTTCAGTGTTGAATAAGTCCTGTACTGTAGTCTTGGTCTTTGGTCGGTGTAAAACTGCAGGATAAGGTCCTTGTGTAGGACCAGCAGTTAGAGAGCATCTAGGACAGTCAAGCATCTAAGGACAGTCAGTTAGGATAGGGATCAAAGGACTGGCTGTTAGGATTGCTGTTAGCATCTTAAACTAGCATATTCGGCTGGCTAGCAGCCTATAAGTATGTAACCCCAGCCCTAGAAGCTGGTATGACATTTGAGTAAGAAAACCAACGAAAATTGCCCCAACTTACCTTGTGCCATCCTCTCCTGATGAGAGTAAGTTTGAAACAACTGACATTCAGTTTCCCTGTATACTTACTGTGTTAATTTGAATCATACCGAAAACTTAAATGGAAATATATTTTTATCTGAATATGTTAGAAATAAATAAGCTGTTATGCACCGTCATTTGTGCAGTCAGGTAGCATGTTTTGAGTGAATTGATCTATATATCCATAATTGTGAATGAAGTGCTTGATTATATGTATAAGCATATGACACAAAAATTAATCTTACTTTTCCTTTCTATCCTTTTGCAGGTCTTTAATCGTGATTGTTGGGTGTGGTGCTACTGCCTACAATGATCCTGCGAGTTCTGATCTTAAACTTGTGCTGGAACTGAGGACCTTGTGTACAGTCTAATGCATGCACTGACATCTTCAGGATAAAAATGGAGACTTCCAGCTCTGGTTCTTGTCTTTCGGGTGAGTGGGTTTCCTTGGAGTTTCTTATGCATATGGTTAGGGAGTAAATTTGATTTTGTAATTTAAATGTTTCTCATAAGCTGGCAGAAACTCGAGGGGGATTATCATATATGATTGTAGATTTGTAGTAGGCTGCTTTTGAATCTCTAGTTCTTCAATCTTCATACGGAAGATTTCTTAAAAATATATATTCACCTTGATGCATGAATGTCTAACCTATTTTTTCTTGAACTCGAATGTCTAATCTAGGATTTCACAGTATGCTGCTATAAGCGCCAACCTCAATCTGAAATGGTATATGCATCGGTATTTTCAAAATTTGTACATGGCATAATTAGTTTCTTCACAAGACATAGTTGCATCCCAAAAGTCCAAAAGACATGATATTCACAAGGTGATATTCCTAGCTATTGTCTAATACAAGTGCAGCCATGACTCTAGAGACGTTAGGTAATAAACTGAGGGTTGTTGACATACATTCACATCTTTTGCAAGTTCTTTTGTTATTTTTAGCCAGATGTACAATTAAGTGCCTTGTGTGTGGTTATTGTGACCACTATTTAATGAGCTATGCTAATTGCAGGTACATTGTATCATTGGCTTGTATTGTTTTTTATCTTGCTTGGTGGCTGTCAGTATGTTCTGTCTCAGCAAACAACACTTGAACCTAAAGATAAATTTCTTCTGTCTGACCCGCCTATTGGTCTCTTTGATCCAATAGAGATTTCACCATCTGTTCTTCCGCACAATACAAACCCAGTTGAGCCACTGTCACCAATGTATCCAAACTACACATCCTATGATCCAGTTTTGACTGGAAAATGCCATGTAAACTTTTCAGCACTCTCTTATATTATGGACAAGACAGCGTCTGATTGTTCTGTACCTTTAGCACCACTAGTTGCCGATGTTATCTGTTGTCCACAAGTTAGTAGCCTGATGAATATTTTCCAAGCTGTTTATGGTGGTGGAAACGATACACTCGTTCTCAATCAAGCTTCAGCAAATGTGTGTTTCTCTGACATTATGAGCATACTTGCAAGTAAAGGGGCAAACACCAACATTCCTGAGTTGTGTACTCTGGGGCCATCAAATCTTACTGATGCTTCTTGTCCGGTGAAGGGTATTAACTCGTTTGAGAGAATGGTTAACGTAAGCAAGCTCCTAGATTCATGCAGCAGTATTGACCCACTGAAAGAGTGTTGCAGGCCAGTTTGCCAACCTGCAATAGTGGAAGCAGCGGTTCATATATCTGCAGGTGGGAGCATGTTTGGAAGCTCTAGCATATCTGGGAGTGCGGGTGGGATCAATGCTGTTAGTGACTGTAAAGGGGTGGTTCACTCCTACTTATCTTTGAAACTTGCATCAGAAGTGGCGAACACCGCTTTCAGAGTATTATCTGGCTGCAAGGTGAACAAAGGTATGCAATCTCACATGACTTTTACTGGTTTGGCGTGATACATCTATGTGATCATAATAATGCATGCCATCAAGTTAGTTGTCTAAATCTTGTTCTAAATTGTGTAGTCTGTCCACTGGAGTTTGATGATCCTTCATCAGTCATTAAGGCATGTAACAAGGCCGCTTCAAGGCCTGCATGCTGTGGAGCGTTGCACTCTTACATTGCAACTAGACAGAAGCAGATATTTGTCACGAACTTGCAAGCAATTAACTGTGCAACAATGTTCGGATCAATGCTACAGAAAGCTGGTGTAGGGAATGATATTTATGACCTGTGTGATATTGACTTGAAAGATTTTAGCCTGCAAGGTATGCACGGAAGATATCAGAACTTTTGTTTAATATTTGTCGTATTGGAATGCAAAATAACATTATCTATTTCCTTGGCACCATTTATCCAATTGGAGCAGCTTTTGGCCAGCAAGGTTAGTTTTGTTTGATCAACTTTACGTTGTTCATCATAAATGCCCGTGTATTTCTATGCTAAATTCAATATTTCTTTCTGCAGGCTGTCTATTTCTGTGCTAAATTCAATATTTCTTTCTGCAGGCTGTCTACTTCGGAGCCTACCTACGGACATTGTATTCGACAACATTACAGGCATTAGTTTTACATGTGATTTGAGTGACAACATTGCAGCACCATGGCCATCATCGTCGTCTCTTCAGTCCTTGTCGCTTTGTGCTCCAGGTGAGGAGAAAATGTCTTTTCGAGGTTACAGAAATAGCAGAAAGTTGTAACCAAATCGTTTAACTCATATGATTTTACTATTCTGTTTTAAAAACGTGGAATTTGAAAAGATGAAAGAACTTCCTACAACTACAATAGTGCCTGCATTTACATAAGCTTGTTCCTATTTCGGTTGCAGAGATGTCATTGCCTGCATTACCGGTCAACCCATTATCAGGAAGCTCAGGTACTTTAAATTTTCATGCAGTACAAGTTAGGGTTCATTCATTTATTAGTTTTTCCCAAAATCCTTCTAACAAATTGAAATAATATTGTTTTGACAGTAGGTATCTCCAGAACTGGAATCGGGATTCTGCTTCCTGTTGTACTCCTCACCACGACCATCTCTATCTGAGTAAACGCTTCATGTAGCAAGCCAGGAGTGTCTCACCTTGTCGTATTTTTCCCCGCTGTGCAGGCCCTCGTTGTAAATTAAATCGCATCGCATTCTTGTAAATGAGCCTTTCCCTTTTCTGTTCCATTTTGCCCAGTTCATAGCATTGTCATGTGCTAGGGAGTACTGTTGTACCTTTTGAGAGATCGGGAAGTAAATCTCCTAGACTTTGGCTGGCACCTGTATGGATTGCCATTTGCGAGCAGAATGGGTGATATGAAACCAGTTAATATGGTCGTCAATACTCGTGATCATACAATGAAGCCATCAGGTGTATGCCTCCAAGTTTTTAATTAGCTATGGATGTTCAGCTCCGTTCCCATTGTTTAGATGAGATTACTGAAGTAAAACTGATAAATAAGTTGCAGCTCGTTACTTCCAGAGGCTCTATTATGGTAAGCGACGTAAAAAACACTTTGCGTGAGGAATGCATTCCATCAAATCGTTACTTCTAAAGGCCACCATTAACTCAAGTCTTACGAATGCGTTCTAAATGGAATGGAGTTCTCAAAGTGCAAGGCACCTAGTACTTTCATGGTCTAGTAACTTGTTGATTATATGAACCTTTTGAACATTTCATCATGTTTTCAACTGCAAGACGGGCACACATAGATTCATGTATAAATAAACATGACAACTCTTTTTGAACAAATGTTGGCTACTGTTACACTACAGATTCAACTTCCATAGCTGATACACCTGCTGACACAGCGGCTACAACCTTGTCGATTGCTCTGCTGATTTTTGGCGCTGCAACGGGGGTACATCATCAGCTTCCTGTGGAGGAGTTGACTCACTCGAAGATGGTTTTGCGCCAGCTGAAACAACATTCTTGAGCCATGTTCCCTGGAAAGTGGGTCCGCCTCTATTTTGGTCACTTGGGGAGTCTGGCGAAGCTTGGTTTTTTGAAGTCAGGCCTGCCATAAATCTGTATGCTACTCTACTAGCATTAACAATTTCTGTTTTAGCCTGCCTAAACTGGAAACATAAAGTTGCAACAAGAAAAATCATGTTAGGAAAGTAATCAATGAAACATGTGCAAGCAAGATACTAAACAATAAAGTATATAATAATAATGAACAAACAATAAAGTATACGGAAGTGCCTCACATAGGACATTTATGCAGTTCCTTAAACTGAAAGACACTTCCTAATGTTTAGAATAGATAAACATTCTACAGATATATTACTCAAGTATCCAAGATGGACATAGCATATAAGAGGAAGCGTGGTCAAGCCAACTGATTAGTTAAATACTTTGTCCTTGCTTGCTTGTAGTATGTACTTTTCAGAAGTCCTGACTTTTGTTTATGCCATTGTACTAATACGAGGATGCAATCCAGTGTATTTGCATGGTTTCAGGGAAATCAGGTCTTCCTGTCATTAACACTCAACACATGTAGCATGTTTAATTTAATTTACCAAGGCAAAAACATTGAAAATTCTGCAGAAAGAGACATCTCCCCACCACTGAAGCAAATACAATTTTGCATGCCAAGCAGTCACAGTGTCGTGGTGGGATCACGGCAGATGCCATGGGTATGGCTTAGTTGGGGCCGAATGGTCGTTGGGGGAATCCGGGGAGGGTTTATGCACTCAAGATGTGCACAAGCAAGAACATGCAAGAAACCACAAGAACATGAACAAAACCAAGAAAGCCAAGAACACAAAAGACACCACGATGTACCCAGGTTCGGGGCCTTCGTGAGGAAGTAAAACCCCTACTCCTGCCTTGCCTCTCTCAATATATCAGTGTTGTTCTCAGGTACAAGGTGCTCCTCGAGCTGTATGATGCTACCCAAGTGAGAGCTCTAGATGAAGATGAAACTATGAAGGGGGAAATGAGCTAGGGTTTTCCTCGTCTCCTCCTCTGGAGGTAGAGATGCTGCATATATACATAGGCCGAAGTACTTTTTACCCCTGCCTACAACTGACAATGGCATGGCCAAAAGGTAGAAGACAAGCCTCTGCCTCCTGCCAGCTCAACGGCCGGACTGTCAGGCCAGCCAGGCCTAGCTTTCCTCTTCCGGTCATACTTCAGTAGCCTGCCGAGGTCTAGCCTGTAGACCTTTCCCGAAATAGCCGAGTCAGCTCCTAGGCCCCCGAGCTTCCGGGAAACCCGTGGACGGACCTCGCCGTCCTCTGAAGCCTCGGGCTACGAGCTCTGCGGCGCCCGTGACCTCTCTGACATGCCTCGATCCTTGCTGCCAACCTCGGATAACACTCCTGATCCTATACCTCGGTAGAGAATACTTATTCCTGTGGTAGCTAGCTGACTGCCCCGAGGTTGATACCTCGGAGGATATACCTCGGAGAGTATACCTCGGACGTACACCTTACGTCGGATGACGCCTCCTGCGTCCTTGCTCAATCGTTACCTCGGACAGCTTACTGCCTTAACCTTACATGTCTTTACCTCATCTTACCCTACCCGGGGGTAACCCCCCGACAGTAGTCCCCGAAGCTGATGTGGTCTTGCAGCCTCGGATGAAAGGCCGCATCAGGTTCAACCCGAAACCACATGCGCTACAATGTTTTGCAGGTTACCGAACCAATACCCGAGAAATCCATCGGTCTGTTCCTCGGGCCATACTGCTTTTCCGAAGTATCCGCCGAGATCTCGGACGTCAACCCCTCGATTCTGCATCCTTACTGACTTCGGTCAGAGAACACTGTTCACGTGTCCCATCCGTCACTTCCTGGTCCACGATAGTCAAAGCACTCGAGTGCTTTCCACCACGCGGCCCACGTCAGCGGAGGTTTCCCGCTTGCGCCGCTTCGCGCTCCAGTAACCGCGCCGCACGACGGTTTGCCTCCTGCAACCGATCCTGTGGCCTGCTCGCCCACCGCTATCTTCGTGCCACGTGGGCCATTGTGCACAAACGATCCCACTCGCCGCTCCGATAACCGCGCGGTAGTGCGCAGTTACCGCCCGCGGTTATAAATACGGGCCCAGGGCAGTGCTTCCCTCTTCTTCCTCATTCACTCGCCGTCTCGCCTCCATCGCAACCAGCCGCCGCTTCCAGTTGAGAAGAAACGCGTTCCCGCCGCCGCCGACGAGCAGCTCCTTCGTCGCCGCTGCGACCGCGTCACCGGCGCCGCCCTTCAGCACCTCGTTTTCACGGTATGTACTCCCTTTCTTGATACCCTAGGCATTGCTCTAGGTTTCTTCCTCTTCGCGCTTTGGTTCTTCATATGTTCTTGAATAAAATTCTATTTACCTCCTCCGGTAGATCTTACTCGCATACTTTTTGGGTAGAAATTAGTTTCATGCCTCGGACAGATGTTCGCCTAGCATAGAATGCCTCTATGTACATTAGATAGCCGTCCAACTCCTCCTGAGTTAGCCAGATATAGCCTTAGATTCCAGATTTACTTTTTCCTTTGCTAAACTTCTGTGCATTCTCTGCAGATTGATTCTGCCGAGATGTCTCCTCCTGAGACTTCGGAACAAACCGAGGTTCCAGACCTCGAACTGGAGGTCGGAGAACGAGCCGGCTGGGAAGGTTCGGATGTAACTCCGGACGAAATCCAGTGGCTCAGGGCGACTCGGCGGATTCCCGCCGGGGTAGAGTGTCGCCTGCCAGAGGGCGAACTCGAGCCTCAAGTCAAGCAAGGGGAACGGGTGGTCTTCGTCGCGCACTTCCAGCGCGGCTTCGGACTGCCCGTTAGTGATTTCTTCCGGAGCTTCCTCGACAAGTTCGGACTCCAGGTTCATCACCTCCCCGCCAACGCCATCACCACTCTCTCCTGCATCGTTTCCTTCTCTGAGGGATACCTCGGCCTCAAAGCCACGGTAGACCTCTTTTCTCGCTACTTCCAACTCAAGCGGCAAGTGATCCCGGATCCAAAAACAAGGATCTGCCCAAGCAACTAACCGCCTGCGGAGCTGCCACCATAGCTCCTCGCCGAAACTCCATCTTCCCACGTATCACTACTCCGGACACCGTTCGCAAGTGGCTCCGGACGTGGTTTTACGTGAAGAACTCCGGCGAAGAGGACCTCCTCAACCTGCCGGCGTTTAACCTCAGCCCTCCTACAGAACAGCTCAACTGGGACTACACTCCCCCTCACACCGGCGAACTCAAGTCCATCCATGGGTATATTGCGAAATGGCAGGACCCGGAGGACCCCGGAACGACGGGAAAGTCCTGACGGCTGACGACCTGGCCTGCACATTCGTGAAGCGCAGGGTCTCCCCTCTCCAGGCGAGGTCTCACAAGATCTGCCACATGAGCGGTCTTTATGACCCCACCCGACATACGCACGTTGCACTGGACAATGCCGCGGTAGCTCGGCGAGTCCGAGCTATCACCAAGTCCAAGATCTCTGACGCTTGGACATGGGGAAGGGAACCCCACTACCGGACCAAGCCAGCGAAACAGGTACGCTATTCCGACGTTTTCTTCGATACTCCTTTACCACCGAGGTCTTGCTACCGACGTTCATCTTGATTTTTCTTCCTAACTCCTTTTCATATGTCTGCCATACAGCTGTTCGCCCGCCAGACCGCCGAGGATGGAGTCCATCCTGCGGACCACTTCGGCAAGGATCTCCCTGTCGAGGACCCACCATCCAACGTGGACCCTGACGACGAGGATTTTATGCCCATTGCCTCGGCCCGCATCACCACCGCGGGTAAGCCTCAAGCACAAGCTTCAGTTCAAGAGATTTCGGATGACGAGGAGGGGTTCCTCGTCATGGAACCAATAAACGCGGTACCTCTCTCCTGCCTTCCTCACCTTCCGAACTTTACTCCAGCAACCAGCCGGAAACGCGCTGGTGCCGCAACTTCGGCCGCCGAACCATCCGCCACTGGAGCCTCCGGACCCACTGAGGCTCCGGTCAAGAGACGCGGCTGAAGAAGTCCGGACTTCCTCCTCATGCCCGGGGGGCAGAGGTTTCCTACCTCGGATGGGTAATGCTTTGCTTCTATAGCCAACAATGTTTGTTGCTTAAACATATTATCTCGGTATTAACACTTGACCATCTTCTTTTCGT
Source organism: Poa pratensis (assembly GCA_947311845.1). Lineage (NCBI taxonomy): Eukaryota > Viridiplantae > Streptophyta > Magnoliopsida > Poales > Poaceae > Poa > Poa pratensis. Next base: position 39,496,728 of record CAMZMU010000065.1, read on the forward strand.
TGCAGTGCCCCCATAGACGTGGATCAGGAGGTATCCTCCATGACTGCACCCGTTGGTGCCTCTGAAGCCACGACCTCCCCGACGAACTCTCGCCCCGGATCTCCTCCACCGAGGTCTGGCCCGGCCTTGGGGAAATCTGCCCCCACCCGAGGTCAGACTTCTCCGCGTCCTCAAACGGATGCGGAGACCAATCGCGCCAGGACTCCGGCTACCACCTTGCCGGAGCCTCGACTCTCCCCCCGCAGCCAGACTGCCCGCAACCAACAGCAGCAACAGCAGAAGCATCAGCAGAAGCAACAGCCCAAGCAACAGCCCCAAAAACCAGTTCGCCAGACACCTTGCCGTTGGAGAAGGGCAAGGAGAAAGAGAAAGAGACGGTGAAGTCTAAGGTCACCCCCAAACCAACATCTGGGTCTGGCACCCTGACTATCTCTTCTCCTTCAAGGATGCAACCGAGGTCTCCTCCCCCGGTGACACGCCGAATTCCTCCATTCGCCGCACCCATTGATGAGACTGCCCCTCCGGCCGAAGAATATGCTCGGAGGGCATCTCTTATATTGGATAACCGGCCTGCTTCAAGCTCCGAGGCTGCTTTGGCCTTGGAGGCCTCGTTAGGGGCATCGAGCAGGGCGGACCGTGGGGATTTCCTCCTCTGCGCACTGACAGTGACCAGAGCCTCGGCTCCTTGGAACACTACAATGCAGACTGGAATTCTGCAGACGAGGTCTCCTCGGCCTCCTTAGCTGCTCCGGTGGCTGAGCATCCTGCGGGAAACAGCGCCTGCGGCCGAAGCGTATATGATCTACAAACTGCTGCCCTGCGCTGCTCAAACATCGACGTAAGTCCTATTCTCTTTACTTTCATGCAGTATCTCATCTAATATCCACCATCCCAGTCCCCGAGATTCGAGGTAAACTATTGACGCTCCGTCGGAGTTAAAATTGTTTGGCTTGAATCTCAACTTTCCATTTTCATCCGACGTATCCAATCCATTTTATCTTACTTTAGCATGCACCTCGGGTACGAGTCCCCGAGACTCCTGTCGAGGCATACCCCGGCAACATTTTCCCAATGATTTGACTCCGAGTCCCCGAGACTCTTGTCGAGGTATAGCCTTTCTCGAGCTATGTTTTTCTTCCTTGCAGAATACTATGAACGTCCGCACGGATATCTTTCATACCCTCTTGTTTGACCACAAGAAACTCCACGACGAGCACAAGGCCGTCCTTGCAGAAAAGAACTCTTTGGACGAGAAGCTACAACAAGAGAAAGCCGAAGTAGCTCGTCTGGTAAGGAGCTCAAGCGCATTGATGGGCTCCGGAAATCAGAAACGGAGAAGCTGAAGGATGAGAAGGATAAGGCCGTCGAGGCAGAGAAGAAACTTCGGGAGGATTCTGCCAAGGACCACCAAGAAGCTCTCCAAGTAGCCGAGGTCCGCGCCAACTCGGCCACAGAGGCTTTGGAAGCTCTGCAGGCGCAGGTCAACCAGTTTCTCCCGACGCTGCAAACTATCAACCGCGAGATGGACGGTAAGTTTCTTGCCTCCCTTAGCTTTTCTTTGTCCTCCACACCATTGGTTCTCTGCCGAACCATTTCTCACACTGATAACAGGCTACCCTACTATAGAGCATTTCACCTACACCCAAGTTGCGGCCCGCAGCATCACTGGTCGGCACAGGGAGAGGCGGAACGAACAGAACCCCGATTGGACCGTTGAGGACCATATCGTGGCCATCAAGTCTCGGATCCATCCCTTGAAGACCATTGGGTCAGAACTCCTCGACGCAGGTCTGTCTGCTTTCCGAGCCTTATGGCCTCTTGCCGACGCTCCCAAATCTACCGAGCTCGCCCCAAGCTTCGTGAAGCCGAACAAAGACTCCGAGAGTGGCGTTCATCTTCAGCTCGCGCTGGAGCTGATGCCGCTCTCAAATTCATCATGACTTGGTGCGAGAAGATCGACCTCGAAAAGATGGACACTCTTCGCCGAGGCTCGCCCTGGTCCTCGGACCCAATCTCATCAAGCGCCGCGAAAAGATGGCTGCCTTCTTCGCTGGATATGCCAACACAAAGAACTTGAGCGAAGGAGACACCTACTCCGACGCCGAGGATTACGAGCCAGAAGACGAGGAATACGAAACAGAATCCGACGTCGAGGCCGAGCAAGGTGACGCGGTGAAACCCGCGAAGCAGAAACCGAGGCTTCTCCACAACCTGATGCCGAGGTTACTGCCGACGTTGCCAGCACTTCCCAGGCTACCTCGGCTCCGGACGAAATCCCTGCATCGGCTGCTGCCGACGTAATTCCTGATGCCTCGACCTGAACTTATGCAGAAAACTTCATTAAATCCCCGGTATGCCGGGACGCAGATGTAATCAAACTTAAGTAGTTCCTTTGCTACCTCTATTACTATTATGCTCATTCGAACCATGCTTTTCTAAGCTTTATGTCGAATCCTTTTGAATGATTGCTCGAGTTTACTTTCGTGTTTACTATATTTGGCATTCTTTGCTCTTGTCTGCCATTCTGGCGTTCGACAGTCGAGTCACAAGATTGTTGTTCATAGCATACAGTACTTGGTAAATTCCGAGGTATGTTTCAAAGTCATCCGACATAAAAAAGAAGTAAAAACAGGGGTTAGTAAACGACATATGCCGAACTGTCTTTTTGGACCGAGTCCCCGAGTTCATTTTCATGTTTCCCATGTTCTTTCGTCTTTGCTCTTGACTGCCATGCTGGCGTTCGTCAGTCGAGTCACAAGATTAGTTACATAGCATACAGTACTTGAAGTTTGAGACGAGGTTCAAAATAGTTCGGCATACGAACGAAGAAAGAGTACAAACAAAAAGAAACATGCAATCATAAGAGCGAGGCAGTCCCCGAGCTCACTCTCGAGGTGCCGAAGTTTTTATTTAAAGATCAGCCGAGGTACATACATTACTTCCTTCAACAGTAGAAGGGTCGGAGTAGAGCTACATTCCATGGACGCTGAAGCTCCGCATCGGGTCTATCCAGCCCATCTCCCCTTGGCTCCTGTGCATCTATAAGATAGTACGAATCATTGTGCAAAGCTCGGCTCACAATGTATGGTCCCTCCCATGGAGGTGACAACTTGTGCCGACCTTTGCTGCGCTGAACAAGCCTCAGCACTAGTCTCCTTCATTAAACTTTCGGGGTTTTACATGCCGGCTTTGATAGCGTCGGAGACCCTGCTGATATATTGCTGACCGAGATAAGGCCAATTCTCTTGCTTCCTCAAGCAATCTACAGCATCTTCCCGAGCTTCTTTAGCCTCGGCTTCTGTGTACATTGCCACTCTGGGCGCATCATATTCAATGTCGGTTGGCAGCATTGCCTCGGCCCCATAGACCATGAAAATGGCGTATAGCCAGTTGATCTGTTCGGTGTGGTCCTTAGACCCCACAGAACTGCTGGTATCTCATCGATCCAACACCCCGGTGTTTTCAACAGTGGTTCTACTAGCCGAGCTTTGATTCCGGCCAATACCAATGCATTTGACCTTTCTACTTGCCCATTAGCCTGTGGGTGAGCCACCGAGGCTACATCAAGTCGAATTCCCTTACTCATGCAGAACCGAGCAAACTCTCCGACAGCAAAGTTCGTGCCGTTGTCTGTAATGATACTATGAGGATATCCATATCTCAGGATTATTTCCTTCAAAAAGGTCACTGCCGTATGACCATCCACTTTTCGGATTGGCTTCACCTCGATCCACTTAGTGAATTTGTCCACCATCACCAGTATGTGAGTCATATTGCCTCGGGCTGGCTTGAATTCTCCCACCATGTCCAGACACCAAACTGCAAAGGGCCACGTGATAGGAATGGTCTTGAGCGCCGAAGCTGGCATGTGCTGCTGCTTGGCGAACCTTTGGCACCCTTCACATTTCCGAACTATATCTTCTGCATCGGCATTGGCGGTGGGCCAATAGAACCCGTGCCGGAACACCTTGGCCACCAGAGCTCTTGTGCTGCAATGATGTCCACATTCTCCTTGGTGGATTTCTAAAAGCATCTCCTTGCCTTCAGCTGGTTCGACACACCTCTGCAACACCTCGGTCACACTTCTCTTGTATAGCTCCTTGTTGATGATGGTGTATCCCTTAGCTCTCCTCTGGATTCTCCTTGCCTCGGTTGTATCACTTGGCAAACTTCCATCGGCTATGAAGTTCATGATCTGCTCCGCCCATTCCGGCACTGGATGCAGAGGAAAAAGCTCTCATCTATCTCCATTGGTTCGGTCGCCATGATCTCCTTCATGATTTCCTCCACCATTGCTCGGCCAGTCCCCGAGTGTTGGTGCGAAGTCCCCGGGTCAGACCCGAAGTTCCCATCATCTCTCCATAGGAAAAGCTCCATCAGTCCTCGGATACTGCGAAGCAGTCCCCGAGTCCGGCCAAACGCATCCGACGTCTACCTCCATAGGAATAGGCTCAGACTCCGAACTTGGCGGTAAGAAAATTGACTCGGAGTCAGGAGAAGGCTTGATTGAAGGAGTTCTCAAATGGTTCAGTGCTATCCCCGGTGGCACCGGTTCTTTGGATGAACCGAGCTTGGACAATACGTCGGCGGCTTCATTCTCCCCCCGAGGTATGTGCTTGTACTCACATCCTTCGAAAACCCAGACACCTTTTGCACATGAAACCGATACAACTCCATGTTCGCATCCAATGCATCCCAAGTGCCGGTGGATTGATGCACCACCAAAGCTGAATCGCCGAAGCATTCTATACGCCGGACACCTATCTCCTTTGCCACCTTGAGCCCATGGATCAGGGCCTCATACTCCGCCACGTTGTTCGACGCCGAGAAATGGATTTGCAGCACATACTTCAACTGGTCTTGCTTCGGCGAGGTTAGGACTATGCCGGCACCTAATCCGACCTTGGTCTTGGACCCATCAAAGTGCATCTTCCAATAATTATAGTCCGGCAAGGGCGGCTCATATTGCATCTCGGCCCAATCGCATAAAAAGTCCGGCAGCGCCTGCGACTTGATTGCATCTCGCCTTTCATAATGCGGAGTGTATGGAGATACCTCGATCGCCCATTTGGCAACTCGCCCAGTTGCGTCCTTGCATCCGATGATCTCCGAGATTGGAGCATCACATACCACCGTCATGGGATGCTCTTGGAAGTAATGCTTCAGTTTCTTAACCGCCAGGTATACTCCGTACGTCATCTTCTGGTAGTGGGGGTAGTTTTGCTTCGACGTGGATATCACCTCGCTCAGGTAGTAGATTGGTCTCTGCACCGATTTGCCTCCTTCGTCTCGCTCCACCACCACTGCAACACTTACGACCCGGTTTGTAGCCGCAATGTATATCAACATCGGTTCATTCTGCAAAGGGGATGCCAACACCGGAGCAGTGGACAACATCTTCTTCAGCTCATTGAACGCCGCGTCCGCCTGCGGGGTCCAAGTGAAACTGGTACTTTTCTTCATAAGTTGATACAATGGTAAGGCTTTTTCTCCTAGCCGACTTACAAACCGACTTAAAGATGCAAGGCATCCCGTGAACTTCTGCACATCTTTTAAACAGTTCGGCAACTTCATTCTTTCGATAGCTCGGATCTTAGCCGGGTTAACTTCTATACCTCGGCTCGATACGAGGAAACCGAGCAATTTTCCAGCCGGGACACCAAAGGTGCACTTGTCCGGGTTAAGTTTCAACCGATACTTTCTTAAATTTGCAAATGTCTCTTCGAGGTCTTCGATGAGAGTATGCTTCTTTTTAGTTTTGATAACAATGTCATCGACATACACTTGCACATTCTTGCCCATTTGAGAATGTAAGCACTTCTGCATACACCTTTGATAAGTTGCCCCGGCATTTCTCAAACCGAAACACATGACACGATAGCAATACGCCCCGTACGGGGTAATAAAGGCAGTCTTTATTTGATCATCAGTGTTCAGTGGGATCTGGTGAAAACCAGAATATGCATCAATAAAAGACAACAGCTCACATCCAGCCGTAGAATCGATCACTTGATCAATCCGAGGTAAAGGAAAGGGATCCTTCGGGCACGCCTTGTTCAGGTTGGTGAAGTCAATGCACATGCGCCACACCTTGACTACCGCCGGTTCGTCCTTCTTTTTCTCCACGAGGACTGGATTAGATATCCAGTCCGGATGCAGCACTCCATGATGAAGCCTGCAGCCAGTAACTTCGCCAGTTCTTCGAGTACCACCTTTCTTCGGTCATCTGAGAGCCGCCGCGTCGGTTGACGCACTGGTTTCACCTCTGGCCGAACAAACAAAGAGTGCTCTGCCAACTCCCTCGGAACACCTGGCAGGTCTTTAGCCGACCATGCAAAAATGTCCCGATTCTCACGGAGGAAGTGACAGAGCGCGCTTTCCTATTTCTCGTCCATGCCAGTACCAATGATGGCGAAACGCTCCGGGTTCTCCGAGTCCAGCGGGATTTTCTTGGTCTCCTTGGGCACCTCGAATGAAGCGCTCATGTCCGGAGTAATTAGTCCGGACATGCCGAGCTGAGTAGACTGCGCCATTGCCACCACCTTCTGAAGTTGCTTCTTCTCCGCCGCGATCACCAAGGACTCGGCTAAACTAGATCCCGCCGAGGCACATTGCATAGCCTTCTTGTAGTCACCAGAAATGGTTATTATTCCCTTGGGCCCCGGCATTTTCATCTTTAGGTAGCCACATGAGTGGAGATCATGAACTTGGCCAAGGCTGGCCTTCCCAGCAAGGCATGGTAAGGGCTCTGCAAGTCCACAACCTCGAACTCAAGACTTTCAACTCGGCTGTTATCTCGGGTACCAAAACCCACGTCGACCCAAATCTTTCCCATAGGTGCACAAGAGACCCCGGGCACAATACCGTGAAATGTACAGCTGCTAGGCTGCAACTGGTTCGGTGAGTATCCCAGCTTGACCATTGTGTCTCGGTACATGATATTTATGGCACTCCCATTGTCCACCAAGACTCGGGTGAATCTCACATTGTTGGTCGGCCCACAAAACGTCGGATCCACCACCAGTGCATAGTTTCCAGGGCTCGGCATGATCCGAGGTGTATCTTGCCTGCTCCAAGTGATCTCTTGCTCGGACCAGTTCATGTATTTCACCACCGCCGGAGTTACTGCATTCACCTCCTTGGCACGCCTCAGCATACTCTTCTTATCAGTTGACTCAGTCACAAACACCACGTAGCTCTGATGTACTTCCCTATAATCATTACCGGGGTTCTCATACCTCTGATTCTCAAAGGACCACGTTTGGCTTTGGCCGGCACCACCGTTGTTGTTGTTGCCCTGGGCACTCACTGCATTCACCGGTTTCGCCTGCACCGTCTTCTGGTTTTGGGCCGCATGCACCGGGGTTGAATTTGCTCCGGTTAAGCTCTGATTCTGCGCCGCTATGGTCGGCTTATGCTGCTGCTGCGCGTTCGGATATTGAGGTCTACGCCATTGGTTCGGTGGCCCACTCCGGTTTGCCCCAGCTTTCGCCCCTTCTGCAGCGGTTCGGTGATGAAAACTACACTGCAGAGTGGTATGGTTGGGTGTTCTGCCATTCCTGCCATGATAGATACATGGTCCATTCACCAATGACTCGTAAGTCACAGGTGGTCCGGCCTCCTGCCACTGCTTCGCACCACCTCCCTGATTCTGGTTCTGGTTCGGAGTCCACGCCTGACCCTCAGTCTTCGGTTTCTGGGCGCCTCCAGGTCCGGACTGACTTGGGTTTACAGCATTGACTTGGAAATCTGGTTCTCTCCTCTTCTGCCCGAACTCTTGACGGTTATCAAACCTCGGTCCGTTGTTGCGGTTGTTCATCGGATTCCTCCTGTTCCGGGCATTCCCATCCAGCAGAGGCTGCATCGGATCGCCAAGGGCATAGGAATCAGCTATCCGAATCGTCTCGGCCAGAGTCTTTGGCATATCTCTCTGGAGCCTCTGCCACAACATGCTACCATACCGACATCCATCAGCAAACCACGCTATAGCCTGTGCTTCGATAACTCCCTCACAGGAGTTCCGAACATTGCTCCACCGAGTCAAGAATTCTCGGTCAGTCTCATTGTCCTCCTGCTTGCACGCCTGCAAAAGCTGAGGTCGGTTTGGCCTCCTGTAAGTGCTGGCGAAGTTGCTATTGAATGCCTCCTCTAAATCCAGCCAGCAATCGATGCTATTCTCCGGCAGATTGTTCAGCCAGATCCGAGCAGGACCTTCCAACATGTGCGGGAGATACCGGACCGCCCATCGGCGATTGCCCCCCGCAATGTATACTGCTGAAACATAATCAGCTAGCCAATCTTGCGGCTTGGTGCTCCCATTGTACGGCCTGGTACTCCGACCCAACTGAAACTGAGACACTGGTGGAGGTGGTTCCTTCATGATCCGAGGTCCAAAACACGCCGGACCAGGAGGGCCTTCCTCCTCCAACTTCTCGGACATGTAAATCCGATCTAGCTTGTAGCGCGCATCACCTGTAGGCAACGTCCGAGCTCCGATACGCTCTCCCAATGCACCATCCACTCTATAGAATCCAGCCCGCTCCATGGCTGAATTTCCATCATCATATCGGTCGCCACCTCGACCGACGTTCTTCGGCTGCGGAACATACTCCGGCTCTTGCTGATACTGCTCCTGCGGCCGGGGTTGCTGCTGATGCCTCGGGGGCTGAGGTGGTTTACCTCGGCCAGCCGACGCTGCTTGCCCACCGTTCTGATTTCCCTGAGCTGAACGGCCTTAGCTCGGCTTGCATCACCTGGGCCGGGGTCTCCATTGGCTCGGCTAGCGTTGCCGACCTTTTGCTTCCCAGCTAACACCGGATCGTACACTTGCAGCTGCATCTCCTTGTTCCGACCTGAAGTGACACTCCGGGCACGATCGGCTCCTCCGACGTGTGGAGACGAGGCTTGCCCCTTGGACCCTGGCTAACTGGCCTAATCGAATGGACCGCCTGCGAACCGCCAAGCCCGGCCTTGCGGAGGGCTTCATTTTGCTTGCTGGCCACATGCACTAACTCATTGAGCCGCTTCTGCTGCTCACGCCATGCATCTCCGGTCAACTCCGATAGCCCGGCCCTTACTGCTTCGGCTGCTCTAAGGTTCTTAGCTGGTGAACTATACACCGGCCTACCAGTAGCCGACCTGCTACTTGTTGCCTTACTCGAGCCCGAGACTGCAGCCCTAGCCATCTCCTCATAGAGGTCCTTGCCTCGGTTGAGCAGAGCAGCTTTCTTACGCCGCACAACCGGAGTAAAACCATCCTCTATACCATGTGCAGCATTGTACTCCTTCTGCTCCATATCGAACTGCTGCTTAGCCTCGGCCAGCAACCGAGCTTCTCTCACCCTCTGGCGCTCTGCCTCTAACCCGGCCACCGTATGCTCCACACTTGCCTCTACTGCGAGTGGCCGAGCTAACCTATCAACGATAGCTTCTAAGGGAACTTCTTCCCTTGGCATGCCCAACTGCTCATTCTGACTAGGTTTCTCGTACGGAAACTTCGCCGTCCGACCTGATTTCTCAGGCAGCGCGGTTGGCGTCGCCTCCACCTCGGCTAGCGCGACCTTGCCAGCATCTGCCTTGCTAGCTGCAGGCTGGTACCAGCCATCATCACCTCCACACACCTCGGAGGGCGAGTGACACGCTGGCCCAAAGCCGCCAGGAGAGGAGTTTCGTCGTCCACGAGCACCTGCTCCGGGTACTCGCGAACCACCTCGACAGCAACGTATGTGGGGAAGCTGCCGAGCATCATGAGGAAGCCATCGGTGGGGAAAGGCTTGCCGGCGAAGCACCCCGCATTGTCGCTCACAAAGGCGAACTCGCCGATCTTGGTAACAAGGCCAGAAAGAACACACTCAGAGGAGCCCGTCCGGATGGAAACTCCACCCAACGCCTCAATCTGCCCCACGGTGGGCGCCAACTGTCGTGGTGGGATCACGGCAGATGCCATGGGTATGGCTTAGTTGGGGCCGAATGGTCGTTGGGGGAATCCGGGGAGGGTTTATGCACTCAAGACGTGCACAAGCAAGAACATGCAAGAAACCACAAGAACATGAACAAAACCAAGAAAGCCAAGAACACAAAAGACACCACGATGTACCCAGGTTCGGGGCCTTCGTGAGGAAGTAAAACCCCTACTCCTGCCTTGCCTCTCTCAATATATCAGTGTGTTCTCAGGTACAAGGTGCTCCTCGAGCTGTATGATGCTACCAAGTGAGAGCTCTAGATAGAAGATGAAACTATGAAGGGGGAAATGAGCTAGGGTTTTGCCGTCTCCTCCCTGGAGGTAGAGATGCCGCATATATACACAGGCCGAAGTACTTTTTACCCCTGCCTACAACTGACAATGGCATGGCCAAAAGGTAGAAGACAAGCCTCTGCCTCCTGCCAGCTCAACGGCCGGACTGTCAGGCCAGCCAGGCCTAGCTTTCCTCTTCCGGTCATACTTCAGTAGCCTGCCGAGGTCTAGCCTGTAGACCTTTCCCGAAATAGCCGAGTCAGCTCCTAGGCCCCCGAGCTTCCGGGAAACCCGTGGACGGACCTCGCCGTCCTCTGAAGCCTCGGGCTACGAGCTCTGCGGCGCCCGTGACCTCTCTGACATGCCTCGATCCTTGCTGCCAACCTCGGATAACACTCCTGATCCTATACCTCGGTAGAGAATACTTATTCCTGTGGTAGCTAGCTGACTGCCCCGAGGTTGATACCTCGGAGGATATACCTCGGAGTATACCTCGGACGTACACCTTACGTCGGATGACGCCTCCTGCGTCCTTGCTCAATCGTTACCTCGGACAGCTTACTGCCTTAACCTTACATGTCTTTACCTCATCTTACCCTACCCGGGGGTAACCCCCGACACACAGAAAAAATGGATGGAGATAATAATAATGGCCCCTGAGTTTAATGGTGAGGACTAGGATGAAGAAAATATTTGTAATGTCAACCACAAAAATAAATTGTGAAAACCACCTTTTCTCTCGGTTGTATATGCACCCGGTATTTAAAAAATATCGTTTTCCGTGAAATGACTTCGTGCACACATAGGATGTTAAGATCTATGCGAGCAGATTTTTTTTGTAATTTTTTTCTGACATCTTGAAATGCGTTTAAAATGTATTTTAAATACCGGGTGCATGAGCCAAAACGCCTCTCCCCGCTTTTATATTGTCATAGTACTTTAAAAAGGTGGTAGGGGATTAATCTGGTATTTCTAGTTGATATGCCATTCAACCTCCTTACAAAATGTGAAAATAATGTAGTGCTGACATGCTGTTATGAAATATCTATGCAACACATCAACGGACCAAGCGTGTCTGAGTAACAGATAAGAAAAGCAACAAGTAGTCAAAGGAATACAGCAGTCTATTACAGAATGTGATAATGATGTAGTGCTGACACGCTGTTATGAAATATCTATGCAACACATCAACGGACTAAGCGTGTCTGAGTAACAGATAAGCTATGCATGATGTAACATATCAAATAGTCACAATTTAACAAGTAGTCAAAGCAATACAGCAGTCTCTGAACTGATTTAATATACAAAACACACCTTAACTGCTGTATTCTCAGCAACCACCACAGCAGTATCACCAGCATTGGCAAAACGATTGACCCAGCCTGCAAGATTTTATAGACAAGATTAGCCAATCAAAAAACAATTGTCACTGCCATTTCAAATTAGAATTAGAATACTTTCATGTTACAAACACTACATGAGGAAAGAATGGCATCTCCATCACCCTGGGAAAATAACTGGTCCAGCTTAAAATTCCATACACAAATCAAGTTAGCTTACTGAAGTAAACTCATCGGGTCCTACTTCTAGCTATATAGTTTTCACACAGCAGTCATCTTACTAATGTCTAACCATCTTATACTACTAAAGCTTCAGGTGCGGGGGAATACCAGTCTACCTTCCCAGTTTCCATACTTCAATCGCACTAACCTCAAGAATGATTTTAAGTTCAGCGCAAACTAGAACCACCTAAGGTAGCAACATTTACTCCACCTTGTCCTGGTAAATGTACATTGGCTGCTACTAACCCTTACTACAATAGCCAATGATGAAGCAAGTAATGGCAACTTACCATACTTTTCATTCACCGCCAGCTCCAGAATTTTACCAAACCTAGATACTAACAAGCTGTACAAGCTAATGTAGATGGAGCTAGAAGACGGATAGCTCATCATAGACCTATGAGGCCATTGGCACCACTCCCATCTCGTTCAGGTTAATCCCCTCTACTGGAAGGGCAATTGAGACCTTAAAGTGAAAGCAAATAGCTAAATACTACTCCCTCTCTTCCCGAGACAATTAACACCTCCAAGCCAACTCAATTCCTTCCGCTTAATGCACCTTCAGTTTAGTGGCCAATTTCATGAACTGAACTGGAATACTCCTATCAGTATCGACAAAACAGTGAATCATTTCATTGTAACACCACAGATTTGGTATCCTTTGGGGACCAGATACGGGATGCTTGCTACCGCTAGTCCAGTACTCCAGTGGCTACTCAGAAGAACAAAGCTGTAAATCTCTTCCCCTTCCTTACCAGGAAGCTTGGGGACGCCTAGCCTCTCGCAGAGCACGTCGCAGAAGTGGTTGCAGTTCCTGGAGAGGAGGTCGTAGGAGTGTCCCTGCCACTCGCGACCGAGTTCGCGCACGATCCGGTTCACGGCGGCGATGGTGCAGTCCGTCTCCCCGAGGACGATGCGCTCGCGGTAGGTGTACATGGGGTTCTTGCTGACGGGGCAGCTGAACACCCCGCTGCCGTTCTCGCAGAAGCCGAACGACCACTCCTCCTCGCCATAGACCTGCACGCAACACATCCCGAAATGAAAATTAGGGATCTGGAGAGGAAGGGGGGCAAGCAAGCAAGATGGCAGGCAACACGTCCCGGGGACCGGGCGAACGGGAGGTACGGTGGAGACCTGGACGGCGCTGTGGAAGATGCCGCCGAGGCCGATGCGGTCCTTGAAGATGCGGTTGATCTGGAGGATGGTGTTGTTGGTCTTCTCGGAGTCGCTGTTGGTCACGTCGTACACGTGGAGCACCACTTCCTTCATCTCACCGACGGGCAGCCCCTCCCTCTCCCGCTCTTCCTCCCTCTCCGGCGACGGCAGCGGACCGGTTGGGTTGAAGAGGAGAGAGGGTTCGAATCGTCGGCGGGTGGTGCTTTGCAGGTGGTGGCAGTCGTGGTCACGTCCTCTGTACCAGTAATACTTATCGGCGATGGGATCAGGAACATTTCGAGGTAGGGTCACTGACGATTGGGCCCCGGTTACCAGCTATTCATTTCTGTTCCTTCTCTGGTTTCCGTTTTTTTCATGGTAATACGATTCTCATTGATAAATAAAAGACGAGATACAAAGTACGTATACACCGATCTTACAGATCTGGAAAGATAGGATAAACTTATGTGACAAACCAACGCATATCCATCTTCTTCCGCACCACCGTAGCAGCCACCAAAGAAAAAAAATAGACAGATCACCTCTTCACCCGAGCTCGACGCGGCTCCATCGCTGATCATCAGCTTTTCGAACCTCCAAAATAGTTTGCCATAGGACAAATCATTGCCGTTGAAAGAATTAGACCGGGGCAGCACGACCCCGGACACGCCATCGAATTTCAGCACTGGCACCCCCGCATATATACGAAAAAAAATCCGAGATAGGGTGAACGCCATCTCCTCTTGTGTTATCCTCCTCACATGATGGACTATGATGTGTATATGCATGATCTTGTAGTGCTTGTGATTATCTTCGGAGCAAGCCCAAGATCATTGAAAACGGAGTCCGGATGGAAAACGTGTTGCGTTCTCGGTGTTGGAAATATTACCGGTCCTCCTCGTGATAAGATCCACACCTCCCATGTGTGATATCTCCTCCATATTTGTGACCCTTAATATTTCCAACAAAGTTGGTTTCATCGCATTTGGATTTTTATTGAAAAATATATGGTTTTTATAATGTTCTTTTCTGCACAGGCCGGCCCAGGCCAGGCTCCAGGCCGGGCGCGTCGGGCTCCCTGCCGGCCCCCAGGCCGGCCCAGGCCGGCTCCCAGGCCGGCTGTCTCGGGTGGCTGGCCGGCCCCCAGCCCGGCTCCCAGGCCGGCCTCCCTGCGCTGCACAACGGTCACTTTTTAGGGGAACCTATTTAAGGGGCTTTCTTCCCCAACGGTTCCCCAATCCTTTGAGCAAGTTTTTATCCCCTCTCTCCTCCATTGTTGATCTTTGGAAAAGATTGCCTTCCTCTCATTCCCTCCCATGATTCTTGCATATCTTTGAGGGAAATTGAGAGGAGATCTAGATCTACATATTCATCTAATCCATTCCTCCTCTAAGTGAGGGGAACCTAGTAGATCTTGATCTTGAAGTTCCATTTGTTGTGTTCTTCGTTGTTCTTCCTCTCTTCTCCCCCCATAAGCATTAGTTGCTTGTGGTGGGATTCGAGAGTGAAGGATTTGAGCCTTGTGTTCTTGCCATTGCTTCGTTGCATCGGTTTGTGCTCTCCACGAGGATTCGTGGAAGTTGAAAGCTTGTGAACTTGTTACTCTTGGGTCTTTGGACCCTAGACGCCCGTGTGGTGGTTGAGACCCTTGTGTGGTCACTTGTAGCTGTTCGGGAGCCCCCAATCCTGTTGTGGGTTGTGCCCCGGATCGTTGTTGAAAGGCTCCGGATTTCCGCCTCGAGGGATTCCGATAGTGGAAGGTGAACCAAACCTTTGTGGTGTGGTTCATCGGAGAAGAAGGTGAAACCTTTGTGGTTGTTGAACCATTGTGTTGGTTCACACCTCTCCAACGAGACGTACTCCCTTAACAAGGAGGAACTCGGGAATACATTCTCGTCTCCGCGTGCCTCGGTTATTTCTATACCCGAGCTTTTTACTTATGCACTTTACATTGTGATAGCCTTCGTGCTTGAAGTATTCTATATTGCTATCACCTTGTTGCTTGTCTTGCTTAGCATAAGTTGTTGGTGCATATAGGTGAGCCTAGTTTATTTAGGTTGTTGGCTTGTTAATTTAAACACATAGTTTTATTCCGCAATTATCAAGCCTAAACCGGAAAAGTTTTAAATCGCCTATTCACCCCCCCCCCCTCTAGGCGACATCCTTGTCCTTTCACCTTTGCCTTTCGGAAAATGAGATAGTGGCCCACCTACGTAAAGATTGTCTGTTCTCCGATGCGGTCATCATAACGGTTGCAATTAAGCTGGGACTCCCCCGACTCCCATCTCAGACCGTGCCGAATCCCTGGACGCATGGTGGGAGAGGACCCTCAAGTGTGCGTCAAACCTCAAGGCAAACGAGCGGAACGGACACCTCATCTACACATGTGGAACATATGGAAGGAGAGAAACCGGAGGGTTTTCGAGATTTTTTTAAAAAATAATATTTTTCTGTACACTTATTTAAAATCTAGCACACGATTTGAGTCTATTTAAAATATAGCGCGGTGTCGTCAAGGGCACTGGCGAAACCCTCCTTTCGTCTCTGCTAATGCCAAAACCTGCATGGCTACTGACACCGAAGCAGACATGCCAGACTTTCGGCTGTGCCAATGACGAAACCTGCTTTTCGGCTCTACCCAAGCCGAAACATGGATTGAAAGCTTGTTCCCATTTTTAAGGCTAGGTTTAAAATCAAAAAGATCAACCGTGTCTTGATTCGAGATAAAGTATACATGAAATATATTCACATCGACGAGTATGTTCCATTCATGTGATCCGTTTTGAGTTTCGACGACTCTAACTACTTAATTTTAAACTGAAGTTTGCACAATGTTTTAACGAATTTTGCCAAATTTATTGCACTCAGTCGGCAGTTTCAAATTTCCTTTCAGTAGTAAATGGATCTTGCCGTGCCCCACATCTTTTCAGTTGTAACTTTTTCATTTCGACGAACATATACATGTGTTTCTCTTTAGTGTACCTGTATTTTCTATAGATGTAATTAAACACGTATATGTCCGTCAAAACGAAAAAGTTACAAAATAAAGTTGTGGGGAACTGTGGGGACCCCGGACTAGCTGTCCGAAATACCCGATTATGCATAACACAACGATCCCGTGATCAGTCTGTCGTTGCACATAATCCGAATTGGATACCAAAGTTTACATCCATTACAATACCGAATTAAAAGTCTTACATAAATGGTCATTTAGACCAAGTCTTACATAGGTGGCATCATGGGCCAAACCAAAATATCAGCGGAAGCTACGGCGTAGTAGACATCATATCCTAACGATGACAACCCGACAGGCAGCTGACTTGTGGAGATCCTTAGTTCGCGTAGAAATCGCCATACTCCTGCTCGGCGTAGTGCTCCTCCTCGTAGTCTGGCTAGGTCAATAGCCAGGGACGAAACCAATATGAGTACATTGGAATGTACTCGCAAACTACCCCAACATGAGTATGCACTAGTTTTATTTTTATTTACAACTTTTTTTTATTTAAAACATCTCTATATCTTTATTGAAAAAGGTAAGAAGAGTTTTATAACTATCTTTAAAGAAATCATCATTTCTATCTGTTTCTCCAAAACTCCTCCTTATTCCGACCATAGCCCGTCATGGTCCACTTCCTCCAACAACCTCATACCGATCCGTTGGTATAGGTGTAAGGAACATTCTCCACTTCATTTTCTTTTAAAAACTCAAAGTCTTTCAAAAACTTGCACATGGTCAAAGTAGGGCCTCCCAACTGTCCATATCCGAGGACTCGGCTATTCGAATAGTTTTACACTCTGCAGAGTTAGCACGCTTTTCCCACATCCATCCGGCAACTCATCGTGTCCGCCACGTCTCGCCATACAAGGTGTATGCGAAGTAAGCCGCCGACCCTAGCCTGTCATTTGCTCATGCTAGTATAAGATCCTTCCCATATGACACTTCCATCAACACTTAACCCAGCCCGTCGGAATCTAAGTGTGAGGACTCATAGGTTTTGTCCGGCGGTTTATGGTGGAACCTTCAATCCTCCTCTTTATCTTTTCATAGAGTTTGAGCGAGGACCCGGGTCAGGGGTAGATCAACACACTATCCCCTCATGCATAACGGAGTCATATCCGTCGATGAGACATCCCATACTAATATGAGCAAATTATATGACTAAGCCCTTTTTCCCATACGTGGGTAAATGTGGTCGCACAGGGTATCGGCTGGTTGACGTAAGTACAAGGACACACTGTGCATTTTTCATAAACATCTCCATTCTCCACTTCTCCATTTCAACACCGACATCTCGGTATTCCATAATCACACAAATATTTTCAAAGGAGTTTTAATAAACAATATTTGTTTTTCCCATCCTATAATTTTGACATAACTATCTTATATCTCTACATGGTGGCAAAATAATTTCCATATATGTTTTGGAAAAGGGTTTATAAATCTTTGCTTTAAAGGTAAATCATGATATCAAAATAGATGCATATGTTTGTAGTGCAAGCTCAGAGAGTAGGTTGCCTTGCTCGGCAAAGTGGCCTTGGCCTTGATCTTCAGATTCAACAAACTCTCCTTCCTCGATAAATCCGACAGCGTTCTCGTCTAAGTAATGAACAAGCAAATACAAACAATTACTAAACTACTCAAGCAATCATCTCAACATAACAATCATAAACATCACAAATAGCTACTGCACACATCAAACAATACAATTTGGTTTCAAATTAATTGAACTAAACAATATTTAATTATGTCCAAAATTATGGCAGAAACTTGTGGAACATGTTTAATTACATATCTTGAGTTCTGTTGGTCACAAAAATAGAAACTAAATTTCTACAGAAAGCTACTGATGTGTAGAAGACAACCCAATTTGATTTGGATTAATTGGAGTTACCAAACTCCCTACACAATTGTTTTAATCTAGTGAGTGATTAGTCAAGTTTTGGCTACCAATTAAGTTCTGTTGCTCCTAAAATTAAATCCTTTTAGGGGTAACTAAACATGGCTAAATGTGATCTAACAAAATTGGTCCTAAATCATTTGGGTTAACCATTAAACATATTTAAATGTTTTAGTGCAGAAGGGCTCTCTAACTTCAACTTTATACTAAACAATTACTACTGCACAAATAATTCTACCAAAAATAGGGAAGCTAATACACGGCAGTACTAAGCAAACAAAATTGGAAGGAATTTTTTGGACTAACAGAGTATCAGAAACAAACAAGTTTAGAATTTAAACCTTCTGTAGTATTTTTAATAATAAATTTTTATTATTTATCTAAATGAAATGAATCCAATTGGGTTGGTTAAGCATTTTCATAAGCTTTCCAGAACAATTGGATTTGATCTATTTGGATGTCTAGATCTCAAGTTATTGAATTTGAAGTTAGGTCCAGTACTGATATTACAGAGAAGTTTAAATTCAAAATTAATTGTTCTCTGGATAATGTTGAAAACTATGACAGGTGGGGTCTACGTGTCAGCGACACAGTGCGTGCGTGGAAATTAATAAAACGCTGACGGGTGGGGCCAGCTCGTCAGCCTAACATCTAAACGAAGGGGTACGTTGCTGTTGGATTTAGATCCAACGGCCCACGTTTGCCCACGTCGACGACGAATGTCGGCGACCTAAAACGAGCGGCGCCGAGGCTCCGGCGACGGCGAGGTGGATGATTGGCTCACCTAGGGGGCTCGGGAGGTCGTGGTGATGATGCGAATCGACGGCGGAGGCTCGGGGAAGCTCGTGGCGCGAGTTGTACTTGCTGGGACGGTGTGTAGCGGCGACGGCGACGCGTCGGACTTCCACGGCCACGGCAACGGACTCCGGCGAGCTCCTGCGGGGGCTCTGGTGCACGAAACAACGAGGAAAAGACGGTGGGTGAGTGCGGTGTCCATAAGGAAGAGAGTATGGGCCAGAGAGAAGAGAATGGGAGGGTGTGGCGTCGCGGCCATGTCCGACCTTGACGGCGACAGTGGCGGCAGCGTGCACGCCCTCCTGGCGGTGCCCCGATGAAATTGGAGAGGGGGAGAGGGAGTGCGGATGGTGTGGAGTGTGCAGAGGGGCTCGGGGTGGTTTTATAGCGCGGGGACGGTCCACGATGGTCGCGGTTCACGGCGACGTCCATGGCGCGCCCGAGGCGACCTTTTACTCGATTCCGCGGCGGAGGTGCAGGGGATCGTGGCGACGCGGTGTCTACCGGGGTCCGGACGTGTTCTAGAAGCTTTGGCTCGAGCCTTGCGTGTCGAGGTGCAGGGAGGAGCGCTAATTTGGGTCGGCCTCGCCGGGCTCGACACGGCTGAGCAGAGGGGACAGGGGCGGCATAGGGGCACGGGGGAGAACTCAAGTGTGCTCCTCCTCGGGGCAGAGGTTGCAGGGCACGGTGGCGTGGACGAGCGCGAGCAGGGGGGGCCTGGGTGGCCAGAAATCGGCGAGGAGCGCCACGGCGACACGGCGCTGTGCGTCGGGGCGAGGGGGTGAGGTAGACGATGGCAATTTTGCCAAAACCCCCTGCCTCCTTTTCTTTCCTGTTTTTCTTTATTTCTTTTTAGTCCAGTAGCTTTTCTAGGATTTATTTGGGGCACTTAAACATTTTAGAAAAATTTGCAAATAATTGTGGGGCCTCCCCATAACATGTAGAAGCTCCACAAAATTTGGCTTTGCAAAATAAAATGTTTTGAATCATTTTCATTCATAGGGTTTTGAATTTGGTATTTTGGTTTATTTCAAATTGATTTTACTTTACAATTTTAAAACTAGTTTAAAAATAGTATTGGAGAGGGAAAGTAGTAAGAATCAAAATGGGAGTGTTTACATCATCACTCCTCTGAATTTTGTTTGAAACAATTTTGAGTTTCTTATTTGGAGAATTTGGGTGACACACTTGTCACTTTTATTTTTCTTGTTTCACTTTTGCTTCTGTATTTCATTTTATCAATTCAAGCAAACAAGCAACACAAGCAACAAGAAATAATTACCACAAGCAACAACTTGCAAACAACACATAATGATCAACAAAAGTTTTTGTTGGCTCTCATTTTTGGAATAATAATACTTATAATATTTTTGGGATGTTACAGGAACAGAGAGATCCATCTACTAGTGTAAGGAAATTTTAAACGGTCGACTGAGTGCAGCGAATTTGACAAAATTCGTTAAAATATTGTGCAAACTTCGGTTCAAAATTAAGAAGTCAGAGTCATCGAAACTCAAAACGGATCACGGGAATGGAGCATGCTCGTCGACGCGAATATATTGTGTGTATACTTTATCTCGAATCGAGACACGGTTGATCATTTTCCATTTTAAACCAAACATTAAAAATGAGAAGGAACCTTTCTATCCATGTTTCGGCTTGGGTACAGCGGAAAGCAAGTTTTGGCCCAGGTGGTACAGCCGACAGCTTTGTGTTAGTAGCCATGCAGGTTTAGTCAGTAGCCATGCAAGTTTCGGCAGTAGCAGTGACGAAAGGAGGGTTTCGGCTGTGCTCATGACGGCACCGCGCTATATTTCAAATTGACTCAAATCGTGTGCTAGATTTCAAATAAGTGTAGAGAAAAATATTATTTAAAAAAAAATCCGGGTTTTCGATGGCAAGTGCAAGACTTACGCCAACGTGGCGGATTTGGTGGTGGCTGACATTCGCCTCCACCTTTCTAGTTGTTTTTCATTCGGGAGTAATTCCCAGGCCACGCAGTGAGTCTCTCGGGAGTTCTTGTAAAAACTTCTTTGGTTACTATTTCTTCTAATTGAAAGGCAGAGCTCCTGCCGACTGCTCGAAAAAAGAAGAATGTTCTAAACTGTTGGGGTGCGCTTCGTGATTCGTGCTAGGTATGAGTAGCAATAGGGTTGCGACTGAAATTTGATGACGACACATGACTGATAACTAAGTTAATTCTCCTTTAACTGAGAATTAGTCACTCCCATATATTATTCACGATAAATTTGGTTTAACTTATGACAACGTAAATGAATCTTGTAACCCTGAAGGAGGGAAGGCTTAGTCGTAATTGGTATGAATCGCTGGTTGCTGGAAGTGAGTACCATTGGGCAGAAAGTTGTGTACTATTCGCCAGAGTAGGACCTTCCATCTTATTTGGACACTGAACAGACTAACTTTTCCAGCCCTTCTCATCGACTGCCTGTACAGATCCAGCTCCTCCAGCTTCAGCCAATAATAGTCATGAATCAAACAACATCATGCCTTCCACTGTTTGAGTACTTCGCTCCCTTTTTCTTTGGTCAAGACAGTTTGAGTAGAATATACATCGGACATGTTACTGTGCTAGATGCTTTTAGATACCAGTAGTGAGTTGCATGTCACCAATGAAAGGAGTCTGATGAGTTGCCATGACACGAGTGAATGGAGTTTTGGAGCAAACCTTGGTCGGCAACTTCAACCTGAATAGTCACAAGATTCAAAATGACATGCTTGAGACAAATACAACACGTATCAACAGATATACATGGGATCTTCAAGTGTCGACAAAATTACAAACTTTAGATACACAACACTTATTCAATCAACGGGTATAATACAAGCCCAGGCGCAGCCGTCAGAAAAAGAGCACACATGCTGTTTCTTTAGACAGGCCTGAAGAGAAATTGCTACTGAAATAAATAAGACATCCCATTCGCCCAATAAGCGAGCATAAAATAAATAGATACACAAGTCATGGAAGTTTTGGCTTAGAGCTAGAGATCTTCAATGCCTTCAGCTGGTAAATTGATCTGTGGTCACAAGGAAAAAGAAATGAAACTAACATGAATCCTCAGAAGCAAATCACGTGCCAAAGAAAATGGATTGGAAAAGAATAAATAAGTCCTAGCAAGCAAGGAAGAAATAGCATTTTGTCACCTAAAGATTTGACTTGGGAATAGAAGTTTACGCAACGGCAGGTTATGATCTTAAATCTTAGTGTCCAGATATTTGGTTTTCAAAAGGACAGAAATTGTATGGATTCAAATTACTCAAGCTACATAAAATGCAGATAAATATCAATAAGAACATAAGAAGCCTGTAAACCTTCACATAATGCCAGAATCTAGAACATTTGTATCCTTTTAGATAATCGTTTCATAAAATGAAACATTTAAACACAACACATACGAACCTTAGCTCTTAGTAGGGAGGATCAGGATTAAATGCTAAAGTTTCCCTCCAGATGAGTTCTTTCATATGTTCTTCTGTAAAGGATGGCTGCTCGAAATCAAAGCTGAAAGATGTCGCACAGGTGGGTTCTTCATTGATGTCATGAAGAGAAGCCAAGTATGGATGATGCAGAGCCTCATCAACTGCATGGAACAGTAATGTTATGTTATAGTCAACACAATCAAGATAATATAAGTTTCGTGTAAGTCCATCTACCAGTAATCCGTCTGCTTGGATCAAACACCAGCATTCTCTCTAACAGATCGACTGCACCATCAGACATGTTCCGGAAGCGCAACCGGAAATCCTGCCTTGGGTACTGTGGTAGTTGTTTCATGTATCTTCGAGCATTATCACTACGAAGAAATCCAAGGCTCGAATCATCTGGTGAACCTATCAGCTTTTAAAGGGAAAATGACTGATTAATATTGGTATAACTTGGGTTCCAGGGACACATTTCTAAAAGTAAGAAGCATTCAGTGTTACTAAAAATGGTCAACATGAAGTTAAGGATGTACAACGATCAACCAGAACCTATCAAATATTGAGAACACTTCCAAGAGAGGACACGGCCACAAAAACAAGGAGAAAATTGCTCTAGTTCAAATCTTGAGTCTGATGTAATGACATTCCAAAATGTTGCCGCATGCTATCGGATGAAATTTACTAGTTCAAAGTTCAAGTAACAATAATGAATAACTTCCATTCAAATAAAAGGTAAACACAGGTTCGATAAAAATACAGTTAGGTGCGCAAAGGAAGGTCTTGCTACCCTGCCCTTCCAAATAGACGAACTGCCAAATCCTATTAAAGATTTAGTTAATGAAACAATCCCAGCTTCAGTGACCAACAGCTTCCAAGTTGACAACAGCTTAACTTGTTTGTGTGGATGCTAAAAGTAGGCTAGGGATGAGTTGAACAAACCTACCTCAGTGATCAATTTTAATTGCTGGATGTAATCCCTTCCAGGAAACAGAGGTTGGCGAGTAATAATTTCACCAAGTATGCACCCAACTGACCAGACATCAATAGCAGCAGTATATTGTGAACAGTTCAACAGCAACTCTGGTGCTCGGTACCAACGTGTGACCACATACTCTGTCATCAGATCAGTTTCTGAAGTGGTCCTTGCAAGCCCAAAGTCAGCGATCTTTAGGTCACAATTTGCGTTTAGGAACAAATTGCTTGGCTTCAGATCACGGTGCAAAACATTTGCTGAGTGCACGTACTTTAGACCTCGTAGCAACTGATACAAGAAGTACTGCAACACAAAACATGTAACTTAAGATTGCTGAACAGAGAAGGTACATAACACAATCATGAACAAGAAAGCACGTGTATATAGATATCTAGACTGGCCCCACAACAAAACTGGTTTCAACTAACACTTCAACGAATACAGAAGCACAAGTAAGAGGCAACAAACCTGGCAATGGTCATCAGTCAATGACTGATTTGAGCGTATGATCTGATGGAGATCGGTGTCCATCAGCTCGGTAACAATGTACACATCCTTAAAATCATCTCTGCTTGGGGGCCGTATAAGGTCCTTTATGGCAAGAATCTGGATGCAATATTGAAACCACAATCAGACTAAACACATCATAAGAATGCCTGACACTGTGAGTAAGCATGTACAGCACAAAACATCCACAAAATGTAATGACAGGATATCATAACCCCACTTCTAAAAATATAGCCAAAGGAAATAAAACCACTAGCAGAACCCTTCGTCAAGAGATAATGGTCATTGCACACTCCATCCCGTAGATGGGATGCCAACTGACCCCTTAGGCTTGTTAAGGAAATACAGAGACTAAATCCCACTCCCACCCCTTCCTTCGGCCTCCCCAGCAGTAACCTGAGACTTAGTTCAGTTTACATACTACAGAGTATTTCGTATTTCTCTCCTTATGAATAAGATTTCTATATAACCACCACTTACATCTGCCAGAAATCAATATTCGAATATAAACTAATAAAAGCAGTAAATGTGCATTTCTTACACTCTATACAGTGATGCACCCACTTGTCTTATAACTAAGCAACATAGTGCTCACAACGAAAAAATGTCTTGTAGGCACAATGGTGAGCTTTCTATGCACATACAAATGTAAAATACACATGACAAATAGGTAAGGCAGGTATACTCAGTAATCACTAGAATTGTCCACATCAACTAAAGCAGCTAACTCTTACATTTTCATGGTCCATGTGGCGAAGAAGCTTTATCTCTCTCAGCGTCCGCTTGGCGTCGATGTGGTTGTCAAACGCGTTTCCAATTTTCTTGATCGCAACCTCCTCTCCAGTATCGGAACTAACAGCAGCGCTACAAAGAGGAAACATAACAGGCAAAATATAAGCACTCCTTTTTTGGGGGTCGCCGTGACTCCACTTCCTCATAACTTTATGCCTAAAAACGCCATATCCACATGCGTACCAAATCTACACAAACACCACCAGGCGGAATATTCTACAGTACACATGACATAGATAGCAACTCCAATTTGCTATTAACTGCAGCAGCACGAATATATCCGCGATTCGGGAAGGAGTTGGTGGGGGAAAGGGGGTGGCAACGCACCAGACAATGCCGTAGGCGCCGCGGCCGATGGGCCGGATGGGAGGGGCGTACTTGGAGGCGACCTCGAAGAGGTTGCCGTAGACGTTGTACAGCACGTAGCGCCCGCCGTGCGTCGCCATCCCCTGGATCTGCGCCGCCCCGCCCGCGGGGCGGCCGCCACCGCCTCCGGATGTATCCATGGCCTATTCCTCGCCGCTCGTAGCAAGGGGGAGGGGCCGGGGAGGAGGAGATGAGTAGGGTTGGGTTCTAGGGTTGGTGCTTGGCAGCGACTAGTCGTTGATGGGTCGGGGACTCTGGTGGAGAAGCTTCCCCCTCTTTTTGACTTGGGCGGCGACTGGGGAATGAGGATGGGAGGAGCGAGGAGAGGACGGAGACCGCGCGCGGTGGGGCGGCGTTAAGGGGCAAAATTAATACTAATAGTAAAAAAATAAAATGTATTTCTTGTTAGTGAGCTTAATTTATTCCTGTTTAATGACTAGTATATCCATTTATTTATTTGAAATATACTTTAACTTTGCATTTTTCATACACGAGCGCACGGTTTTGCTATTCCATGACAGTGAGTGTGGACCCGACTGTACCACAGCCCACACGTATTATTATTTTTGAACGGGCATCATCTTAAAATATACAATAGCCGTATGCAAGGGAAGGTAGAAGAAATTGCCAAACGGTTTCACGGGGCTGAAGTTAAAAATATTTTCGAGCAAAAGCATACAAGTGCATATACATGTCTAGTATATACAAACAACTTTGTATCGAAAGATCTTATCACATGTGACTTGCTAGAAAAGACAAATTATGGAAGGAAAAAATGATCTCTTTTTCGCAATTTAAAGCCACAATTTTGTGACTTTTGTGCAACCTACAATAACAGTGTATTATTTCAGAGTCACACAAATTATTCTCATTCTCTCTTCCTCCTTATGTGAAGTAGTCAGTCACCTGAAACTTATCAACTCTTCTTCTCGGGATGCACTAGGGAGAGGAGAAGTGGCATCTCAGTATTGTTTGTCGTCTCAAGAACCTACGCGAGGCGACAATAAGTATTTGGGTACAGCCCCTCGTTGCACTATTATGTCGACACTTGAGTCAAATTACACCGACTCTCCGTCAAGTCTGTATCGAGCTTCCTTGCGATCGACTACATCGGAAAAACCTCTTACGGAGATTTCTATGATGTTTTATAACTAGATATGTCTATTGCTAGATCTAGTATTTACAATTTTACATCATCATATACCGCAAGTTGTACTGTTTGTTATTTCTAGGAATTTAAGTATTGCATCATCAAGTATGAAATTCATTACCCGCAAACCTTCGTGGCCACTATCTCTAGAGACCTGGCATGCTAGCAAGATGGTCTTCCAGGCTTTTTTGGAAGCCAATGTGTCTGGTAGGTGACGCAGCATCCTGATCTGATGGTCAGACCAGGACAGCGAGGTGTACATATGTGGGCATGTGGCGCGTCTGCAAAAGTCAGTTACATGTCACAGCCTCTGGCTTCGTTCCCAGTGGGAGGCTGAGATGGTTTCCTCTCGTTCCGGGCACTTTCTTCGGGCAGCACCTCAGACATCACCGCCAACCACCCATTTGTCATGCGGTCACCTTCGCAGGACGTACAACGACGATCTCAGTGTGAAGGCGCGACGTGGACTTTGTTGTCGGCCCTTGTACTAATCAAAGTCAGGAAAGGATGCCGCATAGCATAGCTAATTCAGTCTTACTGGTTGCTAGCGTTCATATACTAGCACACGACTTTGCTTCTTAGCAGAGACGTTTATAGGTTCGTCTATGATCCTGCCATCTCTCAGTTGTTATGTTAGATTTGGTGAGCCTGTTGAAATGGATGCAGGAGAGGCATAATGCAAGAAAAAACGCAAAAGTTTCACATGACTAACGCAACACACATTTCATTGCAGTTTCAAGAAAGCCTCCATACAGTTTTCAGAACTGTATCACTAACAACTAAGCCCCGACAAGATATGTCAAATTTTTAGAATCAGAAAGGCAAACACCACGAGAAGCGAGACCTACAGAGTGACGGACAGAGCAAACAGAGTAGTTGCTTCAGTATACGATGTGCATTCATCGGTAGTATGTTTCAGGGGGGTCTACTAGACTACTACCCTACAGCAAACGTATTCAGCTTCCTCTGCAACTCTTAATGATATACAACATTGCACGATTCTAACGTCATTGCCACACATTTCTTTCCACCGATCCAGGGAAGCTGTTGACGGGAAGTAAAGCACCAACAAAAAACTTAGCAATGAGGCTTATGAGGCATGCTCTTGACTTGAACTGACCTCACGCCCTTGCTGCATCTCAAGCAACTTCTGTGCCTCCTCATCATTCTCTTCCTTTGGCTCGGAATTGGGTGCCTTGGGTTTTGTTGTGGATTGCTGGTACAGAACGCCACCAGACATGCATATCAACAGCCCAATTGTTCCCACAAGGGAGGCATGCTTGTCCCAGATAAGAAGATTAACCACAACAGTCAGTAGCTTGTTTACTATACCAAGGACTGTAAATCCAGTAGCTGAGATGGCCCGCCTGCACGAGAACCCGAAGAAGGATATTGATAACCCAAACAGACACGACAGAGCAACCGGAAGAATGACGTCAAATGAGAGCCAGTTCGTCATTTCAGAGCTGTCAACCTTCATCTGATTGAACTCTCCCATTATCAGGAGCTCAATGGGGAACAACATCAAAGCCTCGAGATTGTTGTAAAGCACAAGGCCCCATGTATTCAGGCCAATGGTCATGACGACGTGCTTGATGTACACGAAATCAATGAACATAGTCACTAGGTACGCCATTGCCCAGCTATAAGCAGTCACGGTGAACTGGTTGTCTGTGAAAACATAGATCACACTTCCACCAAGTATGGTGGATAGTGAAAGCCATGTCTTCAATGATGGCCATGGTTGGTGAAGATACAACGTCTCCCCGATGGCAACAAATATCGGCACGGCAGAGCGGAACACTATGAAAGTATCCACATTGGCATGCAGCAAGAGTTCGCTGTTTGTGAAGATGGAGATGGAGATGTAGAACATCACAGCAGCAGGTAAGAACTTCCACATGGTCTTCCAATTCAGGCTATCATACTCAATAAGCTTTACTTGTCCGCATAGGAGAACTCCAGCAACACTAGTCAAGTACTGTAGAGCTGTCAATGCCCCAGGGTATGGAAATTCCATGATTGCCCATTTTTTCTACCAACTATCACAAGGAAATGTCTCAATATGGAGTACGCCCTGGTGTGAGTCTTGGACTTCTATATACGAAGATCTTACCATCCAGCCTAACGGTTTTACATACCCTGCAGTGGTTAAGGACCTTTGGCTCCCAAATCAGAAGACTTGGAATGGGGATCTCATTGACACTATTTTCAGGCCTCATACGGCTCAAATCATCAAATCAACTCCTATTATCGATTCAATGGAGGATGATTTCCTTTGTTGGAAGTTAACAACTAATGGAAAATGCCATGCAAAAAGTGCATATTATGCATGTGTGCAGGATTTATATTGCTCAGGAGAAGACAGGCCTCGGCAGCCTTCTGAAGCTACAACTCAGCTGCTAAACAAGGTCTGGAAAAGTAAGGAATTGATACCAAGAATTTAGACCTTCGCATGGAGGTTTCTCAGAAAAGCGCTTCCCACTGGAGCTAGAGCAAGCAGATTCTCAAAACATATAGGTAAGCTATGTTGTAGGTGCGGGCTCGAAGAAGATGAGATACACATTTTCTTCACATGTCCTTTTATCAAAGCAGCATGGTTCTCACAACCCTGGTTTATTCGAATTGATATAATCATTCAAAGCGGCAGATCCTTGACACAAATCATTATGGACTTGCTCAATATGAATCATCCACATGGCACTTTACCAAACATACTCAACTTCATGTGGTGTACATGGAAATCTAGGAATGATTTTCTGTTTGGCAGGAAGGAAACTGAACCCTACCAAATTAGTTTACATGCTCAAGCGCTTTCAAATGATCTTGAATTAGCAATTACTCCAAATGTAGATACTCATAATATGAAACCCAGCTATGGCATACATGATAAATTTGATCAGGGACAGTCTATCACATCCGACATGATCATACCTGCACCTCTTATTTTCTCTGATGCAGCTTGGAAGTGCAGGCCGGAAACAGGAGCTCACCATAAGCAATCTACTGGAATAGGGGTGTATATCAAGATGGAAATGGAGGGAAGGATGTGCAAGATAATGGTACAGACCTCAACAGAACAAGCTTCCTCAGCATTCCAAGCAGAGGCGAAAGCCCTTTTGTTTGCAGCGATGGTGACGCATGTACTCAACATTCAGAACCCAACTTTTCTTGTAGATAACAAAGTTTAGCCAAGGTGGCTGCCACCAGAAAACTGAATCACACTTTGCTGCACTGGAACACCAGAGATATACTTGCTAAATTTATGCAGGCTACTTCCAGTTTCGCAAAAACTTTTCACATCAAGAGAGATCTTAATCAAATAGCTTACAACTGTGCTACACAGGTTATTAGGCAGTGCCTAAGTCAACCTATTTTTTAGTTGCACTTGTTCAGCTCACATAGATTTACCTTGTCCTGTAATTGTTACACTCCGATCTGCTCAGTTTCAGGACTTTGTACTCAACGCTGTATTCTGTACTTGAACTTGAGCTGAATGATATTTGGCGCTCCTGGCGCCTAAATTTTTTTCAAAAAAAAAGAAAAAAAAGATTGCCCATTTGTTGATAATGGAGGGCAAAGATGCTGACAGGCAATAACCAATAGCCAAGCCATAGACTGAAGCTTGCTGGACAAGAGTGCTCAATATGCTACTCCAGGCTCCAGTTTTCTGGAGAGAGCTCGGGCCATCAGAGGAAGAGCCTTCTTTTGAGGGCTCTGAGGGATCAGACATCTGCTGCGGCAAAAATAAAATTATCAAAGCTCGAAAGAAAATACATGAACTATTATAATTCAGTGAGTCCTACTCATTTTTACTGGAATGCGTAACAAGGAGCCTATAGTGACAATATGACATAAAATAAACACCCAGCTTAAAATTCTGAACACATGATATTTTCTGAGCATTGAGAATCTGGTGAGAAAAATATGAACAGGAAAAGTACCTCTAGTAAAGAACAACTTTATGATGTTAAAAGATACAATTAAGCATTGTACAGTTACATTACACTCAAGTATCTGCATTCTACATGGACAAGGGTCAGAGGGCATAAACATAGCATACAAGAGAAACCATAGGTAAGCTCAATTATACTAGTTGGAGAGTTTGATACTATCTGGAGTGATGCAGACTATCTGAAGTTATGACTATGGAATAACACACGAAAGTTCAGGGGTTCCAGTCGTGGCACCTAAACAAATTCAGCATTCTTAAGATGCTGCCAAATCTTGTAGAAGGCGATGCACCCCTAATGTTTCATGACTCCAAATGACGGTGCTCACTTAAGTAAATCAAAATGCATTCATAAAGATTAGGAGCAAAAGATAGACAGCGCCTCACTGTACCTAGGAGACCAATTGCTACAGAAGTGTCCTACTAAAAAAGTGTTTGGGACTAGGGGTGCAAGCGGCATTCCGCTTCGTCCCGCATAACTCATCAGCTACTAGCTATAAAGTACTCACCACTTACTTAAAATTAACACTATATTTGCACTGTGCTATTGTCCGCCAGCCCGCCCCGCTTTGCATCCATATTTGGGACACGCTTTCAACAGGTGATTGTTTACTCCGCAGAGACACAGACCAGTCTAATTAACCGGAGAAAAACCATGCGAAAATAAACAAAATGCGCTCCAATTCTCCAAATACGCCTGAAACCCTAGATCAAATCCGAAAAGGATTGAAGACGATACCTTGGCGGCTTTCTGCGGGCTGGGATTCGGAACTGGAGCAGAATCTCCGGGAAATCGTCGAGGGCTCGGGATCTTCGCCGGGGCGACCGGCACTACGAAGAGGGATCGAGCAGCACCGTTGCTACGGGGTTTGGGCTGCGACACGGCGGCATCGTGGCAAGCCGACGAGGGTTCGAGGACACCGGAGCGAGCTGGCTGGGTTGGGTTTACAATGCGAGAGAAAGGACTGGACTACAGAGCGGCGCCGCACATATGTCGTTCCGAGCGGCGGCCAGGCAGCTGGGACGCGCGTATGTGTACGAACCCGTGTACGACTTGTGACCGAGCGAGCAGCACTAAAAGCTACCTACAGCGCGAGCACGTCACCACTCACCACACGCTCGAAAAGCTGCAGCGGCAGAGCACAGTTTTTTTGCGATTAACACCCCAGATCTATTATCAAACACAGAAGTACAACACACCCCTGAAGAAACTCAAAATTACAGATGGGGCCTCGGAGACGCCTTCCCCACCTACCAGTAGTGGATCAGGAGACATGCATGCTTACAAATAAAATTCATGAGAATAAAATAGGGATTAGGGACTGATCGCATATACATGTGATGCTTACATGCAATTGTTATCTTATTTGGTTGCCATTTTTTTCTTAAAAAATTACTTAGTGCGCAAATTAAGTAATTTGCTTTAAGACAATTCCAATGTTGTTAGAAATAGTTACCGAGTGTTCAGACATGTTTATCAGATTTTTCAAAAAACAATTTTCCAATCTTTGACAAAGTTGTCATATTTGTTCGGATAGGGTTACTAGGTTTTTCAAAAACAAATTTCAAGATCTCTAGTTTAGCTCACATTATTCGATAGAGCTATCAAATTTTTCAAAAATAACTATCAGTTTCTCCGGTCCACATACCACATTGTTCGGACACGTTTATCAGATTTTTCAAATGCACCCGCCAAGTTCAGTGGTGCAGCTACCCCATTATTCGGACACAACTATCAGATATTTTGAATGCACCCTCCAAGTTTTATGGTCCAGCTACCATATTGTTTGGACTCGAATTTTTCAAATGCACTCGACATGTTTTTGCGGTTCAGCTACCATATTGTTCGAACACGGTTATCAAACTTTTCAAATGCACCCGCCACATTCTTTGGCCCAGCTACCACATTGTAGGGAAAAAAAGGGATACCATTTGCTATGAAAAAGGGACAACATTGCAGAGCGAAAAAGGAACGCATTCACTATGGAAAAGTACTCATTGCTAATCGTCTAGTGGTAAATTGAATACCTATGTTCCTATATGTGGTTGGCAAAATAAATACCCATGCATAAAATTGCAATATCTTGCCATCTCACCTAGGTGTCACATAAAGATTACACTACATTACCACGTTTTAACCAAGGTGAAATCATAAAAAAAAATCAAGATACACTTGCCATGTCATCTAAGGACGATTCCAGATAAATTACACTTGGTTGCCATGTTTTTCACAAGACGAAGTCATCAGGAAGCTAACACATACACCGACGACTTATAGGTGGTTACCAAATAAACTACAGATGGTTGACAAATAAACTACACATGGTTACCAGATAAACCAGACGTGGCTAACAGATAAACTAAATGTGGTTACCTACCCGATAAACCACACGTAGCTACACATGGACAGATGAACTACATGTGGTTACCAGATAAACCACATATGGTTGACCAATAAACTAAAAAGTAGTTACCAGATAAACCACACATAACTAAACGTGGTTACCAAATAAAACAGACATGGTTGACAGATAAATTTCACGTAGTTACCAGATAAAACCATCCATGGGGATGCACACTCTCTTTGTGTAGCGGACAAATATGGCACGACAACGACTGTAGGGGGAGGCGGGGTTGACTGCAGCGGCGAGGTGTTTCCTTCCATAGTCGGTGTCACTGTCACATCCTTCAGATTATGCAACACCCTCCATGGCGAGCTTTGCCTCAAGGCGGACGGCCATGGCCCAACGACGGCACGGCTCGAGCTGTGACGGAGTTGTTTCATCCAACTCTTTCTCGGGGAGGTCCCCTGGTTCAGCCGAACAACTTTGGGCCAGGTCTGCTTCATGACGACGTAGCACTGGAGGTCTTGCGAGCAGAGTCTCTCCTCATGCTTCAGCTGCGTGAGCAACATCAAATGAAACTCCACATGACTGCTGCCAAAGAGGGGAAAAATCAGCTAGTGTAGCAAACTGTCAACACTACCTATCTAGCACCAACTAGCTCACATGCACGCGCTTCGGCTGGGTGGCCACAACAGTTATCAGGTTACCAAATTATCTCAGTAGAATTTTCTCAGTATTAGTTAGAAACAATTACCAGATAATTTACAGGTTAACTGGTTAGACATAATTATCAAATTATTTATACACAATTACCAGATTATTTACACACACCACATAGTTTCCAGATTAATCAGTTAGACAATGCAACTATCAGATTTTTTCTATGCAAAACTATCTGGTTATACATCAAACCAACTTGTTTACGAATAACTATGAGGTTTCAACAACATAATTACCATGTACTTTCCACCCAACTATCAAAAAAAATTACACTGCTAGAAATCATGCATCTAATCGAACAACTAAAAAATGGTACAGCAGCAGCAAGTAATTTCAGGTACACACATGAAGCATCCTAGATTCAACTGTACTTAGGACTCGTGGATGTTTGATTCGATTCAATCCAGAGAGGTGTTGATGTGGAGAACTGGGGAGGGGTAGAGGGCGGGGGTCATACCGGCGCAGTCAAAGTGGCGGTACCCATCGCCGAGGGCATCGTGGTGAGGCCACGGATGGCGGGGGAGTTCATCCGCCATTTGCCGAGCCCCACCACCGGCATCTGGTGCACGCTGCTCAGCGCCAACGTCGCCGCCGCATGGCTCTCTCGCCCGCCGCAGACAGCTGCTTCCGGTGAGGTTTAGGCTTGCCGGAGTCGAAGATAG
Organism: Poa pratensis; assembly: GCA_947311845.1. Lineage (NCBI taxonomy): Eukaryota > Viridiplantae > Streptophyta > Magnoliopsida > Poales > Poaceae > Poa > Poa pratensis. The sequence goes on from CAMZMU010000065.1 coordinate 39,530,280, forward strand.
CACGAGGACGACGACCTCGCGCTCGACGGCGGCAGTCTTCTCCTCCCGGTTGCGTGCTCGATGGTGGCCGCGCCGTTGTCCCCCGCTAGTAACGGACGCCTCCACCTCGCTTTCGTCGGTGGCGACGTTGTCCACGCGCTAGGAACGGATGCCTCCTCCTCGCCCTCGTCGACGGCGGACCAACGGCGGACAAGCGGATCCTCCTCGCGCTCGCTGGCAGTGGCCTGCGTGGCTGCGTCGCGCCTCCTCCTCATGCTCGCTAATGACGGGACGCTGCCCTCCCAGGCGATTTGACCGAGAGAATGAGTGGACGGGAGGAGATAAGAGAAGGGATAAGAACGAACAAAAAGAAAAAAAGAAAGAGGAATGAGCGATGCACTTTCGCGAATCCTGATGCACCGCCGCACGCTCGCGTCTCTCGTGCAGCGCCTCTCCGTAGCTTTTCCCGAGAAAGAATCAGAGAGAGAGAAGGTGGGCTGTGTCACTTGTCCCCTATTTTGGGCCAGGCCCAGTTTATCTATGCGACCCCATCGTGCCCGCCAGGCAGGCGCTAGCCAAAAAATAAAATGCCGACCTTCGCAAAGATCCGTTAATGCAGCGCGAGTATGCGTACTAAATCGGAAAGGCCATGACTTCTCCCAGCTATCAGCATGATTTGAATATTCAGATGAAATCTTGGTTCTCAAGCAGTGAAGCTGTGCACTGTCGACAATCAGCAAACAGAGCTGCCCACGAGCTAGCTGTTATTTTGATGTCTTCCAAATTCATATGGAGATATAAAGTGAGCGGCTCGCTTCGGAGCGAAGCGGAGGCCTGTCGCCGGAGGCTTGGGCCGTAGCTGACTTAGGGTTTTGCACCACTATAAATACATCTTGTAAGCCGCCGGTTGTGGGAAGCCATACATTGTAAACCCACGGCGTTTGTAACCTCACCCGATATAGAGAAATATTGCTGGCTGGCGCCCGTGGTTTTTTCTCCTCCATTGTTGGAGGGGTTTTCCACGTTAAATCTCGTGTCCCTGTTGGTTTGATCTTTCCGCTACTTCGTCGTTTTCTTGCTATCGTTTATAACACTAGCTATCGTAGGGAAAAACTGTAATGCCCAAGTGGGCTGTAGTCTGGAATGTTGATGTACCGGCCAGTGTGTCCGAACTTGTAGTGGATGATTTGCCCCGTTTCTTTGTTTGAATGAAAGGCAAAATATTTGACTTAATTCATTGATAAGAAGGAGTTGCCATAATGTTTTTCAAGTTACAGCCTGCAAAGGCAACGAAATAAAACAAGACTACCAATCTCTCGGAATGAGATGAACCAAATGCTTTACCCCGGCAAAGACCCAAGCTTTGGCCTCGAGCTTGATTCTAGAGAAAAGAATGGCGGGTAAGGTGCTAGTGTGTTTGAAAGTCGTTGCATTGCGCTCATTTCAAAGCTCCCAAGAAGTGAGCATGACAGAAGACGCCATGGCCTTTCTCCTGGAAGGGTGATGAAGGAGAAGAAGAGTCCACCAAGCTTCGACGTCACTGAGGGAGATCCAACTCGGAGGGTCAAAGTCCACAAGAGTGAGCCAATCCTTAAGCATGATCCAAATTCGAATGGAGAAGCGACAATGTAGAAGGAGATGGCACGCCGTCTCATCAGCACATCGACAAAGGGGGCAAAGCTTGTCATTAGGCCAGCCTCTCCGCTCAAGGCGGCCATTTGTCCACACCCATTTTGAATGATTAGCCACGGGAAAATTTACACTTCGGAGGCGCCCAATTCTTCCATACGAGAGAGGCCATAGGAGATGTCACTAAGCCGACAAATTGGGCCATGTAGTCTGAATGACAAGAATAAACTTCGGACGAGGTGAGCTTCCATTCAATAGAGTCCCGTACATGATCAAGGAGGGTAACTTCAGAAGTGAAATTCCAAAGACTTGTGAATTCTTGGAGGTGAAGCATGGACATCCCATTGGAGGTGTCGATTTGAAGAACCCGGGCGTTATTGGAGAGCGCATCCCGGACGTTCCACTTCGTACGCTTGGAAAGGACGAAAATGGAGGGAGCGATAAGCTTAGGGATGAGCCCATCCGCCCAAGGGGCATCCCAAACACTAGCCTTGGTGCCATCACCAATCGTCACCTTCGTCATGGCGTAGAAGAAGTCCATATCGTCTTTGTTGCACGAGTTTCCCAGCCGAACCAAAGGGCGCTCCGGCGCCGTCCACTCAAGCCAAGGCCACCAAAGGCGCAGTGCCCTCCCAAACTTGTTCATATCAAGAATACCAAGGCCTCTAAAAGAGGTGGGTCAACAAACCACCTTCCAATTGACCGTGCATTTTGCGCTCGTAGCTTTCTCTATCCCCGCCCAAAAAAAAACCGTCCTCGCACTGCTGGATTAGATCATGTGCCTTGATCAGCCAACGATACTATGCGCCTTGTCGTTTAAGGTTATTCGGTTGTGGCCAAGTCCTCGTCGTTAATGCATGCCATGTGTATTTCTCCATCCGTATTTATAGCCCTGCGCCACGTATTGATCACTGTTTAACGATCTGACTTCTACGTCCTTCTCCTCCACCTCATACTAATCATATTTTGCCATCTCTCGCTACCCTTCTTTCATTGTCCTTGTCATTATGGCGCGTAGAGTCGGTCGACTGCAGAGGGGTTACCTCAGGATCACTGGGGCAACCGTTCTTGCCAAAAACGGCATTTTTGTGCCCCCCGCATACGCATCTACCACTGGATGGCGCATCAGCGTGAGTGGTCTCGCCATGCCTCCGGTACCTAACGGCAGCGTGCTGGCCAAAATGATTGATCGACGACGCAATTTTCTGATGGAAGAACAACACGAATACCTCGTCTATAGCGTGGATATCAGTCTATGGCTCGCAAGTTTTTTGCTTCAGCGGCAAGAAGTATTTGTGCGCTACTTTGGACCTCATCGGCCTTCTAAGCGGAATTGTCGTGAGAGGTGTGATTGGTGCAGCACCCACGATCTGAACGATGTTCTCGTGGTGAACGGCTACCAAACGCCGCTCCCTCGACGGGTATCACTGGTATACCTGACCATGGGCAGCCCGGCCCGGACGGCTCGATGCGACCCGACCCGAAAATCTCGGGCCGAGCCGGGCCAAGCTTGCACATCGGGTCGGGCTTCGGCCTGAATATCGGGTCCAATAGTTAGGTCGGGTCGGGCCCGGGCTTAACAAAAACGCAAATTCAATGAGGATCGGGCTGGACCGATCGGGCATAGTCAGACTCGGGCCTGATTTCTGCGACCCGACCGCCGGGCCGGGTTTGGGCCTAGATTTTTCTACGCTGAGCTTTTTTAGGCCTGGCCCAAAAAATACCTAGATATGATCACCGGTGGCATCATTGTCCTCTTCCTCGCCACGATGTCCGGTGACGCGTTCGTCTTCTTACGCGCTAGTGAGATATCTCGACATTATGGAAGATCTAGAGACAGTTGTCCTCTCGCATTCTTGCTCGAGGCAGGGCGGCATTGTGATTGCTAAAAAGGTCTCGCCGTTGCACGCCGAGATGTTCCTTACTTATCTCGAACAGGGGATGGAAGAGCGGTCACCCGTTCCGATAGTGGCGATGGAGACGTCGAGAGATATTGAGCCGACACGTTTGGTGGCTGACCATATGCCAACACCGCTGCACCACTCGAGTCATGACTTGGACCTGAGGTTCACATCTGAGGTTCCCGACTTGGTTGACGATGACGTCTATCTCGACACGGCCTTGCCGTTGGCCGGTGAGCTCGCCTCTTCTAGGGTGTCGGGGTGTAGAAATAGTTTACACGCAGCGGTAGGTGGGCCTCGTTGGCCCAGATCTGGCTTCTCGGGTTGGAGCTAGAGACCCGCTCGTCCATCAGATGCTAGAACCCATGTGTTCTTCTCGTCGGGTGATGAGGGCTGGGCGGGCTTCCTCGTCCTCGGCTGGTGCGACTGGTTGGGGAGGGTCCCCGCTATAGCATGGGCTACCGGGCACCGATGCTTTGCTGGATTGGACCATAGGGTCAATCAACACCCCTGGAGTGTGGTATCCAGTGCGGATGTGGTGTGTGTTGAAAGACACCGGTTTGCCTTCGTTGTACGGATGGTGGTCGGTGAAAGAGCATTGTTGCTCTTAATCTTGTTTTGGTGATTGATCACAATGCAATAATACCATTTAACCCTTGGTCTAAGTTTACACAAGTTCTACAAACGATTCTATGTCGTTCATGCCTTAAAGAGAAGAAGAAGGAGTGGCAACTTGCCATGGGCGGTAGTACCGCTGCGCAAGCGGCGGTAGTACCGCTGGCTCCTGAGCGATACGCTAACAGCGGTAGTGCCGCCCGCACTACCGCATAAAACGAGCTCGGTGTTCATTACCGGCAGTACCGCTCCGCGCACGGCGGTAGTACCGCTGGTCCCGTGCTGGGCGCAGCGCACCAGCGGTTGTTCCGCTCCTACTTCCGCATAAAAACATTTCGGTCCTCAATACCGGCAGTACCGCCGCGACGGCGGCAGTACCGCTTGTGCGGGTTCGGGACGACGAAGACCAGGGCGTTGACCGCCCAAATGAAGGCTCCCGCACCAGCGGTAGTACCGCCCATTCAGAAGCGGTAGTACCGCTAGTGCGGGAAAGATGCTCCCCAACGGCCAGAATTTATTGAAGGGTATTTATAGCCCTTCACCTACCTTGGGACATTTGAGCTACACGAAAATATCTTCCCCATTGTTGAAAAGCTTCAATCTTCGAGATCTCCCACTCCTCTCACCCAATCGCTTCGATACTTTGAGGAGTGCCCGAGGAGGTCCAGATCTACGACTCCACCGAAGGAATTTCAGATCCATCCTTTGTGCTACTTGCTCTCTTGGGGTTACTTGTAACCCTAGGAGACCTTTGTGAGTTTCAGAAGCCTCAACTTGTTGCGAGGCGGTCCGGGACATTGTTGGGAGGCTCCAACTCATTGTGGAGTTCCCCGACCTTTGTGTACCAGCTTGGTCAACGCCATCAAGGTGACCTCATAGTGGATGAGCCGAACCCTCACGGGTAAAGCTCACGGAGAATAGAGTGTGCACATCCATGCTATTGGAGTGTCTAGGCGGCTCCACACTCCTTCAACGTAGACGTACTTCCCTTGGGAAGGAACTACGGGAAACATCTCTGTGTCTCCACCTTGCCGTTATTTCTATCCTTTACTTGTTGCTTTCGCTACGATATTTACCTTGCTTGTATCACATATGTTTCTATCATATAGTGCACATCTAGTCAACCTTGTTATACTTTGCTCAAGCCCTAATTAATCGAAAAAGAATTAAAATTTGGTAGTCGCCTAATCACCCCCGTCTAGTCGACATATCGATCTTTCAATTGGTATCAGAACCTCGTCTCTTATCTAAGGCTTCACCGCCTAAGAGAATATGTCGGACATCGTGGACCCACTCGCATCGGTTACTAATGAACGCTTTGGTGTGGTTGTTAGTGAACTCAAGAATGAGATATCGAATCTCAATACCGAGATCTCTACCAACCTCAACATAAGCATGAAGGAATCAATGCGAGAAATGTTCAAAGAGTTCCTAGGGAAACCGAAACCTCCTAAGATTGATTTACCCCCGCGGAGAATGAATCGGAGAAGGTAGATGCTCTTCCTTCTATGGTTTTCGTCAATGTGGACGGAAAGGCGAATGCCAATCCCGAAACAAAGAATGCCGAGGGTGGTAACTCAATCCCAAGGAAACCGGGGGTGTATGCAAATGTTCCACCGGAACAAGTGTATAACACAATCCACCAACACGTCTCTTCGCCACACATCGCCAATATGGGCGCACCTCCTAAGCTTGATCCTAAAGACTTTCCTAATTGGCAATATTCTATGCGATCACACATGTCTAGTTGTTGTGTTTTCTTGATTGACATTTTAGAGCAAGGCTTCTATCCTCAAGATCCACACAACATGACTCCAACGGAGAAGGCCAATCATCAACTCAATGCCACCGCCATGCACATGATACAAACGGCCGCCGGACCAACTTATACCACACATATCCGAATGTGCACGACGGCAAAGCAATGTTGGGAGAATCTCCATAACTTGTTCTTGGGGAACAAAAGCATCCAACTTTCCAAGTATGAAGCGGTTCAAGACGAAGCCGATGAGTTTGTGATGAATGAAGATGAGACCCCCGAAGATCTCTATCGAAGACTCACCGCTCTTGCCATCACCTTGAATGATTTCGGTTTCGAGAAGATTAGTGATAGTTGGATCAAGCGCAAGTTTCTCAAGGCCATCACTCCTTCAAATCAAGGCTTGGCTCAAACCATTCGATCAAGACCGGACTTCTCAACACTTGACTCCAACACCGTGCTCAACGAGTTTGTATCCATTGGAATGGTTGTCAAGAGCTCTATTCATGCTCAAGCTCGGCAAAGGGGACTTGCGGGACAATCTCCAAATCTTGCATTGAAGTCCAAGGCCATCACTTGTGAAGATGAGTGTGAACATGAAGTTGGAGAAGAGGACTCGGATGATGTCAAGCATGATTATCATGATCACATGGCTCTTGCCTCAAGGGCTTTTTGGGGCAACCGCTCCAAGCGTGCTTCCTCAAGACCTTTTGCCAGAAAGAACAAACCAAGAGGAGAGCGTGCAAAAAGTTGCTACAATTGTAGTAATCTCAACCACTTCATCGCCGATTGCCCTTGGGAGAATCGAGAGGATAACAATGGCAAGCTTGTGAGGAAAGACAAGTCCAAGATTCACATCAACAAGAACTTTGTGAAGAAGAGGGTCCCCAATGCCTTATGTGTTCAAGATAGAAAAGTATTGGAAGAGTACACGTCCGGTGATGAAGATGAAGATGAAGTTGTAGCTACCGCTCGTGTCGCCATAGCTACTACTTCCTCTACACCGTCATCCCTATTCGAATCCCCCAATGAGAATGAGGCCATTCCCTACACATGTCTCATGGCAAAAGCCACCTCGGTAACTCCTTCCACTAAACCCATTGCTTCTACACCTCCTTCCTTATTGGATTGTGTAGAGAATGTTGAGAAGGAGCCACAAAGTCCAAATGAGGTGGACTTATGGTTAGCTAAGCTCAAGGAGAAGACAAGATGCATGTTGATGCTTTCATGGAGCAACTTGAAGAAACTAACACTCTTGCAGATGGAAAGGAGGAGATCATCACGGCCATGGCGGCTCGTGAAGTTGAGTACGCTAATGAGATAGCGGAATTCTCTATCGCTCTTGAAAAGGAGCAAACTCGAAGAGGGTCCCTTGAGGAGGCCCTATCTAACCTAGAGGAATCTTATGCTATTGACATGTCTAGAGTTAGAAAGGATTATGAGTATGCTCTTGCTACTTCTAAAGTCTATAAGAATGAGAAGCTTGAGCTAGGCATTGATCATGCTAGACTTGAGAAGGAAAACAAGAGACTTGAATAGGAACTCAAAACCCTCAAAGAGTCTTTTGCCAAACTTGAGAAGTCTCATGATCAATTCCTAGGTCAACAAGTAAAAGAAGTTATTGCATCCACATCAAATGAAATTGTTGCTAAATCTATTATTTGTTGTGAGCATGCTAATCTTGTTGAAGAGAATGCTAGGTTGAAATCTCAACTTGAGAAGGGCATTATGACTTGTGCCCAAGGAGAAAAGAATCTCAATGACCTTTTGAGCAATCAAAAGGATCAAATTGGGAAAGAAGGACTTGGTTTCTCTACCAAGTCAAAGAAGAAGAACAACAAGAAGAAGAAGTCTTCTCCCTCTTCAAAAGCTATTATCTTTGTGAAGGAGGGGGAGTTGGCTAAAGAGAAGGAAACCAACACCGTTGTGGGTGGTGAGGCCACAAGGGGCCTTCCTACCCATAATGACTTTGCCGGCAAATATAACCCATCTTATGTTCTTATGAAATCTAGAGATGGTCATGTTTATGCTAAATATGTTGGCACTTCTTATGGTGATGATTATCATTGGGCTATTTGGGTTCCAAAGACCCTTGTGACTAACAAGAAAGGACCCATCCAAAAATGGGTACCTAAATCAAAGACTTGATTCCTTGTAGGGTGTGGCGTCCGGTGCGGGTCGATGGACGGTGGATAGTGGCGCATCCCAACACATGACCGGACGCATTGACTTGGTGGATGATATTGAACCTCCTCTACCTCAATATTCACGAGTCAAAATTGGTGACAACCGCGAGCTTAAGGTATTGGGACGAGGCAAGGTCGTTGTTGCTAGAGAAGTCTCTATCAAGAATGTACTTATTGTTGAGTCCCTTGGTTACAACTTACTCTCCGTCTATCAACTTACTAAATGTGGTTATGGGTGCTACTTTGATGACGAGAGTGTGATCATCACCGTGAAGGGATCTCTTAAAGTAGTCTTTGTTGGACATGTCGAGTTCGGTATGTATGTGCTTGATTTCTCGAATGAAAGCACGTCGACCGCGACTTGTCTAATGGCTAAAGTTGATGTGGGTTGGCTTTGGCATCGCCGACTAGCCCACACCAATATGAGAACACTCCATGATCTTCAAAGTGGTGATCACATTCTTGGACTAACCGATATTAAGTTTTCCAAAGATCGTGTGTGTAGATCATGCGTTCTAGGGAAGCAACATGGAGAAGCCCATCCATCAAAGACGAAGATTACCACTAGCAAGATTCTTGAGCTCATTCACTTGGACCTCTTTGGTCCACTATCCTATGATAGTCTTGGTGGGAAGAAGTATTGCTTGGTGATTGTTGATGACTACTCAAGATACACATGGGTCTATTTCTTCAAGAAGAAGAGTGAGACTCAACAAAGAGTCATTGACTTCATCAACATGGCTCAACGCCAATATCAAGAGAAGATCATGACAATTCGAAGTGACAATGGGTCCGAATTCAAGAACTACACCGTGGAGGGGTTTCTTAGTGAAGAAGGCATTGCTCATCAATATTCCACTCCATACACCCCTCAACAAAATGGTGTTGCGGAGAGGAAGAACCGGACTCTTATGGATGCGGCTAGGACCATGATTGCGGAGTATGCTTCTCCGTATAACTTTTGGGCCGAAGCCATCTCCACCGCTTGTCATGCAACCAATCGGTTATTTCTCCGCAAGATCATGAACAAGAACCCATATGAGATTCTTCTTGGGAAGAAACCGGACCTCTCTTACTTCGCGTCTTTGGATGCAAGTGCTTCATTCGCAAGAAAGGTAACCGGCTATCTAAGTTTGAGACTAGATCTATTGAGGGTATCTTTGTTGGTTACTCCACAAACTCTCATGGCTATAGAGTCTACAACAAGACCTCCGGTCAAGTTGAAGAATCTAGTGACGTGAAGTTTGATGAGGATAATGGCTCCCAAGTGGGGCAAGTTGAACCTAATGTTGTAGGTGATGTGCCCATGGAGCTTGCAATAAGGAGGATGGCGATTGGAGACATTCGTCCTTTTGAAGAGGACCCTCCTCAAGACTCTCCCCAAGCTACGCCATCACAAACTCAAGATCCTCCACGTAACCCTACTCCGAGCCCTCAAGCAAATGAGCAACCTCGAGAACAAGAACTTCCAAATGTAGCTGCCGAAGGACAAGAAACTACAACGTCAAGTCCGGTACTACCGTCCCCATCCGACGGTACTACCGCCGGTCTGAAAGGACATTTCTATCCCTATATGTTTTGATGTTTGTTGACAACACAATAAGCGGACTAATTGTGTGCTAAATGATTTACAGGTACATCTTATATATTCACACATGATGGTGGGATTTCTCCTCTACAAGCGTCAAGCGAGAAGGTGTAGTTTTCCTAGGTTTTACCTTATAGGAAAACCGTACTATCAAGAGGGGGATCCGTTGTGGAGGTTTGGGCGGAATCAATCTTGTCTACATATTTTAGACAAACCAAATATGCACACCACAGCCATCCCATTCCCTGAAATACATTGTGTTTGGCTCACTTTCCTGGCTCCGGTTGTACCGGATGAAATGGCCCGGTAGTACCGAGCTCACTCGGTAGTACCGGACTTGGTACCAAGCCAGGTACCGGCGAACGCCAAACGCTACTGCATTAGGGGTAATTCCTAAGCGGTAGTACCGGAAATATTTCCGGTAGTACCGATCATGCGCTCTCCGGTAGTACCGGTGGAAACTCCGGTAGTACCGGGCGCTCGCGTCGCCTGGTCAAAGCGGCTGTTGACTGCTGCTTTCTGCCGTTCGGTAGTACCAGGCCATTTGGTCCGGTAGTACCGCACGTACGCAGAAAGCTGGCCAACGGCCATATTTTGTGTGGAGCTATATATACTAGTCTTCTTCTCCAAAGAAGCTAGGCTTTGAAAATCTCTCTCCACCATTGTTGCAAAGCTTCAACCTTCAAGATCTCCCACTCCATCGGTCCAAACACCTTCATACTTTGAGGAGTGATGGAGGAGGTCTTGATCTACACTTCCACCAAAGCAATTTCGATTCCCCCCACTAATCCGTAGCGGATCTTGTTACCTCTTGGGTTCGTTGAACCCTAGATGGAAGTTGTGTTCTTCGTGGCTTTGGGAGCCACGGGGAAAAGCCAAGAGCCTCCAATTGAGTTGTGGATGCGTGCCTTGGCCTTGTGATTCTTATGGCTTTGGGAGCCGCGGGAATTCGGTGGGAGCCTCCAATTCGGTTGTGGAGTGTGCCTCATCCTTGTAAAGGTTTGTTGCCGACCTCGAGGGCATCATATAGTGACTAGTGGAACTCCTCATTGGAGGATAGCACGAGGGAGATACGGTGTGCCATATCAAGGCTATTCGGGGCTCACTTGTGACCCCGCACCGCTCCAACGAAGACGTAGCTTCCATTGGGAAGTGAACTTCGGGAATCATCTCCGCGTCACCGTGTGGTTATCTCTTATCCTTCCTTTACTTGTATTGCTAGCTTAACTTGTTTAGTATATCTTGCTAGCTTGTTTATTGCTCATCATATAGGATTGTTCACCTAGTTGCATATCTAGAGAACTTATATTTGAGCAATTCCTCAATTTGATTAAAAGAAAAAGAAAATTTGTAGTTGCCTATTCACCCCCCCTCTAGTCAACCTACTCGATCCTTTCACGGTCCCATCTTACCTCCTCCAGCTGCAGTTCCACCACCGATTGCTCAAGAAGTGATCCATGATGATAGTCCAAGTCCTACACAAGACCAAGAACAAGTGAATGATCAAGGTGGTGCACATGACTCAAATGATGAAGGAGATGATCAAGCCATATCTCAAGAAACTCAACAAGAGCTCTTAGCGAGAAGAGAAAAGACAAGAGAAAGAAAGCTTGTTATCAGGGAGCATACAACGGACAAGATTCTTGGTGATGTTCAAGGCAAGGTTGTCACGAGAAAGAAACTAGCAAGTTTTAGCTCTCATCATACCTTTGTGTCCTTCATCGAGCCAAAGAAGGTGTTTGAAGCTCTTGAAGATCATGATTGGATAGATGCCATGCATGAAGAGTTGAACAATTTCAAGCGCAACAAAGTGTGGAAGTTGGTGCCAAGGCCAAAAGATTGCAAGAACGTCATCGGCACCAAGTGGGTCTTCAAGAACAAGCAAGATTCGAACGACATTGTCATTCGAAACAAGGCAAGATTGGTGGCACAAGGGTACTCTCAAGTCGAAGGTGTTGATTTTGGTGAAACCTTTGCCCCCGTTGCTCATCTTGAATCTATTCGTCTCTTGCTTGCATATGCATCTCATCATAACTTTAAATTGCAACAAATGGATGTCAAGAGTGCCTTTCTTAACGGCCCCATTAATGAGTTGGTATATGTTAAGCAACCACCGGGGTTTGAGGACCCTAACTTTCTGAACTATGTCTACAAACTCGACAAAGCACTCTATGGCCTTAAACAAGCCCCACGCGCGTGGAATGAGCACTTACGAGAGTTACTTGTAGACCGTGGATTCCAAGTGGGGCAAATCGACCCTACTCTCTTCACCAAGAGAGTTGGTGGAAACTTATTCCTATGCCAACTTTATGTGGATGACATCATATTTGGTTCTACTAACAATGCTTTTAATGATGAGTTTGCAAAGCTTATGACTAGCAAGTTTGAGATGTCCATGATGGGATAGTTGGAGTACTTCCTTGGTTTTGAGATCAAGCAATATAGAGAAGGAACCTTCATCAACCAAGCAAAGTACACTCAAGACATGCTCAAGAAGTTCAAAATGACCGATGCCAAGCCCAAGAAAACCCCTATGTCACCAAAGGGTGATCTCTTCACCGACACCGAGGGTAACGATGTGGATCAAAAGCTTTATCGTTCTATGATTGGTTCTTTGCTTTATCTTTGCACATCTAGACCGGATATTATGTTTAGTGTGTGTAAGTGTGCAAGGTATCAAGCTGCTCCTAAGGAGAGCCATCTCATGGCGGTTAAGTACATTATTCGATATTTGCTTCATACCCCAAACTTTGGTCTTTGGTATCCCAAGGGTTCAAGCTTCAATCTCATGGGTTACTCGGATGCGGACTATGCGGGAGAGAAGAAGGATAGGAAGTCCACTTCCGGGGGTTGCCAATTTCTTGGTCGCTCTTTGGTATGTTGGTCTTCCAAGAAGCAAAATTGTGTTGCTCTCTCCACCACCGAAGTCGAGTACATCTCCGCGGCAAGTTGTTGTGCTCAATTACTTTGGATGAGGCAAACAATGAAGGATTATGGACTCAACTTCGACAAGTTGCCTCTTTTTTGTGACAATGAGAGCGCTATCAAGATCACCCACAACCCCGTGCTCCACTCCAAGACGAAGCACATCGAGATTCGTCATCATTTCATTAGAGAGCATGTGGAGAAGGGTGATATCTCTCTCTCTCTCTTATGTCCGGACCAAGGATCAACTCGCCGACATCTTCACCAAGGCCCTTGATGAAACAAGATTTCGAGAGTTGCAGGATGAGATAAATGTCATTGATGCGAGTAACTTTGCTTGACCGCCTTGCACAACTACCCATAGTAGACATCGTAACTAGTTTGGATGCATGCATGGTTTTAGGGGGAGTGTAACTCAACTCATGAGTCAACACTACTTCTATTATGCACACATAGACAATTCGTGCTTCATTTGGTCACTACGGTGACAATTTGTGCTTCAACGATGAGTATTGGCCTTGAACCCAAGATATATCTTCGCGGTTCCGGTTGATAATAGCTCATACATGGTGGCTCCGGCCACCGCCCTCCTCCCTATGAGGAGTTGGTTCTTATTTGGCTCTTATTGGATTTTTTAGATCTCTTTTGAGTTTTGGGAGAGCACTCAAATTTGGTCTCTCAAATTTGACTCTTGCAAATTGGGTGTCTCTGCTTCCCCGGTTACTTATCTATCCCAAGCCAAAACTCTTATCCCAAAAGACACTTCTCTCTAAAATGTGCAATTATGTTGTTCCCGGTGTTTGTAGTGTGTCGGTACCGGTGGCATAGTGATGCATGTAAAATGCATACATGAACTTTACATTTTATTACATGTTATTCCATGTTATTTGCATCATATAAGGGTTATATTCATGATTTATATTGAGTTTTGGGGATAATTAACAATTTCCCCATTTTTCTGGAATTAACCCTGCACTGTCAGAAAACCCCTTTTTCTATATTTTTATGTTTCAGGCGACCAAATCACGTCATAATGACCTGAGATTTTACGGGGATCACTTTTTTGGAAGGAACGAAACGTAGGCGCAAAGGAATCGAAGAAACGAAGACCAGAAGGCCAAAACAAGTGGGCCCACGCGGCCAGATTCCCTGACCGCGTGGGACCCCTCATCCTGGCCCTCGAGCCTCCGCTGCCGTCGATCCTTCTTCCCGAAGCTTCGTCTTGACCTAAAAACGACTATATATAGACCCCCCCCAGTGCTTTTGCGAAAGGGAGCGCCGCAAAAACACTTTTACATCTTGCATTCATCATAAAAAACCCAAAAATATCATTTATCATTACTACCACCATCCTTGCATATTTATTTACCACCATTGCATATTTATTTCTTGTTTGCATTGCATATTATCTTAATATCATTCTCACACCTTGTGCTTGACAACCACTTGGTGAGGTTGAGGGCACAAAACAATTTATTTTGTTGCAGGTTCTCAAGAGAAGGATAAGGAGATAACACCTGAAATACTGGTTCCCCGAGAGTTCGATATTAAACCCTCGAGTCACCCCTCGCGGGGAAAACTGTCTTCCACTACTACATACACTCTGCACTTGGAGTCGCAACCTAACCCATTTACTTTTCACGCAGGTAACTACGTGAAGGGCCATCAAGACCGTTTTCTGGCGCCGTTGCCGGGGAACCATAGCTGAAAAGTTTATCCAAGGATCACTCACATCAAGTCAACTTCATCACCAACTTGAGTAACAACCTAAGCTTGGGGAGGTTGCACCTACGTGAGCATCATCTTATCCATCTTTACCTACAACCATTTTATTTTGTTTTGTTCTTGTCTTGCATATCATCTTTATATTTCGGTTTTCATTTTTATATTCAGTTTGCATTTTGTGTTGCATTTGTTATTTCGGGTTGCATTAGTGTCATTTTACTTTCAGTTTTGCATAAAAAAATTAAAAACACATAAAAACTTGTTAAAATGGGAGATAGAACTAAATTGTGTGACTACACAAACACTCCTAATGATCAATTTATTGCTAAGCCTATCACCACACCTGAGATTACTGCTGAGAGCTATGAAGTTAGTCCTAGCTTGTTAAACCTGATAACTAGGGAACAATTTGGTGGTAGTGTTGTTGAGGATGCCTCTATGCATCTTCATGATTTTATTGAAATCTATGACATGCAAAAGTTTAAAAATGTTGAAAGTAATGTCTTAAAACTGAAGTTATTTTCTTTCTCACTTAGAGGAAAAGCTAAAGAGTGGATGCATTCATTACCTACCGGTAGTATTAATTCTTGGGATGATTTAAAAGAAGCTTTCATTAAGAAATATTATCCCCCTGTTAAAATACTGCAAAATAGAAACAATATCCTCTCTTTTAGGCAAAATGAAAATGAACATGTTGCCATGGCTTGGGATAGGATTAAACTCATGCTTAGAACTTGTCCATCACATGGGGTTAATGAATGAACCATTTTACACTCTTTTTACAATGGTCTAAATTACATGTCTAGAAATATACTTGATTCAGCTGCTGGAGGTGCTTTCATGGGAAAAACTATATTAGAAGCTAAGAACATTTTGGAAAGTATCTTGCAAAATTATAGTCAATGGCATACTGATAGAGCACCTAGTTCATCTAAGAAAGTGAACTCTATAGAAGAAACAAATGATTTGTCATCTAAAATGGACACCATTCTTGCTTTTATTAATAAACAAAATTTGAAAATATGCCTTTGCAAGAACTAGTTGGGAATAATCCTGAAAATGTTGATGTCAACTTCATTAGGAACTATGGTAATAATGGGTATGGTAATAACAATTATAACTCTTATAATAAACCCCCATATGTTCCTAACAACCGTCCTTTAGTGCCATATCCTAATGCTAATGATAAATGGAAGCCTATGTCATCAAGCAATGATAATTTCGAAGCAAATAAAATTCTTATTGAACAAGTTGCTAGTCATAATACCATGATACAAGAGTTGAATAAAGCTGTTGCTTCTATTAGTTCTGATATTAGAGGTTTACAACTCCAAGCTGCTGGACTAGACAAAGCCTTGTCAAAACTAGCTGATAATCAAGCCACTTTATTGAGTATGTCTGCAGGGAAACCACAAGCACCACCCTCGGTTGGGATGAATTCTATTAATATTGCTGAAAGTGTCCCTTCTACTTTGGAGGGAACTCTTAATGAACTGCTTGAATATCCTGAATATTTGTTGCCATTTATGTCTCAACTTGTTGGTTTAAAGGAAGAAGTTAATGAAACTAAAAATGATGAATCTCTTATGTTAGTCGAGTTAGAAAGAAAAGTTGAGGAAGTTAAAATGCTTAGTGAAGTTAAGGAACCATTTGTTGATTTAGAGAAGTGTAGATTGCATGAATTAATTTCTATCTTACAAAAATTTGCAAGTGATCCTTCTGTTAATATTAACCAGGCTGGTTTTGGTTCCTATATTGCTAATCATGGCTTAAAAGGAAAGATTGTTAGGTACAATCAAGAAGCTATGATACCACCTAAGCTTGGTGATATCTGGATCCCTAAGGTACTAGTAACCATTGGAAAAGAGACACACCATGCCATTTTAGATCTAGGATCTAGTGTCTCTATATTATCTAAAGAACTATATGAAGTCCTTGAACTTAAAAATATTGAGAAATGCTCTATTGAACTTGCACTTGCTGATGATTCCATTAGACATGTTCTAGGAAAAGTAAGTGATGTTATGGTAGAGTTACACATGACTTTTGTGCCTGTTGATTTTCTAATCATGGACATGGGGAATAAAACCTCTAGTCCTATTATTTTGGGAAGACCTTTTCTTCGTACTACAGGTGCTATTATTGATTCAAAGGAAGGGAATGTGAAGTTTCAGTTTCCACACAAGAAGAGCATGGAACACTTCCCAAGGAAGAGGGACACACCAAGGTTCAAGCTCCCTCATGAGCTACGTCCCTTTTGATTATCAAGTAAGTAAGCCTAGCTATATGGCTATAAAGAAAGCGCTTTACGGGAGGCAACCCGGTTGTTTTTGTTTGAGATTTTCTTTGAGTCCTCTTGCTGTAACAAGAGAGTAGTTTGTTAGTTTTGTTTCTGGGATTTTTAATAAAGAACCAAGTTTTACCTATTTTGGGTTTGAAAAGTTGCTATTTATTTTCGAAGAGTTTTCTGCCTGCACAAAGTCTGTGCACGGTTTGATTTTTAGTTTTTTATCTGTAACTCCGATTGAGCTGTAATTCGAACAGTAGCTTCAGCTTTTCATCCTCTGCACACGTGATTTTTTGCAGATTTTTCTGATGAGTTTAAGTAGGATAGAAAAATGCATTTTGCTGCTGCTGTTTTTCTGGACAGATTCTGTCTTGATATTGTTTGATGCATTCTTTGAGCTTTTTGCTTGAATCTTTTGATTCAATTGAGTTTATGAGTAGGCATACAACATTATATACTCTCTGGACATTCATATGAATTTTTGCCTAAGGATTTTATGCAACAAGGAACCTATTTGTTTATCACTACTAATATCACCCCACAGAAAAGAAATGGGAGAAACGGTGTTTTGAAGTTTTTTCACAGAGATTAGAGGAGCTGCACCAAGAGCTATCCAAGGAATGGTGAAGACCATAAGCTTGGGGATGTCAAGACAACCCCACTAGACCAACACACTCT
Organism: Poa pratensis; assembly: GCA_947311845.1. Lineage (NCBI taxonomy): Eukaryota > Viridiplantae > Streptophyta > Magnoliopsida > Poales > Poaceae > Poa > Poa pratensis. The sequence goes on from CAMZMU010000065.1 coordinate 39,547,552, forward strand.
CGGTTTGCACACGTCTAACTTCTCTTTTTCGATCAATGCACTTTATCGTATAAACTTGGAGCGTCTGTTTTTTATTTACTTTTGTTATTTCGGTTTGATTTTTATTTTCTTGAGACCACCACTATGATTTATATATGAGAGCTACTGGAAGTTTGGGTTGAATTATGTTGGATGCTATTAAATATATTGGGATAGGGATGTTTGTGTTGATTTTAAAAGATGGGCTTTCTATTTCTGTGCCCCTGATTCCTTAGTTGTACTCATTCATCCCCACACACTTAACTTTTGCTCACTTTTCTCCACTCCCTTGTATGAAACCCTCGGAAATGCTCACAACGGCAGATGAATGGTTTGACCGTTAACTTATGACGAGTGGGCCAGACATGTCATATATTTAATAATTTCAAAACAAAAGAATTTTAGAAATTAATAAGGGAGGATAATGTCATGATGACGTCAGGAATGGAGGATCTTCCTCTGGTTCTCACGCCCTCGTCGATATAGCGCAAGCGGGGACGCAGGGCTATGCCCGTTGGGAGCGCTGGAGTAGGGCAACCATCTGGGATCGGCGCCGCCAGGAAATGGTCACCGGAACGACGGCGCCGACTCGACGATGCGGTGGCGCACGGAGGCGCTCGTCGCGAGCATGAACCAGGAGGAAATGGACAGGGAAAAGAGTCCCCGAATGATCCTTGTACTAGTCGCGTGAGCGTGCTCAAATAGGTCTTAGGAGGTCAGAGGAGCTCGAATTCATCCGCGACGTACGGCGGCCGGAGTTGAAGAAGACGACTTGATTCGGTTGATTGAAGCCTTCCCAGCAATCAATAATCGGGGAAGAGGAAGGATAAGTCATGGCGGAGCTCCAGGGAGGATCGGGGAAGCTTCATGTGTCCTAGAACGGCGGCGAATTGCGTCGGCCGAAATTAGGGTTAGGGTTTGGGCGAGGAGAGAGAGAGGGCAAACGGCGGCTAGGGCTTCTCCGACCACCCCGCGACGGTCGGAGAGCTTCTCCGACGACAACGAAGCTTGGCGCGCGGCGGCATAGGACGATGCAGAGGTAGCCACCGAGGTGGTTTGGCCGGCAGGGAAGAAGAACATGGTTTTGCAGATACCCCCCTATAGTTTTAGAAATCGGTGGGTTTTCATAGTTTTGCCCTCAGCAGGGTTGTGAGAGTGGGGTGATTTTACAAGAAACTCCTAAAGTTTCAGAAATGGGGTGGGTTTTCATAGTTTCGTCCTAGACGGGGTTACGGGAGAGTCCACTGGGTTATGTGGTCAACGGGGTTGGGTTATGCTAGGGTATGACCTAAACCAAATCATCCTTTGTCAAAATTATTCAAAATTTTGCACGCACGTGTACAATACAATTGCGCACAATATCGACATAGGTACCAAGATGGATTTTTTGGCACTAAAACCCCATTTTTTCCTTTTCTCAGTGTCGAAACTGCCTTTTTTTGTGAAGCAACTACCAAAACGGCTTCCCGAAAGCGGAATATCCCAAAGTACAAAAAATAATAGACCACTTTATAAGTACATATGACCCTGGGTTTGAACATAAAGACATTCCTAGGTATGTCTCATATTTACAGAAGTTTCTGCCGATTTCGCTGGAAGTTGGTCCGATTTGAACTACAAGTGTCACAAATGTTGCTTCTGATTTTTTGCAAAAATCACTTTTAGAACCACAATATGTACTTTCTTTAGAGATCTTTGGCACTTTTCGTTAGAACGAAGGAAAAATTAGGTTTAGGTCTTGTGTTAGGGTTTACGGTTATGGTTTAGGGCTAGGGTTAAGCACAACTAATTCAAAAAAAATCAAAAAAATGGGAAACCTTCACATGGCGTCCTCTTATGTGACCTACCACCTATAAAAAATAACAAACATGGGGTATGAAAGTTTTTATTATAAACGATTCTCAAAAATGAGCTATGAGGTACAAAGATGTATGGCTTTCGACTCAAATGAGCTAGGTCATGGCCTTACCCCTAACATAGTTTGTCGAAATGAGGCCATATTTGGCACATTCGTGTATCTTTGGACGGGGAACACTGTTGAGGAAGGGATTTTTCATTTTCTCTTTACCAAAACCTAATTTTTGTTAGTTTTAGATATGGGGTTAGGGTTTACAATCGGGGTTTAGGGCTAGGGTTAGGCACAACTAGTTCATAAAAAATCAAAAAAATGGGAAACCTTCTACAAATGACATGTTTTACAAGCCTCTACCCAGTTGACAAGGTTACATCTTCTGAAAAATTCATTTACCAACTCTAACTCGGCAATGCCATTTTAGTCAAACCTGTTTTTTAGAAAAACTCAATATAGAAAGTTCCAAACTAGCGAAAACATATAACTACAAAGTTATAGTAAATACAATTTGGCGCACAACCATATAATTTGTGTTTCCTAATTCGTTTTTGATCGGCCGTAACGTGCGAATGCCGCTACCAGGCGTGTCTAGAGCGCGCCCCAAGGTGTTCGACAGGGTGAGACACAACTAACTAAAAAATCAAATAAATTTTAAATGACATATTATAGAGGCACTCTACCTAATTGACAAGGTTTCATCTTCTGAAATATTCATGTACCAACTCCATCTTGGCAACGCCATTTGGATCAGAACCGTTTTTCACAAAAATTCAATAGGGACAGTTCCAAACTAAAGAAACCTTATAACTAGAAAGTTTGAGTAAATACAATTTGGCGCACAACCATATTGCTTCCTAGTTCGTTTGGACTTGGCTGGAATGTGCGGATGCCGACATCGGCATGTCCAGAGCGCCTCAAAGGTGTTCGACAAAGGTTCCATGGGCAAGATGATGGCTCGCCGCTCTCGCCGATCTAGCTCTCGCGCCCGCGTAGCCCACCGCAGCCCTTCCCCGTCGCCTACTCCGGCCAGCGCCTCTCCCACGCAACAGAGCGTCGCTGCCCCGAGCCATCCTCCGGCACCACCGTTGGCACGGTCAAGCCCACGGGAAGCTGGTTCCCTTCTACAGACGCCTGCGACATCACCTTCGATTCGCACCCTCCTCCATTCCCAGCTCTCCGAGCAACTGCAAGACAAGAACAAACAATTACTCACTCACCCGTCGCGCCCAAATCAACAGGACCGAACTAGCAGGACGCGGATCTTGGCAACACGATGGCGGCGTAGAACCAGCAATCGGCGGGGCTCGATGGACTCCCAATCGAGAAGCGCGCGAGGAGGCAGAGGCGAGGGCGAGACGGCGAGGGAGGATCGAGGCTCGGAGGTAGAGACGAGGACGAGAGCACGGGATGGGGAGGAGCGCTGAGAGCCGAGACGGTGCGGGAGGCGAGCGGGCCTGAGAGCGCGGGGTTGAGGAGGGAGGCGCTCGCCTAGGGAAGGGGGTGGTGGGGGCAGATTTCCTGCGGCGGAACGGCGACGAGGCCCCTGCGGCGGAACGGCGACGAGGTCCCTGTGGCGGAGGGCCTGAGTGCTGAGCCGGTGCAGGAGGCGAGTGGGCAGAGCGCGGGGTTGGGGAGGGAGGCGCTCTTTTTTTTTTTTTACAAAAGCAAGGTATGTTGAAATGTCAACATTTTAATCGCCCCCACATGTGCGGCCCCATTGGTCAGTAGTTAACGGTCAAACGGTTGACTGATGGAACGTCAAGTTTCAGAATTTGTGAGGGTTTCGGACAACGGAGTGGGGAAAAGTGAGCAAAAGTTAACAGCGTGGGGATGAATGAGTAAGACCAAGGAACGAGGGGCACAGAAATAAAAAAACCCTTAAAAGATACATATAGTTGCATAATTCATGTGCTTTGAATGAATGTTAATTTGCAAGTGTGTTGTCAAGAGCTATCTTTTACCATGTTTAGATGTTGAATTTTAACTTTACTTGGTTTAACATGGATTGATTAGTTCTATGGACACTTATGCATGCATTTAGATGGTCAACTTTCTCCCTATTTGCTAGCCCAAAATTACAACAAGTAAAAAGCTTCAAAAAAAAAAAACTTGTTTCCCAACACCTTCAACCAAAGTTTTTCCAGTGAGTCCACCATATCTACCTATTAGCTTTATGCTATTCCAAGTATGTTTATCATGTTATATTGTGTTATCTACATTTCTGAATTTAAATGCTTATGTTATTGATTGTCATGGGAAAAATTGGTTAAAAGCTCTCACGAACTTGCTGCACAATTTACTTTTATAGCATTTAATAAGCATGAACCATTGTGATTAAAATTATGAAGTTGTGGGCTTGACAATAGTTTTGGTTGGGAGTTAGCCCATATGTGCTGTCACATGGCAAGCTTTCAACATTGCACTTATTTATATTTAGTTGATGTCATGTACTTTTGTTTATGGATGCCTATCATGGGTGAAATGAATGTGGATACTTAGTAAGTTCAAAGAGTTTGTATAAATGGTTAGAGAAATGCCTGGGCCGCTAATCTAAGCCATGCATCATTCATGGTGGAAATTTACAGCATAACCATAATGTTCATTCAGTGATGCACCTCATAATAAAAAGGTATACCCATAGTAAATAAAAGAGTGCTGAGATTGTTCATTGTCTGTTTGTCTTGTTGTTTTGACATGGGCTTGTTCATGTCAAGGGGCAAGAGGTACCCCAGTACAGTTCTTGATGATACTATTATTACTTGCAATGACCTTTATTTGAATTTACTTTGTGGACCAAAGTGAGTAACACATGGTGTAGGTACTTGTATTCAAGGGACATGAGACATTCAACCAATACATTGTCAAGCACACCACTCATATTTGCTTTCACTTTAAACATTAATCATTCAAGATGCTATGATAGGGGTAATGAGAGCTCCACACCAATGACTACCACATTGCAAGCATTAACTTAAGTAGAAGTGTTTGGAAGTTAGATGAAACTTATTCATGCTTTACCTCTACTTATTTATCTATCCAAAGTGTCCACCTTTTATATTCAGTTTTCATAAGAAGTACTCTATGACCACCATAGGATGTTTTTACTTTTCATTATGCATACATTTGGTCCATAGTACTTTCTTCTATGTTACACTTTGTGAATTTATCATTGAACATCTTTACATTGAGTATTTGATATCACTTCGTAATTTATCTTGCATATTGTTATTCCTTTGAAGAATGAATCATTTGACTTTATGTAGCAATAGTAATCACCTTTGATATCCATTGATAATATTAAAATGCAAAGTCCATGTTAGTTTTATCACCTTCATACTCGGGACGAGCATGGGTTAAGCTTGGGGATGTTGATGCATGTAAAATGCATACATGAACTTTACATTTTATTACATGTTATTCCATGTTATTTGCATCATATAAGGGTTATATTCATGATTTATATTGAGTTTTGGGGATAATTAACAATTTCCCCATTTTTCTGGAATTAACCCTGCACTGTCAGAAAACCCCTTTTTCTATATTTTTACGTTTCAGGCGACCAAATCACGTCATAATGACCTGAGATTTTACGGGGATCACTTTTTTGGAAGGAACGAAACATAGGCGCAAAGGAATCGAAGAAACGAAGACCAGAAGGCCAAAACAAGTGGGCCCACACGGCCAGATTCCCTGACCGCGTGGGACCCCTCATCCTGGCCCTCGGGCCTCCGCTGTCGTCGATCCTTCTTCCCGAAGCTTCGTCTTGACCTAAAAACGACTATATATAGACCCCCAGTGCTTTCGCGAAAGGGAGCGCCGCAAAAACACTTTTACACATCTTGCATTCATCATAAAAAACCCAAAAATATCATTTATCATTACTACCACCATCCTTGCATATTTATTTACCACCATTGCATATTTACTACTGTTTGCATATTTATTTTATTATCATTCTCACACCTTGTGCTTGACAACCACTTGGTGAGGTTGCGGGCACAAAACAATTTATTTTGTTGCAGGTTCTCAAGAGAAGGATAAGGAGTTAACACCTGAAATACTGGTTCCCCGAGAGTTCGATATTAAACCCTCGAGTCACCCCTCGTGGGGAAAACTGTCTTCCACTACTACATACACTCTGCACTTGGAGTCTCAACCTAACCCATTTACTTTTCACGCAGGTAACTACGTGAAGGGCCATCACATAGCTGAAAAGCTGGTCCTCTTGAGCCAGTTTTGAAGTTTTGCCCCAGACACCGGTACTACCGCCGCCTCCCTGGCGGTACTACCGCTGGTGCGGGTGCGTGCACCCTCCCAGCGCGTACCGCTTTGGTTACGCAATAGTATCAGCGGCGGTACTACCGCCGAATCGGGCGGTAGTACTGCTCGTGTGGATCTGGGATATTTCCCGTCGGGTGGGGGTTGGGGAGAAAGTCAAACTTTCTTTTCCCCCCATCTCCCCCAACCCTCCTCCTCCAGATCCGCCGCCGCCGGCTCACTCCACCACCGGACGGCGCCGCCCCCGGCCGTGGCCCTCGCTGCCCCTGCTCGTGGACGGCTCCAGCACCACTCCTCCCACCCCCGATCCTTCGCCATGAGCTTCGGTATGCCTCCTCCCTCTCTCTCAACTCGTTGACGGTTGGAGATGAATTAGTGGGCAATCCTTGTTGTTCTTGTTGAATTGGTGTGGTAGAGTTGCATGTTTGGGTACCTAGAACCTTGTGAAGAATCCATGGCTAGTGTCGCAGCAGTGGAACATGGGGTTCCCCTGATGCTGCCAAAGTGGGTCCTCCGCTGGGGCCCACCAAGAAGATGGACAAGGCAAGGAGTCAAGTACAGCAGATGGGTTAGCCCATCTGCTCCAAGGACACCCGACAAGTTCGACAGCAAGGCTCCGCGGCTAAGGACCAGGCGACCTTTCGGGGTCACCCCCTCGCCCGAAGAACCAGGCGGGATACCCGCGGGTCCGTGCGCCCGGTAGGAGGCCAGGCGCGCCCCCGGGTCCTCCATCCGTACCGCCGAGAGGATAAGATCGCCAGCTCGCTGGAAGCTGGTGGAAGACTTGGGCGCCAAGATGAAGGCCGCGCCCTGGTGACGTTGCCACGAGCACAGTTGGTGGGGCGGACAGGCTTTGTCCGTCCCACCTTTTCCAAGGGCGGATGACCACGCCGCCCTCCGAAGAACGCTTGGAGGAGAGGACGCCACGTCTCCTCCAAGGACTGCCGAGGGGTTTTTCCCGCCAAGACCCTTCACGCCTCTCGCGTGCCCATGTCGGATCCCCTTAGCCTATAAAGGGAGGACCATGGCACCGAGGGGAGGAAGGAGAAGAAAGAGAAGGAAGCAAGCTAGAGCCCAGGCAAGACTAGACTAGGGCTCGGAGGGTAGAGAGAGAGGTGATCTCCCCAGGGCAGGATCTGCTCTTCGTCTACCTCCGGCCGAAACTCTGCCGGGTTCACCCCAGAACACCCTTGTACACCACACCATGATGAACCTCTCAATCCAGACAAGCAGGAGTAGGGCTTTTAGCCTCCGGGCGGCCTGAACGTGGGTAACTCCGTGTGTCTTTCTATGTGGTTTGCTCTCTCCCATTGACGAAGAACTTGGCGACCTTGCTCCCTGGTAAGGCGTCTTCCAGCCTCCTTCGCGCCCCGTGCCGAACCTAAAAAGGGGGTACCATCTACTCCCGGTGTCCGTCACCCGAGACACGACATCTGGCGCGCCAGGTAGGGGGTGCAAGCGCTGGATTCGTCTTGTTCTTCATCGACCTCAAGTTCTTCGTCAAGCATGTGATACGTGCATTTTATATCATCATTTATACAACTTATATTATCATATTAGAATGTTATTGGCATTGTTATATCATTGTTTTTACATGTTTTAGATGATTTATGGGACTTTCATACAAAGTCCCTATTTTTGGTATTTAATTTCTGGGAGGCAGAAAACCTCCTTTTTCTTGTTTTTAATGTTTCAGGAGCTACAGGGACCCAAATGGAAAAAGGAAAATTGCACAGCTGGTTTTTCATCGGGAGAACACAGTGGGAAGAAGATCGAAGGGAGGAGAGCCACGAGGCCCAAAAGGGGGGCCCACGCGGCCAGATTCTTTGGCCGCGTGGGGCCCACCATCTGGAGCCTCGGGCACTTCCTCGCCTGGGGCTTTTTAACGAGGTCTCCGTCTCGCCCGAAAAAACGCCCTAATTTTTACGAGACTATCCGAGGTCCGGCGGCGGCGAAACTCCTGATTCCCTCCGAGGGGGATCAGATCCTGCTGCTCCGGAGCTCCGGAGAAGGGGGAAATCATCGTCATCGTCATCACCTCTCCTCCTTGGCGTGGGAGGAGGCCTCTACATCATCACCATCACCAAGACCAGCACCATCTCCATCATCATCTCCGTGATCCACTCCGTCCCCTCGTAGTTTGAGAGTTGCTATACCCTAGATACTTGTCTTGTGCTACTATTCATGTTTGTGATTGAGTACTTGTCATTATTTGGTGGTGAAGTTATATTTTCAGATTGTGTTGTACCACTTATGCCACTGAATATCACCATGTTTGCACGTTGTGAGTAGTTCCCGTATGTTCCTGAGGGCATAGGATGAATTGGCAATGATTTATATATGACATGTGTTGGTATTTTGTCTAGTGTTTATCTTTTTGTGTGATTCTATGATGGTGTTGTGCGAACGTCGACTGCACAACACTTCACCTATATGGGCTCATAGGAGAACACCGTAGTGTAATGGCGTGAGGGAGACTTGGGAGGACACGAAAGCCTGAGACCGAATCATTAAGTTACTTTACGGGGTATTAGTATCGGGGACCTAGAGTGTAATGCTATGGTGGGATTTTATATCTTAATAATTCTTGTGCTGTCATTTAATTGGCCACATGATCCATCATAAGGGGTTTAGTCTATTTATTTAGCTGTACCTAATAATAGCTCCGTCCGAAGAAGATTAAAACTAGACAAGATATTCAACGTGTTGTTTAATAAATCTATATGCCTAGCAATATCCATGCCGCCCTCGGGAACGTTTTCCACATATAAGTTACACATCACTTGAGCTTGTCCTCTTACACATAGAGGATTGGGCTTTCTCTCTCTTTGAGAGCTTTTACTTGTTACCATTTACCTGCTGCATTGTCACTGTCTTGCAATTATACAATCGAAAATACCAAAAACACTTGCATCTTTTATTGTCTATTTATCATTTCTAATAACCAATACCTTCAGCTCCTCGTGGGTTCGACAACCTTTTCTATTCGAAAGGTACTACAATTGATCTCCTGCACTTGGGAGTCATCAAGATACTTTTCTGGCGCCGTTGCCGGGGAGCGTAGCGCTATTGGTAAGAAGTTTGGTAAGGAAACTTGAAAGGTGAATTTTATTTACTGTTTTATCTCATTGTTACTATGGCATTTATGAATCGTGCCTCGCTGCATCTTGCTTATATGAAAGTGCTTATGCTATGCTCCTAAACTGTTGAAACTACTGTGCCTGAGATACCTAAAGTGGGATATAAAATTCCCGTTGGTCATGTTAAAAGAGTTATGAAAAATCCATTTACAGGGATGGAACTAAATCTGCACGTGAACACATGGAAACAATTGAGGCATATGTGGTTTATTTAGACTTCCTGGTATTTCTGAAGATCAGGTAAAAAGGAAGCTGTTATATCTGTCTTTATCTGGTAATGCTCGTATTTGGTTCAGGTCTTTAGATGAAGAAGTCACTATGGACTGGAGTATTTTGAGGAAGGTTTTCTTTCTTAAGTATTTTACTCCTAGAGAAGCTTATGAGAACCGCTGCTATATATTTAATTTCTGGCCACATCTGGGAGAAAGTATTACTCAAGCTTGGGGGAGGTTAAAGGAACTCCTCCGCAAGAATCCTTGTCATGATCTTACAAGGAAAATTATTCTGATAAACTTTTATGTGAGGCTACCAAGGCAACAAAAGGAATTTCTGGATAATTCATCTAGTGGAAGCTTTACAAATAATACTGAAGAAGAAGCATGGAATTTATTGGAGACTATTTCTGAGAATACTGGTCATTGGGATCTTGATAAAGGTAATGAGCCCTATCTGGACTATGAGTATTCATGTGTAGAGAATTTCTCTACTTCTACCTTGTTTAAAAATCTGAGTGATACTTTTAATCTTGATCCTTATGTTATAATTGAGGTAGCTAAATCTTTTGCTAATCATATTGGTATTCCTAAAACTGGGTTTGAAGCTTATGTTGAACCTGTTAAACAATCTATTGTTGTACCCAAAGTTATTAAACAGGTAGAACCAGTGTCATCCTTGACAATTGAGGAGTATGTTGAGGCACCACCATATCCAAACCAAGTCAAGGAAATTTACTTATTGCTGTTTCTAACAAGAGTAAAAGAAGAAGATCTCAGCCTTATGAACAGATGGAAGTCAACAGTCAAATCTCTATTATCAAACAATTAAATGAAGAAGATCCTGTTGATGTTTATCTATGTGAAGATGCTACTAAAGTTGTTAAAGGCAATTCGGCCAAGGTTGGTAAGCCTGTTATATCATGCACTATTGGGACTTCTAGTTATCATGGCTTATGTGATATTGGAGCAAGCATTAGTGTCATTCCATATTCTCTGTATCTTGAAATCAAGCCTGATATTGATCCTATCAGTATGGAAGAGACAGGTATGACAATTCAACTTGCTAATAAAGATTATATTAATCCACTTGGAATTGTTAGAGATGTTGAAGTATTGGTAGGCAAAATAAATATCCTGCTGATTTTATTGTGCTTGGTTGCCTCAAGATTCATTTTGTCCTATCATTTTTGGTAGACCTTTCTTACATACTGTTGGTGCTGAAATTGATTTGCTTAAAGAGAAAGTGTTTATTAAATGTGCTGGAGAAAAACTTGATTCAACTTTTCTAAATTTTCTGATAAACATTCAAAGAAAGAGCCAATTTCTGAAGATATAATTGAAACTCTTGCTCATGTAGCTGTAGCTTCAACAGACGTGGTGGAAAGTACATGCTTAATCAAGATGAACCATTTAATGAAGAAGAAAAAGATGCTTTAGAACAAATATTTCACAACAACCACCACAATTACAATTGCATATCCCACCTGATAATTTAGGAGTGCTACCACCACCTAAAGGGGATCCTAGTTTTGAATTAAAACCTTTGCCTAAAATCTAAATATGCATATTTGGATGAGAAGAGCATATATCCTGTCATTATTAGTGCTAACCTTTCAGCTGAAGAAGAAGAGAAATTACTTGATGTGCTTAAAGCTCACCGACCAGCCATTGGATACTCTCTTGATGATCTTAAAGGTATAAGCCCAGCTCTATGTATGCATAAAATTAATTTGGAAGAGGATGCAAAACCTGTTGTTGATTATCAACGCCGTCTCCATCCAAAAATGAAGAAGTGGTAAGGAAAGAGGTAATAAGACTTATTGAAGCTGGTATCATTTATCCTATAGCTGATAGTAAGTGGGTTAGTCCTGTTCATTGTGTTCCTAAAAAGGGTGGAATGACTGTTGTTCCAAATGATGAGGATGAACTTGTGCTCAACGTACTGTTGTTGGTTATAGATGTGTATTGATTTCAGGAAGTTAAACAAAGCAACTCGTAAAGATCATTACCCATTGCCATTTATTGATCAAATGTTAGAAAGGTTATCTAAACACTCTCACTTTTGCTATTTAGATGGTTATTCAGGTTTCTCCAAATTCCTGTCATAAGATGATCAAGAGAAAACCACTTTTACATGTCCATTGGTACATTTGCTTATAGGAGAATGCCATTCGGTTTGTGCAATGCTCCTGCTACTTTTCAAAGATGCATGAATGCTATATTTGCTGATTATATTGAAAAGATAATGGAAGTCTTTATGGATGATTTTTCTGTGTATGGTACTTCCTTCGATAATTGCTTGTTCAACCTTAACAAAGTTTTGCAGCGTTGTGAAGACCAACACTTAGTTTTAACTGGGAGAAGTGTCACTTCATGGTTACTGAAGGTATTGTTCTTGGGCATAAGATTTCTGGAAAGGAATAGAAGTTGACCCAGCAAAGATAGAAGCTATTGAAAAGCTCCATTCCCAAGGGACTCAAAGGTATAAGAAGTTTTCTTGGGCATGCAGGTTTTTACCGTAGGTTTATTAAAGATTTCTCCAAAATATCAAAACCTCTAACCAATCTTTTGCAAAAGGATGTTCCTTTCTCTTTTTGATGATTGCATTGAGTCCTTTAATATTTTGAAGAATGCTTTAATAAGTGCCCTATTATTCAACCTCCTGATTGGAATTGCCTTTTGAAATTATGTGTGATGCTAGTGATTATGCAGTTGGGGCTGTTTTGGGCCAACGTGTTGATAAGAAACTGAATGTTATTTATTATGCTAGTAGAACACTTGATGCTGCTCAAAGGAATTATGCCACAACTGAAAAAGAATTTTTAGCAGTGCTATTTGCTTGTGACAAGTTTAGACCTTATATTACTGATTCGAAAGTCACATTGCATACTGATCATTCTGCCATTAAATACTTAATGCATAAGAAAGATGCTAAGCCTAGATTAATAAGATGGGTACTTCTATTGCAAGAATTTGATTTACACATTGTTGATAGGAAAGGGGAAGATAATCAAGTAGCTGATCATCTTTCTAGAATGGAAAATATACCTGATGATCCTATTCCTATTAATGATAGCTTTGTTAATGAACAACTTGCAATTAATGTTTCTAGTGCTAAAGTTGCATCTCCATGGTTTGCCAATTATGCAAATTTTATTGTTGGTAAAGTTTTACCTCCACACTTCACTACTCAACAAAGAAAGAAATTCTTTTATGATCTTAGACATTATTTTGGGATGATCCTTTTCTTTATAAGAAAGTGTGGATGGTATTATTAGACGTTGTGTACCTGAGCATGAACAACAGGCTATTATAAGAGATTGTCATGACAGTCCCTATGGAGGACATCATGCAGGAGATCGTACAGGTGCAAAGGTATTACAATCTGGTTTTTATTGGCCTACTTTATTTAAGGATTGTGCTGAATATGTTAAATCTTGTGATAAATGTCAAAGAGTAGGAAATATTGGTAGGAGAAATGAAATGCCTATGAACTATTCTTACCACTTGAACCATTTGATGTGTGGGGTTTTGACTTTATGGGACCTTTCCCGAATCAAAGACAAAGCATACTCATATTTTGGTTGCAGTGGATTATGTTACAAAGTGGGTGGAAGCAATTCCAACCAAAAGTGCAGATCATGCCACAGCAATGAAGATGCTTCAGGACATCATTTTCCCCAGGTTTGGTGTTCCTAGGTTTTTAATTACTGATGGTGGTTCTCATTTCTTACATGGTATTCTTAGGAAAACTTTGGCAAAATATGATGTTAACCATAGAATTGCATCACCTTATCATCCCCAAACTAGTGGACAAGTTGAATTAAGTAATAGGGAAATTAAACTCATTTTGGAAAAGACAGTGAATAAGTCTAGGTCTGATTGGCCACTTAAAATTAATGATGCATTATGGGCTTATAGAACTGCTTTTAAAAATCCTATGGGAATGTCTCCTTATAAAATGGTTTATGGAAAAGCTTGTCATTTACCTGTTGAATTCTTTACCTAATAATAAAAGCGCTAAGGCTTCCGCGGTTTGGTGTGTCGTTGTATTAGATTTGCCCTTGAAGTTGTAAATAATTACCCACCCTGCCACCCATAAGTTAAAAAACGGTTTGAAAGTTTTACATTATTTCGTTTGTATGTCACCGATCGATGGGATCGCCACGTACGTCGTCCTTCCTTCCGTGACGCGAGATAGAAGGAAACCGATTCCTAATCAGCTCGGCGACCAACTTGACGCGAAATAAAAGACTCCCGAAGTGCATCGACTATGTCTGCAGGTTCGTGGCCTATTTTTACGGCCCGTCGTCTCGGGTTTTCTTGATTCAGTCTCCTCCAAGGCCGTCTCTTCTACAATTCTCCTCGGCTGTCTCCCCATTGTTGATTCTAGATCATGGTAGTCTGCCTTTTTTTTTCCAAACACTCGCAGGATCAAAACCGATTACGAGGGCAAGACGATTCTCTTGCCGGAGAACACCGGCCGTCATAGATCATCGTTATCACGCTGGGCGCGCACCTCGGCGGCAGCGAGACCTGTGCGGACATACAACAGCGACTCCGCTGACGAGATGAAGGACCTCTTGCGTAGCGCACAGGTCGGCATGGATGCGCTTGCCAATTGCCCGCTCCTGAACTTCTCCAGCGGCGGCATGCCGAAGCCGGCGCCGCCGCGCACGACCTGGAGCGCGTCAATCGATCCGGTCGTGGATGTGCACCGCCTCGGCGCCGTGGCTCTGCGACGTTCGTATAAACCAATGGGAAAGAGCCTATGACATCACCGACTAATGCATCGCGATCATGCTGCGCATTGACTATGCTTCCGCTGTCCTGCCAGCGGCATATATATCGTCGTTTCTTCAAGTACACCAACGATTTGGAATAATATGCAAGCAGAGGACGTTTCTTCGAGGACTTGGCCGGTGTAAGGAGGAAGATCACAAGGAACACATCATCATACATTAGTGGCGTCGACTCAATAGGCGGTGCATGCCAGGCGGAGGTGCGATTGATCTCAGATGCAATCTTTTCTAACGGCAAGAAAGGCAAAGCTGGGCGGCTGGCAGCGGGCTGCATAGCTCCGCTACATTTGGCACCAGCCAGACCTCCACGGAAAGACTAGATCATGCCGGCAATCAGGATCTGCGTGGCTGTAACACAACCTTTTGGCATCTGATTTGAATCGACGAAATAGATTGGACTACAATCGGTAGCCTGTGTGAAGCATGACGACAAGTTTGGGGGCACCATATAAGATCAGATAACGTACGCCCACGCCAGCAATGTTAGCATGCAGACAGCCAGCCAACAACTATTGGTAGTCCATCTACTGTATGCATCATGCAAAGATTTATTCAGAGGCAATAAGCTGTACCAATTTCAATCGGCTGCATACCTGGTCATGTTATGATGCTCTATTCGAGAGAAGAATTGCCAAGGGCATTATTTTATTTTATTTTAATTTTTTGCAGGGATGACTTTGAAAGTGAAACTATAAAATGAGGGCACGTGCTTATTATTTATTTCTCCCGGTATCTGTGTTGTTGTCCTACTGGCAGCTAAATTGGTGTGAGCTTTCTGTTCGGTAAGTTTGGTCACTGTAAATTAAATTGATGTTATTTTAAAATCACTCCACTATTGATGCCAATACATTTTCTAATGATGGTATTATTGCTTTGTATGCTACACAAAACATATCCGTCCAGGAAATCCCTTTTGTGAAGTTTGGCTGAATGTCCACTACAGCTCTTTTTGGGGCGAGAGAGCATAAAATCACTAATGTTTCTTCTTGCCATCAACTAAAGCTTACAACCTCGGTTCGTGTAAAATCATTACCGCCTTTGTTTAGATATTTTATCTGTTCTTTATTTTTGCAGGTGTTATGCCCTTTTGGATAACGGTCCGTGGAATACATGACAGTAGGATACAGTAAAATCTTGGGCGAATGTCTGGTAGCTTTTACGGCTTGCATGTTTGTGTTTTCTCCGGACAGTAGTTTATATCTTCGTAAATCAGTAGTTAAATAATAATATGTGTCTTCCTAGACTCCAGTTGCTCGAATAGCCCTAGCTAGACGCCGCTGCGGCCGTTGTTGGCCCCATAGCTAGAGCCGCCAACTACCTCTGCCTCGCGCTGAACCTGTCCGCGCCACCGTGCTGATCGTCCCCACTGAAGGAATCTAGCGGAGGTGCCCTGAGTCGAGCGAATCGACGCCGTCTTCCCAGACTCCGGTTGCCGTCGTTTGCATCGTTTCCATCTACTCCGAGCACTCGTGAGTTGATGCATCTTTCGTGCATGGGAGAGGGATGAAGGGGCCGCATCAATTCGAGTTGCTGGCTCAACCGTCTAACCGTCGCGGCGTGGAGGAGATGGAGTCCGGTGGTGGTCGGTCGGAAGGCAGGACATTATTCCCGGAGGAAGTAGGGGAGTTTGGCCGCGTCGTACAGCCTACCTGGGCGGCGTCGTGCCTGGGGCGGAGGAGCACGACTGGCCGTAGGACTGGAGGAACATGCGTTGCGACGTTGCGTGCACGGGAGAGTCGGGAGCGAAGGCAAGATTACGAAGCTTCTTTTCCCATTGAAACCATTTTGGTCGGTTTCAACAATTTTGATCGTACCTGCTTACTGCTGTACTGGTATGTGATGGAATAAAAGTAAAGTCAGAATGGACGAATTCTTTACGCGCACTATTTTTTTCGTTTTACTGTGTTTGTGCTCGTTCTCTGTATCTCCATCCACCTAACCTGTGTGTTGAGTTTATCAGAGAATTCAGTGAGACAGAGTAGACCATGCCTTGAAAACAAACAACTCTCTGAAACAGCATCGTCGACGGCATCCTGTTCTATTGGAGAGGCTCCTCATAGACCTCAAGCACAACACCAATCTCGACTAAAACCCAGGGATTCAAATATCAGACGTGCGAACGGAAGCGATAAGCGCACGAGCATGGCTGCAATTCTTGGGCGCGCGAGTGGGGAATGGGGAGATCCCACGCTGGTACTGCACCGCAGGTACGCTTGATGTGTCTAATTCAGGTGAAATGTTGTTAGTGATAAAATTTGTGTTCTTTGCAACTAATTATTCCAAACTACGATGTTTTGTGCAAATTAAGTAGATCATGATTGTGGTATAACATCTTTCGTGTAACAAAGTTTTTTTACCCGTTGCAACGCACGGGCACGTTTCCTAGTAGAACATAAAGCTAGATGGGCTATTAAACAATTGAACTTTGATTTTAAAACTGCTGTAGAGAAGAGAATTCTTGATTTAAACCTACTAGATGAATGGAGAAATGAAGCTTATGAAAGTGCCAGGATGTTTAAAGAAAAAGTTAAGATTTGGCATGACAAGAAAATTAAAAAGAAAGAATTCAAAGTAGGTGATCAAGT
Source organism: Poa pratensis (assembly GCA_947311845.1). Classification (NCBI taxonomy): domain Eukaryota; kingdom Viridiplantae; phylum Streptophyta; class Magnoliopsida; order Poales; family Poaceae; genus Poa; species Poa pratensis. Next base: position 39,564,442 of record CAMZMU010000065.1, read on the forward strand.
GCTATTATACAACTCTCGTTTCAAGTTTTCTGCAGGTAAGTTAGCTTCAAAGTGGCAGGGACCATTAGTGATATAGGAAGTATACCGTTCAGGAGCTATCCGTCTTCATGGTGATATGAAAGGTAAACCTCATGTGGTTAATGGACAACGCCTTAAACATTATATTGCAGGAAAAAGCTTCATTGGAAAGGTGGAGGAATTCATTTTACAGACACCGGAGGAGGTAATTGCAAAGAAGTTTGCAGTTTCAGAAATCCAAAATCAATAAAAGGTAACTTTTACTCTGGAAAGTTTCTCGGAATTGCGTAATATTTTACGAACATCATTTTTTATGGAAATTAACGTGTGGGACAAGAAAATTGGAAGGAACGGAGACCCGAGGGAGAAAAGAGGGGGTCCCACGCGGTTAGATGCTTTGGCCACGTGGGCCCACCCCTTTTGCCCCTCGGAGTCCCGTTCCGTCTCGTTTTCGACTCCGACGCTTCGTCTTGACCTAAAAACCGTCAATATATACCCCTTTTCGTTGATCTAATCTCGCACCGAGCGTTCTCGAGCGATCTTTGCTTTTGCTGTTTCTGTCTGTCAGGTTTTAGCCATGTCTAGCTCCGGATCCGATCATGAGGGGGAGAGCTTCCCCAAGGGAGGTGTTGTGAACCGCTACCTCAACTCCGTGATGGCACCAATGAAGACCTTGTCCTTCAAGGAGGGCGCGATGCTCATAGAGGAGGTGAAGGCTCCCAAGATCATTGGCACGGTGGAGGAGAGGCTGGAGGACCTGGAACAGAAGATCTTCAGGTATAATACTGTTGTTGAACGCAGCCTTGATGCTCATCACTTCATGAACCTGGAGCTGGAGAAGAAGGTTGAAGAGTACAAGGAGAGGCTGGAGGACTTGGAGAAGAGGTATCTACATGTCACATCTGAGTTGGACAAGCATCAAGCTCTACTGTGGGATGTGGAAAATCAAAACTGTGAGTATGAAGAGCGCTTCAAGAAGATTGCAGCAGCTGCTACCCTCAGGTATAATGATCCACCTAACTCCTTCTACAATGGGAGGCCTTTCCCATGGAAGAGGGCTGAATGGGAGGAAGAATATGAGAAAGAAGAGGCTGCAGCAGAGAAAGCACTGGCAGAACGTCAAGCTTGGGGGAGTTCCACCTAGTCTTTATCTTTACTAGTTTATCATATCTATCTAGTCATGGTGTGTTTTTCTTTTATCATTTAGTTATCAATCTCTTTTAGGCTTGTGTGAGCTCATGGAGCATTATCATGTATCCCTATCTTATGGTTTATCAATGAATATTAAAGTATGGTGTCATCCATGATTCTCTTGTTTGGAGATTTATGGGTAACACTCATGTAAATGAGCGTGGTTTATTTTAGAGGTTTCAGTCACATCTTGCCTTGAATTTAATTAACTTGAGTATGTTGGACAATTGTAGAATCTAGCTCAATATAAATAAGAAAAGAGTGAGTCATTATGACTTGAGAATTAATAAGTTTAAGGTTGAGATATAGTCTTGTAGCATAAAAAGTTGGGAATAGTTAATGAAAAGGATATGAAAACACTCTTGTTAGAATCTAGTATCTTTTGAGCAAATGAATGATCATGGATGTGTCAATACTTATGCTCTTGTAAAGTGTATGAAAGGAAGGCACCCGAGGATTCGGTTAGTCAAGGAAAGTGTGAGATAAAGGTTGTTTGAGCATAAGAACTTGATTGAAACATCCATGACTAAAGTTTGCACTAGTTACTAGTGAAGCAAGGGTGCAAATAATTTTATATCTGTCTTTTCATTTGTATTCTTTAACTTATTATCCAGTGAGAGTTTATCTTGACTTTAAACTTCAGTAAAGTATTAAAACATTATGATGCTAGCCATAAGAGCAAAAGCATGTTAAAAATAGTGTGATTCATTTGTCCAACATACAATGGTTATTTGCTTTCAAAGTGTAAGGGGTGATTGCTAGAGCTTCTACTTATACTGCCCTCATATGTATGAGTTTTAGTTCATTAATCTTACATTGCAATTGAATATGATGATGATACAATGCTCGTATTTATTTATCAACCATAAGTCCATTGATACATGTAATGATCTATGTCCTTACTTACTTGAGGACAAGTAAGGGTTTAAGCTTGGGGGAGTTGATACGTGCATTTTATATCATCATTTATACAACTTATATATCATATTAGAACGTTATTGGCATTGTTATATCATTGTTTTTACATGTTTTTGATGATTTATGGGACTTTCATACAAAGTCCCTATTTTTGGTATTTAATTTCTGGGAGGCAGAAAACCTCCTTTTTCTTGTTTTTAATGTTTCAGGAGCTACAGGGACCCAAATGGAAAAAGGAAAATTGCACAGCTGGTTTTTCATCGGGAGAAGAGCAGTGGGAAGAAGATCGAAGGGAGGAGAGCCACGAGGCCCAAAAGGGGGGCCCACGCGGCCAGATTCTTTGGCCGCGTGGGGCCCACCATCTGGAGCCTCGGGCACTTCCTCGCCTGGGGCTTTTTAACGAGGTCTCCGTCTCGCCCGAAAAAAATGCCCTAATTTTTACCAGACTATCCGAGGTCGCGGCGGCGGCGAAACTCCTGATTCTCTTCGAGGGGGATCAGATCCTGCTGCTCCGGAGCTCCGGAGAAGGGGGAAATCATCGTCATCGTCATCACCTCTCCTCCTTGGCGTGGGCGGAGGCCTCTACATCATCACCATCACCAAGACCAGCACCATCTCCATCATCATCTCCGTGATCCACTCCGTCGCCCTCGTAGTTTGAGAGTTGCTATACCCTAGATACTTGTCTTGTGCTACTATTCATGTTTGTGATTGATTACTTGTCATTATTTGGTGGTGAAGTTATATTTTCAGATTCAGTTGTACCACTTATGCCACTGAATATCACCATGTTTGCACGTTGTGAGTAGTTCCCGTATGTTCCTGAGGGCATAGGATGAATTGGTAATGATTTATATATGACATGTGTTGGTATTTTGTCTAGTGTTTATCTTTTTGTGTGATTCTATGATGGTGTTGTGCGAACGTCGACTGCACAACACTTCACCTATATGGGCTCATAGGAGAACACCGTAGTGTAATGGCGCGAGGGAGACTTGGGAGGACACGAAAGCCTGAGACCGAATCATTAAGTTACTTTACGGGGTTTTAGTATTGGGGACCTAGAGTGTAATGCTATGGTGGGATTTTATATCTTAATAATTCTTGTGCTGTCATTTAATTGGCCACATGATCCATCATAAGGGGTTTAGTCTATTTATTTAGCTGTACCTAATAATAGCTCCGTCCGAAGAAGATTAAAACTAGACAAGATATTCAACGTGTTGTTTAATAAATCTATATGCCGAGCAATATCCATGCCGCCCTCGGGAACGTTTTCCACATATAAGTTACACATCACTTGAGCTTGTCCTCTTACACATAGAGGATTGGGCCTTCTCTCTCTTTGAGAGCTTTTACTTGTTACCATTTACCTGTTGCATTGTCACTGTCTTGCAATTATACAATCGAAAATACCAAAAACACTTGCATCTTTTATTGTCTATTTATCATTTCTAATAACCAATACCTTCAGCTCCTCGTGGGTTCGACAACCTTTTCTATTCGAAAGGTACTACAGTTGATCTCCTGCACTTGGAAGTCATCAGCATGCCGCCGAAGAGGAAGATCGACGCCGCTACCTCCAAGGCCGCGTCTCCATCGCGCACTCAGGCTTCCGCCGAGCGTTGCGCTACGGATGCGCGTCAGCCTGCTCCTCCGCAGGCGCCACCAACGGAGAAGGTGGCGTCGGAGAGGGCCAACACCAACAAGAACGTTAACCCTAACGACCCGGCAGCTCCCGGACTATCCGCCGAGCCGCCCCCACGCTCTGGAGAGAAAAGCGTCAGGAACGGCGCGGGCAGGGGTCATGACGCCAGGAAGGGGCGAGATCACGTCCGCGCCAGCGGAGGTCCCCGAAGCTCCAAAAGCAAGTCCTCTACAGACTTGCCCTCGGACACACAAGCTCGCCACGACGCTCTTGTCGCTGCCAAGGCTCTAATGCAGTTCCCTCCGAGCTCCGGCGATCCCAAGGTCTACCAAGAATGGAGAGCCCGTGTGGAGGCACTCCTCGACTTCGCCGACGGCGGCCCTGAGCCCGACATTACTCGAGCTCCCACCGTTGACGGCCCCGAGGCTGGAGGGCACAAGGCGCGCGAACCGCGGGGTCAGCTCCGTGGCGAGCGCCGAGGCGAGACGGAGCCTCCTCGTACCGCTCCACCCATGGCAAACCGGCTAAACCGCGACCGCGGCAAGGCCATCTCCGTCGGGTCATCTACCACGCGCAACCAAGATCTTCGCCACGACCTCAACAACCGTCTAACCGAGGATATGCGCACCCGCATCGAACGGCATCGCGAGCGCCATCGCCGGGAGGATCGGGACAACGACATCGCTGAAGGGTGCCTCGCCCTTTCCCCTGAGTTCCGCCGGGTCACCTGGCCCAAGAAATTCAAGATCGACGTCCTCCGCTACGACGGCACCACGAAACCCCCGGGACTTCCTGCAGCTCTACTCCTTAGCTACGGCAGTCGCCGGGGCCGACGAAATGATGATGACCAGCTGGTTCCCGCTGGCCCTGAAGGGAGATGCCCAGACATGGCTTCTCAACCTTCCCAAGTGTTCCATCCGTTCCTGGAGGACCCTGAAGAAACAGTTCCTGGGGGCTTTCCAAGGCGGGTACGAGCGCCCGGGGGCTCCCAGCGACCTCCACGACTTCAAGCAATTTCCGGGTGAAACTCTTCGCAAGTTCATCCAGCGCTTCACCCAGAAGATGAACACAATCCCCTGCATCAAACAAGAGCTGGTGATCGCTTCTTTTCACGCCAACGTCCGCAATACCCGGATGCGCGAGAAGTTGAGCAATCGCCGCGTCGAATCCACCTGCGAGCTCTGGGAGCTGGCGATCGATGCGCCCGAGCTGAGGAGGGGGCTAAGTTCCCCGGGGAGGATGAACCCGAGGACAAAACCGCCCCTGCCAAGAACAAGAAGCGGGACTCAGGACCCGACAAGCGCATCTTCATCACCGAACCCCTTCCTAAAAAGGCCAAACCTGCGGCGGCCTCTGAGGGAGAAGACGACCCATGGTGCCACATTCATCCTGACGGCAACCACCCTCTCAAGGACTGCCGCCAACTCAAGAACCTCGCCATACGAGAGCAGCGTCGGGCCGACGGGGTAGGCCTGGACGGCTGCTACAATTGTGGCGTCATCGGGCACGTCGCTCGTGAATGTCCCACGGGTCGCCAAGGCGGAGGCGGCCGCGGATGGGGCCGCGTCGGTGGCTGCGGGGGACGAGGAGGACGCGGCGGCCAAGGCGGTCATGAACAGAACAATCAAGAAGGCGCCTCCAACAAGGAAGCTCCGGCTCCTCAGGGAGGCGGTGGCGGAAGGTTCCAGGAAGTCACCGGAGTTGTCGGGTGCATTCACGGGGGAGCCTCTCTGCCCCCATCCAACGGCGCGTGTAATAGGCTGGTCCGGGAGCTTAACGCGGTTGCTTCTGCTCCGCACAAGCCCCTGGAATGGTCTGGGCAGGTCATCTCCTTCGACCCAGAAGACCATCCTGCCAGTGTGGCCGGGGTGGGAATGCTTCCTCTGATCGTGTCGTCCATCATCCATAACTACAAGGTCACCAAGATGCTGGTTGACGGAGGCTCCAGCCTCAACCTTTTGACGGCGAAGGTGCTGGCTATCCTGCAAATCCCTCTTTCTCGCCTGCAAGACACCGGCGTGTTCCAAGGCGTAAATGGAAGCGTCACTCGGCCGCTGGGGAAGATCACGCTCCCTGTCACCTTCGGTGACCAGGAGAACTTCCGCACCGAGGAAGTCGTCTTCGACATTGCAGACACGCCACTTCCGTACAACGGCATACTTGGCCGACCGGCTCTAGCCAAGTTCATGGTTGTCTCGCACTTCGCCTACAACATGATGAAGATCCCCGCGGCCTGGGGAGTGATCACGATCAAGGCCGACGTCGACGACGCCATCTTTTGCGTTCAGAAGTTGAACCAGACGGTGGCGGCAACCTCGGACGTTCCACAAGATGTACAGGAAGCCGATGTCGGTGCATTCTCCGGGGACAGAGGGTACTCCAGAGGCTCGACATCAACTTCCTTCAAGAAGCCGTCATTTCATGAAGATCCGCAAATGACCAAGAAAGTGGCGTTGACCAGTGACGAGAGTCGCTCCATCACCATCGGCGCCCGCCTCACCGACAAATAGGAAAGCGCGCTCGTCGCCTTCCTTCGGGAAAACTCTGACGTCTTTGCATGGGAAGCGTCAGGGCTACCCGGCGTACCAAGGGAGGTGATCTAGCACAAACTGGCAGTCAGCGAGGACGCTCGCCCGATAAAACAAGTTCTACGCAAGCAAAGCAAGGAAAAACTGGAGTTCATCGTGTCCGAGGTCGACAAACTGGAAGAAGCCGGCGTCATCAGGATGGTGCCACACCCAACTTGGGTGGCCAACCCTGTGGTGGTGCCAAAGCCCATGACCCTCAAGTGGCGGCTCTGCATCGACTTCACCGACTTGAACAAGGCCTACCCAAAGATCCTTTCCCACTACCCCGGATTGATCTCATCGTGGATTCAACTGCCGGGTGCGAGCTCCTGTGCTTCCTGGATGCTTTCTCCGGGTACCACCAGATCATGATGGCAGTGGAGGATCAGGAGAAGAGGGCCTTCATCACACCCAAGGGCTGCTACTGCTACACCCGGATGCCTTTCGGTCTCCGGAACGCCGGCGCAACCTTTCAGCGCGCCATGCAAGCATGTCTTGGGTCCCAGCTGGGCCACAACGTGGAGGCATACATCGACGACATCGTGGTCAAGACTCGATACAAGGACTCCCTCATTCAAGATCTGCACGAGACCTTCAACAGCCTTTGTCGGGTCAACTTCAAGCTTAACCCCGACAAGTGCGTGTTTGGGGTCCCATCTGGCAAACTACTGGGGTTCTTAATCTCCCACCGGGGGATTGAGGCCAATCCCGACAAGATCAAGGCCATCAAGCGCATGGAGGCGCCACGGCGAGTCAAGGACGTACATCGCCTCAACGGGTGCATCACCGCACTCGGGTGCTTCATCTCAAGACTTGGAGAACGAGCCCTGCCTTTCTTCAAGTTACTCAAGAAGACGGGTCCCATGAAATGGACCCCGGAGGCTGAAGAAGCTCTTCAGTCCCTTAAGTGCTACCCCGCCTCGCCTCCCATTCTTGTGGCACCAACAGAAAAGGAGCCCCTACAACTGTACATCGCTGCCACCAATCAGGTGATCAGCGCAGTTCTTGTGGTAGAGCGTGACGCTCCTCCAGACAAGGTCGGCGGCAAGCGTCCCGGGAACATTCTCCCGGGGCAACCAAGCAAGAAGAGGCAGCCAGGTGGCAAAGGGCCAGAAGGCCCTGAGCCTGGCATGCCCACCGACGCCGCCATCGACGTCGCAGAAGAAGCATCACTGGGTACCCACTTTGGCCAATTCTTTGGCCATAGCCGCGGCTGCAGCTGAAGCAAGAGCCGCCGGGACCATGCCCGGGGGCTACTGTCGCAGCAGTGGAACATGGGGTTCCCCTGATGCTGCCAAAGTGGGTCCTCCGCTGGGGCCCACAAAGAAGATGGACAAGGCAAGGAGTCAAGTACAGCAGATGGGTTAGCCCATCTGCCCCAAGGACACCCGACAAGTTCGACAGCAAGGCTCCGCGGCTAAGGACCAGGCGACCTTCCGGGGTCACCCCCTCACCCGGAGAACCAGGCGGGATACCCGCGGGTCCGTGCGCCCGGCAGGAGGCCAGGCGCGCCCCCGGGTCCTCCATCCGTACCGCCGAGAGGATAAGATCGCCAGCTCGCTGGAAGCTGGTGGAAGACTTGGGCGCCAAGATGAAGGCCGCGCCCTGGTGACGTTGCCACGAGCGCAGTTGGTGGGGCGGACAGGCTTTGTCCGTCCCACCTTTTCCAAGGGCGGACGACCATGCCGCCCTGATGCATGTAAAATGCATACATGAACTTTGCATTATTTTACTTATATTCCAATCATATTTGCATCATATAAGGGTTATATCAATGTTTTATAATGATTTTGGGAATACTTCATAGTTTTCCCATTTATTTGGAATTAACCCTGTTTTCCAGAAAACGTCTTTTTTAGTGTTTCAGACTTTCCGGGAGCTTCGGGACTCCAAAAAGGGCAAGGCCAAAGAGCACGGTTCAGAATTTTCGAGACGAACGCAATGGGCTTAAAATGAAGACCAGAAGCCCAACCAGCTAGAAATAAGAGGGCCCCACGCGGCCTAAAATCCTGGCCGCGTGGGCCTACCTATTTTGGGCCTCGGAGCTCCGCCGCCGTCGATCTTTGCTCCACTGACCTAGTCGTGACCTAAAAACGGCTATAAAAATTGTCCCCCGAGGGTTTTCGAGAGGAGGCGGCGGAGAAACAGAAAACCACGAAACAGAGAGTCAGAAGGCTGCCGCCGGAGAAGATCGGAGGGGGAAACGCCGCCGGAATCACCTCCGGAGGGCTCCACCCCCCTCCGGTGTGTTCATCATCAACATCTACAGAAAGATCATCTCCATCTCCCCACTGTAAACTCTTGGCAAACATGATGTATGATGCAATATACTATTCCCTTGATCTATTGTGTCTCCCATCTGTGTTTGAGAAGTGATTTGTTCATGGCACTTGTGAAATAGTTCGTTGATTGGTTGCATACAAGTGTTGTTATCTTTTATGATTCTCTTTATGTACAATATATGAGTGCACGCATATGTTGGGGAATGCATGTAAGGTGATCACCGTAGCGTAATGGATTGAGTAGGACATGTCGGAGTAGAGAGAAACCGGTGTCTGAAACTTGAAGTTACTTTATGGGGGATATATATGGGGGACCCTAGAACTTAAGGCTATGGTGGGACAGTTATGTCTTAATAATTCTTGTGCTGCACATTTATTTGGCCATGAGATCCATCATAAGAGTTGTGTTATTGCTCATTTACTTGGCTACACCTATTTTTGGCTCCCACCTAATAGAAACAACTAAGACTGAAACATGTGCTTCACTAATTGTGACAACCACGCGAATGAAATAACAATTGCTAGAACATTTGCTCCCTTGAGATATTTGCTACTTGAGATATTTGATACTTGCTACTTTGAGAAACTTGCTTGAGAAAGCTACTGAGAGAAACTTGCTCTAAGAAACTTGTGTCTGAAACTTGATTGAGAAACTTGTTACTAGAAAAACCCATTCCACATCACTTGCTTTCATTAGTTAGTTCTTTTCATATTTATTGCTTTGCATAAACGGTCGTATAAGAGGGTTATAGGGCTTTAGAGAATAGATAGTTTACCTTCAGCTCCTCGTGGGTTCGACACTCAATACTTATCGAATTGTGCTACAGTGATTCCTTGCTCTTGGGGATTATCACGCCCTCCGAAGAACGCTTGGAGGAGAGGATGCCACGTCTCCTTCCAGGTCTGTCGAGGGGTTTTTTCCCGCCAAGACCCTTCACGCCTCTCGCGTGCCCATGTCGGATCCCCTTAGCCTATAAAAGGAGGACCATGGCACCGAGGTGAGGAAGGAGAAGAAAGAGAAGGAAGCAAGCTAGAGCCCAGGCAAGACTAGACTAGGGCTCGGATGGTAGAGAGAGAGGTGATCTTCCCAGGGCAGGATCTGCTCTTCGTCTACCTCCGGCCGAAACTCTGCCGGGTTCACCCCAGAACACCCTTGTACACCACGCCATGATGAACCTCTCAATCCAGACATGCAGGAGTAGGGCTTTTAGCCTCCGGGCGGCCTGAACCTGGGTAACTCCATGTGCCTTTCTGTGTGGTTTGCTCTCTCCCATTGACGAAGAACTTGGCGACCTTGCTCCAGGTAAGGCGTCTTGCAGCCTCATTCGCGCCCCATGCCGAACCTAAAAAGGGGGTACCATCTACTCCCGGTGTCCGTCACCCGAGACAAGACAGCTAGTTTTTAGTTCCTCACCTAGAATCGGTGGAATCACCCATGGTAGTCTCTCAACTCTCTTAGTTGTTCTACTACCTATGGTTATACCACCTCTACTAGTTGTTGTACTAATCTCTAGTAGTAGATTGTTCCAATTTCTTGTATACATGTGTTCTTCCTGTCCAACTCATGAACATTGTTTTTGCACATTACTTTCCTATGCTATCCATCCCCTTGCTAATCACAGGTGATCTTGGTTCGGTAGGTTCTCGTGCTAGGGCAAGAAGGCCAAGACAACGGATGTTGATGAAGAGCCAAGCAAGGGCAGGGTCAAGCAAGGGGTTCGCAAGAAACCATCAGTCGCCACTATGACAGATGCAGAGTATGTTGATATGAGAAAGAAGATTCCTTATGAGGTTGACCGCGTGGATTTGGATCCAAAGTTTCGAGGAACCACTCCCTATTTTCATACTATCTTTCAAGAACAATGCTATCACACTTATCTCCACAAGGAGCCCAAGAACAATGTGGTGAAGCAGCAATACATTGACATTGGCCACATGGAGAGGCACCCTGAGTATTTTGATGAAGCTCTCAAGATTTGCAAGGAACTTGGAATCTTCTCTTTTATCCAGCTCTGCCAAAACTTTGATGAAGACCTTGTATGTCAGTTCTTTGCCACCGTTTCCTTCAGCCTGGTGGACCGCTCTATTACCTGGATGACCAAGGAGAAACAGTTTACAGCACTTTGGAGTGACATTGGGAACCTGCTGGGTTTTGTTGATCATGGCTCTGTTTTTCCAGATGAAGCTCGTTCCCATTGGTTCCATGTTCATGAGGAGGACAAGCCCTTGGCGAAGCACCTTCTTGCTCCTCTCTACTTTTGGGAAAAGTACACCACGGGGCCCACCAAAGGCCTTTACCCACCCTATGAGATTATGCACCAGATTTTCAGGGAAACTATCAACCCAAAGGCGGGCAACATTGATGGGATTCATGCCTATCTCACCACTCTCATGGTGAGGATGCATGAGTACAAGTCCAAGGAGAAGAAACTGGATGTCATGGATTATCTTTGGAATGAATTTTGGCACATCATCATCTATAAGAAGAATGTAGCTTTTGGTCGGGTCTCTCGGATCCCAACTCTTGGACCCCTCACAAGCCCAAGCAGCTTCGCATCAAAAATCACAGTTATGAGACTGCCCAAGCTAGGAAGAAAGCAAAGTCCAAGGCCAAAGCCACTGCTGCGGGTGCTGCTGGGGTGCTGGTCCCTCTCGTGCTCCCAAGAAGGAGGATCGTCTAGATGGGATGGGTCGCCAAGTCAAGAAACTGTTATGCATGACCAAGGCACTTGAGACACGCGAATATCACCACCATGTTGCACACAAGACTGCACGTCGGCTAGATATTGAGGAGAGTCGTGCTCGTGGTGAAGAAGTGAAGTCCGGATCGGAAAAGGAGATCACCGTGTCCGGTGAGTGGAGAGCCAAGGACTCCCAAGGCAATGTGTGCGTGTGGTCTGACTATGAAGAAGAAGAAGTGTCCTCTCGTCGCCGTCCTCGCCCTGCTAGCAACGAGGACCTCTCCGAATGACCTTTGGGACGCTAGCATCGATTTCTTCTCTTTTTAGTGTCTTGATGCCAAAGGGGGAGAAATATCTATTAGATTTCCGGGAATTTGCAAGGGATAGTCACAAGTTTTCGTTGTTTTAGCCATTTGTGTCTTATGAGCTTGTGTACTCATTTATTTTGTGTTTGTGAACCTTGTTGCATGGTGTTGATCCTAGTTGATGTGCATTTGAGCATTCAAAAGCTACTCTTGAATAATGCATACATCTAGGGGAGCTCCGTCCATATTTTCTAAAAACCGTTTTGTGGCAAATTATTGTATTGTCATCAACCACCAAAAGGGGGAGATTGAAAGAGCATTGTTGCTCTTAATCTTGTTTTGGTGATTGATCACAATGCAATAATAGCATTTATGTAACACCCCAAAATTTGGATCCCGAATTTAGTGGTGTTTTCCCCACACCCGAAAAACTTTTCCCTCGTATCTCAAAATTTATTTTTGCCCTCAGGTGCTAGATGATGCCCTCGTGATCTTTTTTCTCTAAAATAATTCCAGGAAATCTCCGGTGATTTCTTTGCCACTCCGAAAACCTCCGCTAGGGTTTTTCCTAAAAACCTCATAGCCTAAATATTTCCTGCAAGTGTTGTTTAGGGAATTGTTTCCCCGAACTTCTCCTCTCCATCACTCCTCACAAAACCAGAAGATGTATCTCATGCCATTGCCTACACCCACCAAGGTGACATGATTATTTTGAGCCACCTATCCACCACTCCTTCTTACACCCACTAATAACCACAAAATATCTTCATGCCAACTCAACACCTGGATGACCCAAGAGCCATGTGAATTCCTCACATGGGATAAATATCCCAACCAGCCTTATCCTTCTCCTAGTCCTTTTATCAAATAAAATTCCCCCACCTAGTTGTTGGGGTAACATAAGTGCCATGCCCAAATTGTACCCACATTCTTGGAGTGATGCAAGTGTCCCCTTGGGTGCATTCTTTCTGCATGTTTGGTTGTGAGACACCACCTACTCCCCTGGTCTCTCTTATAGCTCCTAGGTGATTTGCATGCACCTAAAACCCCATGCTCTAAATCCTATCAAGACATGATCATGACACAAACCCCTTTTGGTATTTTTTTTTCGAACAACCTACCTAGGGTGCACCATTTGACCTCAAAGCCCAGAAACCATCTCCCCACATACAAACCTAACCACTGGAATTTTTCTGGATTTTTTTTAAATTGAAAAGTTCATTGAGGCATTTCGTCGAACACCTTGTGAGCATAGTTTATATCCAATTTTGCTTTGCGTAACCTAAGCTTGCTTAAGGCCGTGGTCGGTGCCTAATCCTGCCCCAGCGTGTTCCGCGTGCTCCACTGCTCAGCCAGCTCGCCGTTCTTATCCTCTCCACCATTTTCTGTAGCCGGAGGTCGTCATCGATGACCTCAAGCCACCATTGATGGCCGAGCTGCCTCCCTCCTCTCCTTGGCTATAAAAGCACCCCAAGCCCCCCCCCTCTGGTTGCACACCACCGCTCACAGCACTCACTCCCTCCCTCCAGGCCTCTCTCGTTCGAGTTCCTCGAAGGAACGAGCTCGCAGCAGCTCTGCGAAGCTCCAATGGCCGAAACCCTAAAAGCTCGGGTAGCGAGCTCCACGACCCCCTCTGCCGTAGGAAACAGCACCGACGGGTGCGGTGTAGCAAGAGGGTTCCATTCCCACCGTTTTCGTAGCCCCTAGCCCACCCCAGCGCCGCCGCCGACCGCCACCCGAGGTCACCGCCATGGCCGCGCTCGGCCAAGCTCACGGGCACCAGCGCCCTGGCCCTTCCTTTTCCACCTAAGGCCGTCCCCGGGCGCGGTGGGCCACGGCGTGCCCATCCCCGCCGTCTCCCGGCCTCCCGGCATCCTCCCCGGCCTGTCCCCGGCCGGCTCCCGTCCTTCCAGTACGTAGGCGCCAGCAGGAAGACGACCAGCACGGTCGTTTCTTTTTTTCTCTCCTCCGAAACGTTTCTGCGAAACGTTTTTTTTCGGCCCAGCCCATGAGGCAGCAGCACAGCAGCCAGCAGGCCAGCATCAGACCGAGCGGCCCACCAGCGGCCTGCCCCGCGCTGGGGCTGGCGCGCGTGTGCGGCGCGCAGCGGCCCGTTTACGGCCCGTGCAGTTTTTTTTTCGCGCGGACCTTTTTCTTTTCCCTGCTGGACCAATCTTCAAATGGCCACAACTTTTGAACCGTAAGTCCGTTTTCGGCGATTCAAATTTCTAAATCTTCGTCTCGATGAGCTCTTTCCGGTGGTACTGATATCCTCTCGTTCCAAGATACTTCTTTGAGGTGCCCTTTTGTACGTGCATTCCGGAGTCCGTGGAACGGGGCTAGCGCTGCCCTACGCCGCGGAACCAACCCGACCATTCCAAGCCCAGCGGATCCCCGTCTTCGAAGGCAAGCTAACCCCTTGCTTGAGCCCTCCTGCAATGCTTGTTTGTTTGATTGCTTAATACCATGCCGGGTGTTATGTCTGTCTTCCGTTATATTGTTATGTCTGTCTGCTATTATCGTTGCATGTCTGTATGTTGTCCACATGAGCCTTGTATTGTTGTATGTCTATCATGTTGCATTGTAATTATTGCACTACTGTATAACTGCTTATCTGTGTAACACTCACATTCCCGAGACAATGGCCGGGTCTCCCGCCTCAGTCAAAGGAATGGGGGATTATTACAACTGTGCGTCTCGCGTTTGCGGGGCTTTGTTTGGTTCTTTCCTCTTCGCCGAGGTGAGGAGCGGACGAATGTCGTCTTATGATCCTCGGGGTTGGGGGCATTCGCCAAAAGAGTTAGTTGCCTTGTCCCCTCCGTCAAATATGGTTGGCATAGACCAACCGGACTGCGACGCTGGGGAGCTGACTTTTCCGTGGTTCTTTTGCCGAGATTGCTGACACCACGTCAGGGTAATCCTTGAGTGGAATGGATGCTCTCTTTCTTATGATTGCTTTTCGGTTCATTTTGGAGACTATATGCCCAAATCCCCACTTCCTGGTCAACGGTCGGACGGTAACGCCGCCAAAGACTTGCGCGTGGAGGAACGGAAGCGTAACAGACTCCGCAAACCAACTTTGTGATTGATTTACGGTGACACCGGCCGGGTCTCCCGCCACCGTCATCCGTTTGAAATATTATGCTATTAGTCTGTGAACACTAACCCCCGAGTGACACCGGCCGGGTTGCCCGCCACAGTCACCCGGGTATTATTATTATCGTTATGTTGTTATCTATGCATGCAAGTATTATGTTGCTAATGCCTTGTTGTTGTTGATATATGATATTGATATCGTGATTATTATGCTGGACTAATCCCCTGTTGTTTGGACTTGTTGTGATGAACTTGATTAAATGAAACACCCCTCCAAACTTCGATAGGGTCAGTCCATAGTGCCACTAATCTGAACATTGAACGCACTGCCCCTGTCGCTCACATGGGCGGGCCTTGACCTACGTAATCCTATCGAGCCTCCTTTGATGCCACCCTTTTGGCAAGTCTAGTCGGTTACCATAGTTGGTCGGGGCTAGTCTTGCGAAGGTTCCGGAGCTAGGCGTTGCCCATAGTTGGGGACGTGCCGGATTCACTTCTGCATAAGGCATAGAGTTATGTCGGTGGCTATACAGGGAGTGTCTTGGTAGCGTGAACGGTCAGGTGAGTGTATCTTGCTGAGTTCGCCTTAAGGATGTGTCCTAAAGTACCGGCTCAGTGTGGTGCCCTCGGTGGGTGGTATCTGCAACCTCTCGAGAGTGTCAAATCTGGATGTCTAGCCTCGTTCCAAGGTTATGGAACAACAGTTCAGTGTCGGTCACACTATTGTCTTTGTCGAGTCAGGAGGTTAAACATAAGTTCTGTTTGAAAGAAAGATGAACAACCTGATTTCACTAAGTGAACAATAAGTTGATACAGGGAATGTTACTCGAGATGTGATTGTGAACCAAGTTTAGGGATGGCGGTGTGATGCGTTGGGAAGCCTATAGTTAGGCCAGAGCCCACATCAACCGTGCATGCCCAGAGTTGAAAGATGAGGCCAGTGGGCCTAGCAGTGATCACAGGTGATGTTGTGTATTATTTGGTACCCACTTGGTATCCCCGTTTTCTCGTCACAGGTAAGCTCGTTGTATGATTGCCGGTGCACGATCCAACCCCACCTGGCTTGGACTCTGTACTGGTGATACCCCCGTTGCTTGCTTATGACTTGTTTGGTTGTCAATGCCATGCTACTGTCATGTCATGTACCTAGAGTAGGCCATGCCATGTTGTAGGATTTTATTTCCAGTGTATACCTTGTTTCATGATTGTTGGATTGTTTGTGGTGAGGGGCGATACTTGCTGAGTGCATAATAATGTACTCACGGGCCTTGTGATTGTGGCCAGGTTTTGTCGAGGATTCATCTTCCACCTTAGTAAGGATTTGAAGCAAGAGCGTGCTAGGATCAGTAGCCCAGCCAGAACCTGTGGAGTGGAGCCGCTCCAAGCCGTAGCCTCTCATATGTCTTCCGCTGCCAGTTAAAACTCTGTATCGTGCCATGCTGGGATTGATATTTTGTCATTCCTTGATGGCCTTGTAAACCATTTGTAGCACTGATGTGCCTGATTGTGTAATGATTTCCATTATGTTACACTGTTGTGACGTGCGGCCAGTTATCTTGGGATGGCGCACGGGACGACTGCCTCTCTGGTGATATGTGCCAGGGAGGGGTGTCACAGACATGGTATCAGAGCACCAGGCTGGCTGTAGACTACCCTAGCATGGAAAGCTCAACCGTACTATTTGCCGACAAGGAGCTCGATGGATTTGACCCATCTCCGCCTAACCGGCATGGCTAATGTTGGTCAACAGTATGGTGCAGTAGGACTTGTCCCAATCCCTGAGTGAGGCTCGCCGGTTTCTTCCATGAGAAGGAATCGACACTACCCATTAGTATGAGACCCAGTCCTAGGCCATATAACCCACCCTCACTTGCTATCCTTTGCAACCCAACTCTCTTGAAGCAGATCCCGCTCAGGAATCTTGCGCTCTCCTCTCTCCCAAGTACCTTAGCTTGAGGTTGTAGATGGAACCTACCCTTGTTTTCGAGACCACCGCTGAGTTTCGCCCCGGTTTTCCACCTCTGTTGTGGGAAGCTGCTCGCGACATTCTTGGTTGTGTTTCTCGGCCGGTGTACCATGTATATCGGTCTAACCTCTCCTCCTGCGTGAGCGAGTATCATGCCGATGTGTATGTCGCCACGAGTGCCTTAGGAAGCGCGGCGCCATATGTGATTCAAAGCCACTTCGTAGATTCCCCTGAGATGGCTCTCCAAGTTGCAGCTTGGAAGTGTCTCGCTCGTTTGCGGTACTTTGAAGCCGCGACAGAACCTCCCGCGTCTCGCTTCTTCCCGCCAAGATCCCTTGCAAGCCCCAGCAATCCCATGGTAAGCATCGAAGTGATGCTCAACTCAACCTTGTCCCACCTCGAAGCCTACACCACCGCCTTGGAGAGCATTCTTGCCTACCACTTGGAGGAATGCCATTCTAATAGGCAAGCCCTTGCCCGAGTCCCGCAGCCCACGGGCAAGAGCCCAGTGGATACCAAGCCTTGCGTAGGACCAAAACCGCAAGGTCCAGAAGGCCACAAAGTGGATGCCCAGACCAAGTCCCCACCAAGTGAGGAGTCCTAAGTTGGTAGGTGAGAGTTGTGAGGTTGTTCGTTTTCTTGTGTGGCTTGTAATGCAAGTTCTTGTCTGTTTTCTGGTTGATGTCGAATCAGCCGAAATGAAACTTGGTATTCTTATCCTCTGGTTAGCCACTTGGTTGACACATGATGGAGTATCATGCCTTTCTTTAGTTAAAGGTTTGGAAGAAAAGACAGATCACTTAAAACAGGGACAGTATATGTAAACCCAGACGCATATACCCACCTGTGAGTTAATGCAAATTTTGAATGGGATTATTTTGTAGTATGCAAATTATTTTGTGTGTGTTGCACAAGTTTAACTATTAAGTGGAAGTATTTAAGGAGATACTGTGACCACGGTATCCCGCTCACTTAATGTTGGCTCGTGTATAGGTTTGAAAAACAAACTCCTACATGCTCCGCCGCAATGTTCCTCACCCAATATGAACCTTGTCTGGACACATGTTAGAGAAAGGGGCCCGAGCCCTCCACGAGATCCACCACCTCAAGCGTTAATTGCTTGTTGGGTGCTCCTCCTCGCTGGAACACAGAAGGATTTTTGGTAGAGTGTTTTCTGTCTATGTTTGCTTGTGCTTGCCTATACGGTATGGTTGAAATGATTATGCCATACCGCTGCAGCCGTTTTGTTTTGGGCCATAGAATGCAGAAATATTTCATAAAATGATGTTTTGCTACAAGTAGAAATTCTTCTACCCATGCTTGTATCCCTGCCATTTAATCTTGCTGCAAGACACGAACTGTACCCGGATGGACAACCTCCGAAATTGATGATGCAAGTTCTACTCCAACTGGGACACCGCGACTACTTCTACGTGAAGAGGTACCCCGAGACGTGTTATTTTCCTCGTATCCCGGAGTTCTATAGGGAAAATTTCTTTGCAAAAACAAACTTTGGGAATGGCTCTATCCCACAAAATTTTGGTGTTTGTGATCCCACCCTTGTGGCGCGAACATCGTTGTTTGAAAACAAACCTTGTTTCTTTTCCAAACCGGTATATACATGAAAGGGGCACCTGCCATGTATGTATAGCTTTGGAAAAATAAAACCTTTTGTTATACGCACATGAAAGGGGCACCTGTTGTGTGTGTATAACTTGTCAAAAATAAAACCTTAGGAGAAGGTTATGATTAGCATATCCTTGCCTTTTGTTTATAAAGGTTTTTGAGTTCTTACTCACCCCAGTTGATCTTGTTAGATTATTTGATAATTTGGTTGTAGATCTTGTTTGATCTTGCCCTGTTTGTGCAAAACCTTAGATTTTAAATTCATAAGCATGTGAGTAGATCCTATGTTGATTGATTGAGTGAGCCCCTGCCATGCCATCTTTAAAATGCATGGAGTGTGGTAAAAATATCATACTTTTAAAATATATAATTCTAATGATAATCTTGTTGAGTGCCGACCTCCTTGGGTGTCAAAAATTCTAGTATTTTGTAGAAAAGTTTTCAATTGGGGTATAAATGGATCGTTCAAGAATTATCTTGTATAACTCCCCGAATCTCGGGACGAGATTCTTTTTAAGGGGGGAAGGTCTGTAACACCCCAAAATTTGGATCCCGAATTTAGTGGTGTTTTCCCCACACCCGAAAAACTTTTCCCTCGTATCTCAAAATTTATTTTTGCCCTCAGGTGCTAGATGATGCCCTCGTGATCTTTTTTCTCTAAAATAATTCCAGGAAATCTCCGGTGATTTCTTTGCCACTCCGAAAACCTCCGCTAGGGTTTTTCCTAAAAACCTCATAGCCTAAATATTTCCTGCAAGTGTTGTTTAGGGAATTGTTTCCCCGAACTTCTCCTCTCCATCACTCCTCACAAAACCAGAAGATGTATCTCATGCCATTGCCTACACCCACCAAGGTGACATGATTATTTTGAGCCACCTATCCACCACTCCTTCTTACACCCACTAATAACCACAAAATATCTTCATGCCAACTCAACACCTGGATGACCCAAGAGCCATGTGAATTCCTCACATGGGATAAATATCCCAACCAGCCTTATCCTTCTCTAGTCTTTTATCAAATAAAATCCCCCACCTAGTTGTTGGGGTAACATAAGTGCCATGCCCAAATTGTACCCACATTCTTGGAGTGATGCAAGTGTCCCCTTGGGTGCATTCTTTCTGCATGTTTGGTTGTGAGACACCACCTACTCCCTGGTCTCTCTTATAGCTCCTAGGTGATTTGCATGCACCTAAAACCCCATGCTCTAAATCCTATCAAGACATGATCATGACACAAACCCCTTTTGGTTTTTTTTTTTTCGAACAACCTACCTAGGGTGCACCATTTGACCTCAAAGCCCAGAAACCATCTCCCCACATACAAACCTAACCACTGGAATTTTTCTGGATTTTTTTTTAAATTGAAAAGTTCATTGAGGCATTTCGTCGAACACCTTGTGAGCATAGTTTATATCCAATTTTGCTTTGCGTAACCTAAGCTTGCTTAAGGCCGTGGTCGGTGCCTAATCCTGCCCCAGCGTGTTCCGCGTGCTCCACTGCTCAGCCAGCTCGCCGTTCTTATCCTCTCCACCATTTTCTGTAGCCGGAGGTCGTCATCGATGACCTCAAGCCACCATTGATGGCCGAGCTGCCTCCCTCCTCTCCTTGGCTATAAAAGCACCCCAAGCCCCCCCCTCTGGTTGCACACCACCGCTCACAGCACTCACTCCCTCCCTCCAGGCCTCTCTCGTTCGAGTTCCTCGAAGGAACGAGCTCGCAGCAGCTCTGCGAAGCTCCAATGGCCGAAACCCTAAAAGCTCGGGTAGCGAGCTCCACGACCCCCTCTGCCGTAGGAAACAGCACCGACGGGTGCGGTGTAGCAAGAGGGTTCCATTCCCACCGTTTTCGTAGCCCCTAGCCCACCCCAGCGCCGCCGCCGACCGCCACCCGAGGTCACCGCCATGGCCGCGCTCGGCCAAGCTCACGGGCACCAGCGCCCTGGCCCTTCCTTTTCCACCTAAGGCCGTCCCCGGGCGCGGTGGGCCACGGCGTGCCCATCCCCGCCGTCTCCCGGCCTCCCGGCATCCTCCCCGGCCTGTCCCCGGCCGGCTCCCGTCCTTCCAGTACGTAGGCGCCAGCAGGAAGACGACCAGCACGGTCGTTTCTTTTTTTCTCTCCTCCGAAACGTTTCTGCGAAACGTTTTTTTTCGGCCCAGCCCATGAGGCAGCAGCACAGCAGCCAGCAGGCCAGCAGCAGACCGAGCGGCCCACCAGCGGCCTGCCCCACGCTGGGGCTGGCGCGCGTGTGCGGCGCGCAGCGGCCCGTTTACGGCCCGTGCAGTTTTTTTTTCGCGCGGACCTTTTTCTTTTCCCTGCTGGACCAATCTTCAAATGGCCACAACTTTTGAACCGTAAGTCCGTTTTCGGCGATTCAAATTTCTAAATCTTCGTCTCGATGAGCTCTTTCCGGTGGTACTGATATCCTCTCGTTCCAAGATACTTCTTTGAGGTGCCCTTTTGTACGTGCATTCCGGAGTCCGTGGAACGGGGCTAGCGCTGCCCTACGCCGCGGAACCAACCCGACCATTCCAAGCCCAGCGGATCCCCGTCTTCGAAGGCAAGCTAACCCCTTGCTTGAGCCCTCCTGCAATGCTTGTTTGTTTGATTGCTTAATACCATGCCGGGTGTTATGTCTGTCTTCCGTTATATTGTTATGTCTGTCTGCTATTATCGTTGCATGTCTGTATGTTGTCCACATGAGCCTTGTATTGTTGTATGTCTATCATGTTGCATTGTAATTATTGCACTACTGTATAACTGCTTATCTGTGCAACACTCACATTCCCGAGACAATGGCCGGGTCTCCCGCCTCAGTCAAAGGAATGGGGGATTTATTACAACTGTGCGTCTCGCGTTTGCGGGGCTTTGTTTGGTTCTTTCCTCTTCGCCGAGGTGAGGAGCGGACGAATGTCGTCTTATGATCCTCGGGGTTGGGGGCATTCGCCAAAAGAGTTAGTTGCCTTGTCCCCTCCGTCAAATATGGTTGGCATAGACCAACCGGACTGCGACGCTGGGGAGCTGACTTTTCCGTGGTTCTTTTGCCGAGATTGCTGACACCACGTCAGGGTAATCCTCGAGTGGAATGGATGCTCTCTTTCTTATGATTGCTTTTCGGTTCATTTTGGAGACTATATGCCCAAATCCCCACTTCCTGGTCAACGGTCGGACGGTAACGCCGCCAAAGACTTGCGCGTGGAGGAACGGAAGCGTAACAGACTCCGCAAACCAACTTTGTGATTGATTTACGGTGACACCGGCCGGGTCTCCCGCCACCGTCATCCGTTTGAAATATTATGCTATTAGTCTGTGAACACTAACCCCCGAGTGACACCGGCCGGGTTGCCCGCCACAGTCACCCGGGTATTATTATTATCGTTATGTTGTTATCTATGCATGCAAGTATTATGTTGCTAATGCCTTGTTGTTGTTGATATATGATATTGATATCGTGATTATTATGCTGGACTAATCCCCTGTTGTTTGGACTTGTTGTGATGAACTTGATTAAATGAAACACCCCTCCAAACTTCGATAGGGTCAGTCCATAGTGCCACTAATCTGAACATTGAACGCACTGCCCCTGTCGCTCACATGGGCGGGCCTTGACCTACGTAATCCTATCGAGCCTCCTTTGATGCCACCCTTTTGGCAAGTCTAGTCGGTTACCATAGTTGGTCGGGGCTAGCCTTGCGAAGGTTCCGGAGCTAGGCGTTGCCCATAGTTGGGGAGCGTGCCGGATTCACTTCTGCATAAGGCATAGAGTTATGTCGGTGGCTATACAGGGAGTGTCTTGGTAGCGTGAACGGTCAGGTGAGTGTATCTTGCTGAGTTCGCCTTAAGGATGTGTCCTAAAGTATCGGCTCAGTGTGGTGCCCTCGGGTGGGTGGTATCTGCAACCTCTCGAGAGTGTCAAATCTGGATGTCTAGCCTCGTTCCAAGGTTATGGAACAACAGTTCAGTGTCGGTCACACTATTGTCTTTGTCGAGTCAGGAGGTTAAACATAAGTTCTGTTTGAAAGAAAGATGAACAACCTGATTTCACTAAGTGAACAATAAGTTGATACAGGGAATGTTACTCGAGATGTGATTGTGAACCAAGTTTAGGGATGGCGGTGTGATGCGTTGGGAAGCCTATAGTTAGGCCAGAGCCCACATCAACCGTGCATGCCCAGAGTTGAAAGATGAGGCCAGTGGGCCTAGCAGTGATCACAGGTGATGTTGTGTATTATTTGGTACCCACTTGGTATCCCCGTTTTCTCGTCACAGGTAAGCTCGTTGTATGATTGCCGGTGCACGATCCAACCCCACCTGGCTTGGACTCTGTACTGGTGATACCCCCGTTGCTTGCTTATGACTTGTCTGGTTGTCAATGCCATGCTACTGTCATGTCATGTACCTAGAGTAGGCCATGCCATGTTGTAGGATTTTTTTTATTTCCAGTGTATACCTTGTTTCATGATTGCTGGATTGTTTGTGGTGAGGGGCGATACTTGCTGAGTGCATAATAATGTACTCACGGGCCTTGTGATTGTGGCCAGGTTTTGTCGAGGATTCATCTTCCACCTTAGTAAGGATTTGAAGCAAGAGCGTGCTAGGATCAGTCGCCCAGCCAGAACCTGTGGAGTGGAGCCGCTCCAAGCCGTAGCCTCTCATATGTCTTCCGCTGCCAGTTAAAACTCTGTATCGTGCCATGCTGGGATTGATATTTTGTCATTCCTTGATGGCCTTGTAAACCATTTGTAGCACTGATGTGCCTGATTGTGTAATGATTTCCATTATGTTACACTGTTGTGACGTGCGGCCAGTTATCTTGGGATGGCGCACGGGACGACTGCCTCTCTGGCAAGATGTGCCAGGGAGGGGTGTCACAATTTAACCCTTTGTCTAAGTTTACACAGGTTCGACAAACGATTCCATGTCGTTCATGCCTTAAAGAGAAGAAGAAGGAGTGGCAACTTGCCATGGGCGGTAGTATCGCTGCGCAAGCGGCGGTAGTACCGCTGGCTCCTGAACAGCGGTAGTGCCGCCCACACTACCGCATAAAACGAGCTCGGTGTTCATTACCGGCAGTACCACTCCGCGCACGGCGGTAGTACCGCTGGTCCCGTGCTCGGCGCAGCGCACCAGCGGTAGTTCCGCTCCTACTTCCGCATAAAAACGTTTCGGTGCTCAATACCGGCAGTACCGCCGCGACGGCGGCAGTACCGCTTGTGCGGGTTCGGGAAGACGAAGATCAGGGCATTGACCGCCCAAATGAAGGCTCCCGCACCAGCGGTAGTACCGCCCGTTCAGCAGCGGCAGTACCGCTAGTGCGAGAAAGATGCTCCCCAACGGCCAGAATTTATTGAAGGGTATTTATAGCCCTTCACCTACCTTGGGACATTTGAGCTACACGAAAATATCTTTCCCATTGTTGAAAAGCTTCAACCTTCAAGATCCCCCACTCCTCTCACCCTATCGCTTCGATACTTTGAGGAGTGCCCGAGGATGTCCAGATCTACGACTCCACCGATGGAATTTCAGATCCATCCATCCTTTGTGCTACTTGCTCTCTTGGGGTTGCTTGTAACCCTAGGAGACCTTTGTGAGTTTCGGAAGCCTCAACTTGTTGCGAGGCGGTCCGGGATATTGTTGGGAGGCTCCAACTCATTGTGGAGTTCCCCGACCTTTGTGTACCGGCTTGGTCAACGCCATCAAGGTGACCTCATAGTGGATGAGCCGAACCCTCGCGGGTAAAGCTCACAGAGAATAGAGTGAGCACATCCGTGCTATTGGAGTGCCTAGGCGGCTCCACACTCCCCCAACGTAGACGTACTTCCCTTGGGAAGGAACTACGGGAAACATCTCCGTGTCTCCACCTTGCGGTTATTTTTATCCTTTACTTGTTGCTTTCGCTATGATATTTACCTTGCTTGTATCACATAGGTTGCTATCATCTAGTGCACATCTAGTCAAGCTTGTTATACTTTGCTCAAGCCCTAATTAATCGAAAAAGAATTAAAATTCGGTAGTCGCCTAATCACCCCCCTCTAGTCGACATATCGATCTTTCAGTCGGCGAGTAATTTGGGCGCTCTGATGCGGCAACGGGGATTGCGCATATGTGGCTCGTCTTTGATTTGGAGGCGATTTAGGGTGGCTCCTCGGAGCCGGGTTGAGGCCCTGGATGGTGGGAGCCACGTTGGTCGACGAGAGAGCCCGTGGTTTAGGTGTTGTCCGGTGGCCACGATCCTGTGGATGGCTTGGGGATTGGCAAGCGACGTACCGTGTCAGTGAGGCAGGTGCCGTTTGGCAGCATTCCACGCCCTATGTGGGAGGCGAAGAGATCATGTCGAGGAGAAACTCTCGCCCGTGGTCGTCGGCGATGTCCACGGACGCCATTCCCTCCTCGAAGACGTCGTTGCGGCTTCTCTCGGCTCTCCTACATGTTCCAGGTGAAAACCTAAAATCCTCGGATCGGGCAGGTGCTCTAGCGTCGTGATCTTCTTAAAGACATGTCTTAAAGTTAGCGTGTGTCTCTCCGGAATGGCAAACAACGGAAAAAAATCATAAGAGACAACGCAGACAAACGTCTCTACACGTCAACAAATTGCTGACGTC
Source organism: Poa pratensis (assembly GCA_947311845.1). Lineage (NCBI taxonomy): Eukaryota > Viridiplantae > Streptophyta > Magnoliopsida > Poales > Poaceae > Poa > Poa pratensis. The sequence continues at coordinate 39,589,341 of CAMZMU010000065.1, forward strand.
GGTGACGACTCGGCAGCAGCCCCGGGATGAAGCCCGGACCCAGACCTGACCCACCGGGAGACAGCGCCACGCGTCAGCAAAAATCCCCGCAGAGCTTAGAGCATCTCCAACAACCGCGCTAAACGCAGCGCGCGCTGGAAATAACGGCAATGTAGCGTGCGCGGGGTAAAATCCGAAGCTCCAGCAGCCGCAGTATAACCGCGCGCGGTAAATAGGCGCCAGCGTGCGGGCCATTGCGGCATCCCACGCGGTTTATTTCGGGCGCCCGCTCGAGCGCGCGGGGCAACGAAACAATTCACGCGAACTCCACCAACCGCTCAGCTTAAACCTCCAATCGCGTCGCCCTCGCCCGCTACCTGGCCGCCGCTAGCGAAATCACGCCGCTGCCAGCAATGGAAGGCCAACATGGTTTCACTGAGATCCCCCCAACCCCTCCGTACACCCGTGATACATCTCAAACGTATCTATAATATTTGATGTTCCATGTTGATATTATACCAATTGTTACATGTTTTATACACACTTCATAGCATTTTTATACATTTTCTGGGACTAACCTATTAACAAGATGCCACAGTGTCAGTTCCTGTTTTCTGCTGTTTTTGTATTCCAGAAAAGCTATTAAGAAAATATTCTCGGAATTGGACGAAAATCAACGTGCCCCAGTTTTTCACCGACACAACCACGGAGTCCAAAGGGGAGACGAAGAGGAGCCACGAGGCGGCCACGCCAGGCCTGGGCGCGGGCCCACCTCTGGCCGCGCCCTAGGGTGGCGTGGGCCCTCGGGTGCCCTCCGACGCTGCTCTTTCCTCTCTATATTCCTCCGTCCAGAAAACCCTAAATACCCGAGCCATATTCCACGAAAAGTTCCAGAGCCACCGCCGTCAGCAACCCTAGCTCGGGAGGGTTCTGAAGCTCTTCCCGGCACCCTGCCGGAGAGGGGAATCATCACCGGAGGGCTCTATATCGCCATGCCTGCCTCCGGAGTGATGCGTGAGTAGTTCGACTACGGGTGCATAGCAGTAGCTAGATGGTTGTCTCTCCACCTTGTGCCATCAAGTTTAGATCTTGTGAGCTGCCTATCATGATCAAGATCATCTTATTGTAATGCTACATGTTGTGTTTGCTGGGATCCGATGAATATTGATACTATGATCAAGTTGATTATCAATATATCTTTATATATTATTTATGATCTTGCATGCTCTCCGTTACTAGTAGATGATTTTGCCAAGTAGATGCTTGTAACTCCAAGAGGGAGTATTTATGCTAGATAGTGGGTTCATGCCTCCAGTAATCTGGACGAGTGACAGCAACGTCTAAGATTCTGGATGTGCTGTTGCCACTAGGGATAACACAACAATACTTTGTGTACGGTCATTTGTGTTGTTTACATTACGCGCTTTACTTAATGCAATAATCTGTTGTTTGCAACTTAATACCAACGGGGGACACGGATGTTAACCTGGCGGTGGATTATTAGTCATAGATGCAGTTGGATAACGGTCTATGTATCTTGTCGTAATGCCCAATTAAATCTCATAGTAATCATCTTGTCATATATATGCATTGTCATGCGCTCACTATTTTATCAATTGCCCAGCTGTAATTCGTTTATCCAGCATGTTAGTTATCTTTTATGGAGAGACACCACTAGTGAACTGTGGACCCCGGTCCATTCTTTTACACTGATAAAACCACCAACTGCAATCATTGTTCTCTTTTACTTTCTGCAATTAAATACTGTTTTCCACACCATACGTTTAATCATTTGTTTTCAGCAAGCCGGGAAGATTGACAACCTTCCTGTTTCGTTGGGGCAAAGTAGTTTGATTGTGTTGTGTGCAGGTTCCATGTCAGTTATCGAGTAACGGCGCTGCTGACAACCTTCTGAAGTACTCCTAACTCCTCCTGGATTGATAACCTTGGTTTCTTAACTGAGGGAAATTTGCTGCTGCACTACATTATACCTTCCTCTTGGGGTCTCCCAACGAACGTGTGTTCTCACGTCAGCAAGCCTTTTTCTGGCGCCGTTGCCGGGGAGTTAGAAGACTTCTGCAAGGGGAGTCTCATGCTTCTAATCTCTTTACTTTGTTTTTGTCTTGCTTAGTTCATTTTTATTTTATCTTGTTTACTTTTAAATATCAAAAACACAAAAAAATTAGTTTCTTGCATCTAGTTTATTTTCAGTTTGTTTTCCGCTTAGTTATCATGTCTAGCCCTGCTCCTTTTACTGTTGTACCCCATGTAGGAGAAATTATCATGTTTGAACAAAAAAATGGGGAGCCCTTTAAAAAGGCTTGGGGGAGAATGTTGGAATTGCACAAGAAAGTGCAACCTAAGATGGATTTGGGAGTCCTCATAAAAAATTTCTACTATGGTTTATTTTCCCTATATCAGAATGCTCTAGATGTTATGGTAGGAGAAACTTTCTCTGAATACGATGCAGCAAAAGCTTATAAAATTTTGAATGGATTGTCAATTTTTCCCATGATAGATGAAACTGGGATGTTCACCAAGCTAGAGAAAATAGAGAAGTCACTTAATGAATTAAATTTGAGCCACAACCATAAGGAACAACCCCTAGTCGAGTTAAAGAACGATTGGGAACCATTCATTGAGATAAGTATTGGTAGTGAAAAATTTCGTGCCTACTGTGATCTTGGTTCTACAATGTCCATCATGCCTAAAATGGTTGATGATTTGTTAAATTTTGATAGTATGGTTGATTACCCTGTTTTTCATTTTCATGCTGATGGGACGATCACAAAAAGTATAGGGATTATTAATGATGTTAAAGTTACTATTCAAAGTAAGACCATCCCTGCGAATTTCATGATTCTTGCAAAATCTCCTAATAATATTGTTCTGGGAAGGTCCTTTTTAAAGAGTAATGAAGGATTTATCAATGCAAGGTATGGGTTTATGAAGTTCAATGCTCCTATTAATCGAAGGTTTTTCTTCCCAATAAAGAAAGATGATCCCACTGAAAGGTTGGGAGATTTCAATGTCTTTGGTAATACTTGATGCATGCTATGTGCCTAGCTAAAAGGCGTTAAAGAAAATTGCTTATGGGAGGCAACCCATTATTTTTATTTCTGTCATTTTTTTTCTTTTATTTGAGTCAAGGAACTTGTTTACTTCTGTAACAACTCCTTTGTATCTTTACTTTCTCGTATTGTTGTGCCAAGAAAAGTCTCTAATGATAAGACGATGCTAGATTTTGATTGCTGCGCAGAAACAGATTTTTGCTGTTCATTGTACGAAATTCCTAAATTCATAGAAATGTGATTTAAATCTGCAAATTTCTGTGCGTAATCCTGATATATGTACGCATCTTTCGTTCAACGTTTTTCGATCTGAGCAACGTAACTGCCTCAGAAAAATTCGTCTTTACGGACTGTTTTGGTTTAGACAGATTATGTCTTTTATTTTGCATTCTCTCTTTTACAAGTGTTAAGTGAGATTCATTTTTGGGTGGAAGAGCTTCACATAAGGCTAGTAACAGTAGTTAATGTTTAAAATAATGGTCATGTTTGCGTCCTTACAGAACATGTGAGTTTTTGATTTGATGCACTAACCCTCTAATGAGAATTACGTTGAGTTTGGTGTGATGGAAGTTTTCAAGGGTCAAGAGAGAAGAGTGATATAATAGGATCAAGAAGAGTGAAGAGCTTAAGCTTGGAGAGGCTCCCATGGATCTCCCCAGCATATTTCAAGAAGACTCAAGCGTCTAAGCTTGGGGATGCCCAAGGCATCCCCTTCTTCATCGGCAAAATTATCAGGTCATCTCTAGTGAAACTATATTTTAATTCGTTCACATCATATGTGCTATTCTTGGAGCATCTGTGTGCTTTTATTTTCAGTTTGTTTTGTTTTATTTTCTGATCGGATCATAGCATTCTTGTTTGGGAGAGAGACACGCTCCGCTTTTTCATTTGATTACTCCTATTCTTCACTTATACTTGTTGAGTATTCCCATCTAGCGCTGTTAAGCTTTTATCTCTTGTTTTCATGTATCTCTTGTTCAGAGCTATTAGTTCTTTTAAAGAAAGTACTCTCTTGCTTCACTTATACTTGTTTTGAGAGTTATTTAAATAAACTGATTGGTGTTTGGTTGGAACAGAAAATGTTGCATGTGGTAAATGGTATAATGAAAAAGACTTGAATACTCTTGTAAATCACTATCTTGGATAATTTGATATTTGCCAATTGTTTTGAGTTACCAAGTAGGTCCACGTCAGTGCATTTGAGCATTCAAAAGCTACTCTCGAATAATGCATACATCTAGGGGAGCTCCGTCCATATTTTCTAAAAACCGTTTTGTGGCAAATTATTGTATTGTCATCAACCACCAAAAAGGGGGAGATTGAAAGAGCATTGTTGCCCTTAATCTTGTTTTGGTGATTGATCACAATGCAATAATAGCATTTAACCCTTTGTCTAAGTTTACACAGGTTCTACAAACGATTCTATGTCGTTCATGCCTTAAAGAGAAGAAGAAGGAGTGGCAACTTGCCATGGGCGGTAGTACCGCTGCGCAAGCGGCGGTAGTACCGCTGGCTCCTGAGCGATACGCTAACAGCGGTAGTGCCGCCCGCACTACCGCATAAAACGAGCTCGGTGTTCATTACCGGCAGTACCGCTCCGCGCACGGCGGTAGTACCGCTGGTCCCGTGCTGGGCGCAGCGCACCAGTGGTAGTTCCGCTCCTACTTTCGCATAAAAACGTTTCGGTGCTCAATACCGGCAGTACCGCCACGACGGCGGCAGTACCGCTTGTGCGGGTTCGGGAAGACAAAGACCAGGGCATTGACCGCCCAAATGAAGGCTCCCGCACCAGCGGTAGTACCGCCCGTTCAGCAGCGGCAGTACCGCTAGTGCGGGAAAGATGCTCCCCAACGGCCAGAATTTATTGAAGGGTATTTATAGCCCTTCACCTACCTTGGCACATTTGAGCTACACGAAAATATCTTTCCCATTGTTGAAAAGCTTCAACCTTCGAGATCTCCCACTCCTCTCACCCTATCGCTTCGATACTTTGAGGAGTGCCCGAGGAGGTCCAGATCTACGACTCCGCCGAAGGAATTTCAGATCCATCCATCCTTTGTGCTACTTGCTCTCTTGGGGTTGCTTGTAACCCTAGGAGACCTTTGTGAGTTTCGGAAGCCTCAACTTGTTGCGAGGCGGTCCGGGACATTGTTGGGAGGCTCCAACTCATTGTGGAGTTCCCCGACCTTTGTGTACCGGCTTGGTCAACGCCATCAAGGTGACCTCATAGTGGATGAGCCGAACCCTCACGGGTAAAGCTCACGGAGAATAGAGTGAGCACATCCGTGCTATTGGAGTGCCTAGGCGGCTCCACACTCCTCCAACGTAGACGCCCTTGGGAAGGAACTACGGGAAACATCTCCATGTCTCCACCTTGCGGTTATTTCTATCCTTTACTTGTTGCTTCCGCTACGATATTTACCTTGCTTGTATCACATAGGTTGCTATCATCTAGTGCACATCTAGTCAACCTTGTTATACTTTGCTCAAGCCCTAATTAATCGAAAAAGAATTAAAATTTGGTAGTCGCCTAATCACCCCCCCTCTAGTCGACATATCGATCTTTCAGTCGGCGAGTAATTTGGACGCTCTGATGCGGCAACGGGGATGGCCGGTTGCGCATATGTGGCTCGTCTTTGATTTGGAGGCTATTTAGGGTGGCTCCTCGGAACTGGGCTGAGGCCCTGGATGGTGGGAGCCACGGTGGTCGACGAGAGAGCCTGTGGTTTAGGTGTTGTCCGGTGGCCACGATCGTGTGGATGGCTTGGGGATTGGCAAGTGACGTACCGTGTCAGTGAGGCGGGTGCCGTTTGGAAGCATTCCACGCCCTATCTGGGAGGCGAAGAGATCATGTCGAGGAGAAAATCTCGCCCGTGGTCGTCGGCGATGTCCACGGACGCCATCCCCTCCTCGAAGACGTCGTTGCGGCTTCTCTCGGCTCTCCTACATGTTCCAATTGAAAACCTAAAATTCTCGGATCGGGCAGGTGCTCTAGCGTCGTGATCTTCTTAAAGACATGTCTTAAAGTTAGCGTGTATCTCTCTGGAATGGAAAACAACGGAAAAAATCATAAGAGACAACGCAGACAAATGTCTCTACACGTCAACAAATTGTTGACGTCGGCGACGACTCGGCAGCAGCCCCCGGGATGAAGACCCGACCCAGACCTGACCCACCGGGAGACAGCGCCACGCGTCAGCAAAAATCCCCGCGGAACTTAGAGCATCTCCAACAACCGCGCCACGTGCGCGGTAAATAGGCGCCAGCGCGCGGGACATTGCGGCATCCCACGCGGTTTATTTCGAGCGCCCGCTCGAGCGCGCGGGGCAACGAAACAATTCGCGCGAACTCCACCAACCGCTCAGCTGAAACCTCCAATCGCGTCGCCATCGCCCGCTACCTGGCCGCGGCCGGCAAAATCACGCCGCCGCCAGCAATGGAAGGCCAACACGGCTTCACTGAGATCCCCCCAACCCCTCCGTACACCCGTGATACGTCTCAAACCTATCTATAATTTTTGATGTTCCATTTTGATATTATACCAATTGTTACATGTTTTATACACACTTCATAGCATTTTTATACATTTTCTGGGACTAACCTATTAACAAGATGCCACAGTGTCAGTTCCTGTTTTCTGCTGTTTTTGTATTCCAGAAAAGCTATTAAGTAAATATTCTCGAAATTGGATGAAAATCAACGTGCCCCAGTTTTTCACCGACACAACCACGGAGTCCAAAGGGGAGACGAAGAGGAGCCACGAGGCGGCCACGCCAGGCCTGGGCGCGGGCCCACCTCTGGCCGCGCCCTAGGGTGGCGTGGGCCCCTCGGGTGCCCTCCGACGCCGCCCTTTTGCCTATATATTCCTCCCGTCCAGAAAACCCTAAATACCCGAGCCATATTCCACGAAAAGTTCTAGAGCCGCCGCCGTCGTCAACCCTAGCTCGGGAGGGTTCTGAATCTCTTCCCGGCACCCTGACGGAGAGGGGAATCATCACCGGAGGGCTCTACATCGCCATGCCTGCCTCCGGAGTGATGCGTGAGTAGTTCATCCTTGGACTACAGGTCCATCGCAGTAGCTAGATGGTTGTCTCTCCACCTTGTGCCATCATGTTTAGATCTTGTGAGCTGCCTATCATGATCAAGATCATCTTATTGTAATGCTACATGTTGTGTTTGCTGGGATCCGATGAATATTGATACTATGAACAAGTTGATTATCAATCTATCTTTATATGTTATTTATGATCTTGCATGCTCTCCGTTACTAGTAGATGCTTTGGCCAAGTAGATGCTTGTAACTCCAAGAGGGAGTATTTATGCTTGATAGTGGGTTCATGCCTCCAGTAATCTGGGCGAGTGACAGCAACGTCTAAGATTGTGAATGTGCTGTTGCCACTAGGGATAACACAACAATACTTTGTCTACGGTCATTTGTGTTGTTTACATTACATGCTTTACTTAATGCAATAATCTGTTGTTTGCAACTTAATACCAACGGGGGACACGGATGTTAACCTGGCGGTGGATTATTAGTCATAGATGCAGTTGGATAACGGTCTATGGGTCTGTTTGTTTGGGCTGCAGCTTTTGAGAAGCAGCTGTAGCTGTTGAGCTGTGAGAAGCAGCTGCTGGAAGCAGAGATTTGATGTTTGGCAGGAGTGCTGTTGGCAGCTGTTGCTGTTGGTTTTCTGTGTGAAATGTTTGGAATGCCCCTGAGTGCTGAAGAAGTTAAATAAGTGTTGATTTGAAGCGAAACAATTGTTTTTGACTTATTTAATTTATTATTATGATGTTTAGGTAGCAAAATCATCTCAGTTTCTCTATATAAGTGCTGATTTGAAGCGAAACTGTTGTTTTTAACTCATTTTATTCATAATTATGATATTTAAGATCTAAAAAAAAGTTATATTCAGTATAAAATCTAACTTGGTGAAGTTTGGAGCGAGAAGAAACTGGACCAAACCATGAACTGGTTAAACAAGGAGACACCATTCATATATGTCCACCGAAACGAACTGTTACCATGTGAAAGTTGTTGGAAATGGTGAGATATCTACTCGTGAAATAAAATTTCAAACGGTCGACCGAATGCGACAAATTCGTCTAAAAAAGATACCAACTTCGGCACAAAATTAAGAAGTTACAGTCCACGGAACATGGAACCGATCACGGGAATGGAACCTACTTATCGACATGAAGATGTTTCATGTACAGAATATTTCGAATCAATGTATATTTCAAAATTATCAACACGTACCTACTCATGTTTCCAATCTACCCGTACAGGTACAGCATGCAAAGCGAGACTCCTACAGGTAGGCCACTGCGTACAGGTACGTGCGCGTGAGCCAAAGTCAAGGAAAGACACAGTTGGGCTCACGGTGCGTACAGGTACGTGCGCGTGAGCCAAAGTCAAGGAAAGACACAGTTGGGCTCACGGTGGTAGTCTCCTTGTAATTTCAAGCAACGAAGTGGGCACTAGGGAATAACGATTCGAGAATTGAGTCGGAAGCTGCGGGAAGCTGCCCTTGCGCTGCTTCGCTCGAGTTCCCTCACGCAGTGTTATTTCCTTCCGCGCTTCTTCCCAGCGCTTTACAGTTTTGAGCTGTTTGTTTCAGCTACAACTTCTGAAACCAAAAGCTGAAGCTACCGCTCAAACAAACAGCCCCTATGTATCTTGTCGTAATGCCCAATTAAATCTCATAGTAATCATCTTGTCATATATATGCATTATCATGCGCTCACTATTTTATCAATTGCCCAGCTGTAATTCGTTTACCCAGCATGTTAGTTATCTTTTATGGAGAGACACCACTAGTGAACTGTGGACCCTGGTCCATTCTTTTACACTGATAAAACCACCAACTGCAATCATTGTTCTCTTTTACTTTCTGCAATTAAATATTATTTTCCACACCATACGTTTAATCCTTTGTTTTCAGCAAGCCGGGACGATTGACAACCTTCCTGTTTCGTTGGGGCAAAGTAGTTTGATTGTGTTGTGTGTAGGTTCCACGTCAGTTATCGAGTAATGGCGCCGCTGACAACCTTCTGAAGTACTCCTAACTCCTCCTGGATTGATAACCTTGGTTTCTTAACTGAGGGAAATTTGCTGCTGCACTACATTATACCTTCCTCTTGGGGTCTCCCAACGAACGTGTGTTCTCACGTCAGTAACCCCCGACCCCTCTCTGGCCGGCGCCACCGCAAACCCTAGCGTGGGGCTCAGCACCGGTTCCTCCGGCGCCCCACCAGCTCCTATCGCGCGCGGCATCTTCGTCGCGCCGCGGACGCACTTGCCGGGCGGCGGCCTCGCGCAGCAGTCTGCGGCGAGGCAGCGGAACGTCGGCTCGAAGTGGCCGGTGGCGGTGACCGCAGCGCAAAAGTCCATCGCACCCAAGCGGCGTTTGAAGGGTTCGAACGTGCGTCCGGCAGCGCCGGCGGCAACTCAGCCGGCTCCTCCGCCGCCTCCTCCTCCTCAGCGGCTCCTCCGCCGCAATTTGATGCGCCGGCGAGCCATGCCAACATGGTGTTTGAGGAAATGCCTAGTAGTTATGAAGTTTCCTTTTTTTGTGTGTTTTTGTTGCTCAATTGAGGTAGATTGATATAGTTCGAAGATGTCGATGATGATGGTGAGGGTATAGTCGAAGCACCGAAAGGAAGAGCGTCGAACTACACCACCGTGGAAGACATTTTGCTATGCAATACATGGTTGAGTGTGTCCATGGATGCCGCCATTGCAACGGACTAAATCAAAGATGCATATTGGTTTAGGATGAAGGAGCACTTTGATGCTCGCAACACCACCGGAATTGAACGCTCCGATAGATCTCTTCGGTCCCGGTGGTCGTTGATTAGCGGCGATTGCATGAAATGGGGATCGGCATTGTTGGCGGTTGATAGGATAAATCCAAGTGGAACTAATGACAAGGATATGGTAACTCCATTTTTCTATTATGTTGTACTCATTATTGTGTTGCACTCACTTGTTTGTTGTATAACTTGTTCTTTATGTTGGTGTAGCTTGACATTGCACAAAAAATGTTCCGGGGAGAGCCCATGAAGAACAAGAAAGGGAAGGTCAAGCAAGGGAGAGCATTTATGTTGTACCATTGCTACGACGTCTTGAAGAATCAAGAGAAATGGAGGTTTCGTGATGGCGTAGAGGCGCCACCGAATGCCAATACTACCAATGATGGTGTCCTCGTACATGATGAGGAGGAGGTATCAAGTGATGGTGGGAAGAGAAGCCCTACTCCAAACTCGGTTGCCTACTCCAAGCCACAAAGACCAATTGGCGGTAAACAAGCAAAAGAAAAGAAGAAGAAGGGAGTTGATGATGAGATAAAAATTGCAATGGATAGTCTTGTGAAAGCAAGAAAGGATGCATTGGAGGAGAAGAAGTTGGCAAGGAGTCAAGAGGCGGCGACCGAGGCTAGAAGATTGGCTTTGGAGGAGAAGAAGTTGCAAATGGAGGAGCAATGAAGACTAGCCGAAGAAGAGAAGTACCTCTTCTTTATGGACACATCTAAATTTGATGACAAGCAAAAGGAGTATCTCAACCTTTGCCGTGATCATCTAATGGCCCAAAAAAAATGATGATGATGGGAGCAATGGGAGGCATGGCCGGCATGGGAGGGATGGGAGCAATGCCCGGCATGGGAGGGATGGGAGCAATGTCCGGCATGGGAGGGATGGGAGCAATGGGAGCCATGGCCGGCATGGGAGGGATGGGAGCAATGCCCGGCATGGCCGGCATGGGAGGGATGGGAGCAATGTCCGGCATGGGAGGGATGGGAGCAATGGGAGCCATGGCCGGCATGGGAGGGATGGGAGCAATGCCCGGCATGGCCGGCATGGGAGGGATGGGAGCAATGTCCGGCATGGGAGCAATGCCCGGCATGGCCGGCATGGGAGTGATGGGAGCTATGGCCGGCATTGGAGGAATGCCCGGCATGGGAGGAGGCATAGGAGACATTGGAGGAGGCTTGGGAGGAGGCATGACATTTGGTTCTCTCATGGGAGGCATGGGAGCACCTACCGGCGCAATGGCGGCCATGGGAGGAGGCATGAGTTTTGGTGCTCTCATGGGAGGCATGGGAGCACCTACTGGCGCAATGGGAGGGATGAGTACACCTCCGTCTTCCGGTGTGCCACCGAATCCTACATATGGTGCCTTTGGAGATAGTTCGAACACCGTCCCAAATTCGAACGATGCGGAAGAAGGCGATGTTGACGAAGAAGAGGAGGAAGAAGAGGAGGAAAAAGAGGAGGCATGAAGATAGTTGTTTGTGTGATCTTTATTTGTCTCAAAACTTGCTAGTTCTTTGATCATTTTGAACTATGTCATGAACTTGATGCATTATTTAGTCGTTTTAAACTATGTCGTGATTTGAAATATGCTATATTTGAGATCATTTTGGCATGACATAGTTGTTTGATGGTGAACTTGTGTTGTTCCTCGCCGGCTGGGCGCGCGCGCTGAATTCTCCCGCACCTGCTAGAGCGCCACATCCGCGCGCTAAATTATCCCGCGTCTGCTGGATCACCAACCCTCTGGCGCGCGCGAAAACGCTAATTCAGCGCCGGAAAACTTTTTTAGCGCGCGGCGCGGTAGCGCGGCTGTTGGAGATTCTCTGAAAATCGGAGAAAAATGGTAACCCACGAGTCTTGGTAGCAAAACAGATACTGTAGTTTCGTTAGTACGGGTGTGGTAATTCCTGAAGGGCACGACACGTATTTAGTGGTGGTGAGAATTCTAAAAATGAAAAAGTTCAGAGAAACTCCTTAGTTACGCAACCTATCACCCATCTGTAGTTTCTTTACCGTTCCCCGTCCTTACAAAATCAGGCCGTCCTCGAGAGCATAGTGCTGCCGCCGCCGCCGCCGCAGTGGGCTGCTCCGAGCCTCCGACGACCCCTCGCCGGGAGCATGGAAACTGAGGAACCACTCGACCGTTCGTGTCCAAATCTAGCCGCCGCCGACCTGCTCGGCCGCGGCCCCCACCGGTGCTTCGCTTGCCGTGACACCGCGTCATCCGCCGGTGGTTCCGTCGTGGTTGACCCCCCCGTGTCAGTGGTGCTACCTCTGAAACACGGTCTGTTATTTCCTGGTTCTGAAAACTCGCTTCTCCTTCTGTTGCTTGAAATCTAACACCAACTGATCTGCAGTCCGTGAGTTTTAATGTTTGGCTTTAGCAAAACTACAGTTTTATACACTTCGGTATTTACGAAATTCTACTAATTTTGCAGTATAGAAAAAAGGTCTGGACCTGTTTTTCTTGCAACCAAGGTATCCTAATAACGAAGTATTGGAGTGCCTGTCTGGGTAGGGGATGTAAACGAATCGGACCGGATCGAATTTTGATCTACCATATCCTAAACCACATTTTTTTACCAGGAACGGAGTGGAAACAAAATTAATCGGTACGCGCATAACTAAATTGTCAAACCATACAAATAAAAACAATTGTTCAATAACCTAGTAACTAACAAAGTTGTACTCCTTAGTCTTTACAATGACTATTTAAGTTAGTTGTTTTTCAACGGATGATTATTCGGATTAAAACCATCGGATAAACCTATTTGATTTTTGGATAATCCATATTCTTGGCAGTTGAACATATTATATCCTATACCATATCCAGGTGTCAAGTTCGGAATCGGATATCCTTATCCGTCGGTTTTCTTTAAACCAACCGGATATGGATTATCCAAAACGGTTTGGGAATCGAATACAGTGCGGAAATTATACTATTCTTTTACACCCCTATGTCTGCACAACGAAATACTGCAGTTTTTACAATACTTCAGTTTATAAAAAAAGTGGTCCGGACTGAAGTTTCCAATATGAAAAAAAAACTGCAGTTTAATACAATACTTTAGTTAATAAAACCACAGTATTCATTGGACCCAAACACCTTAAAATATTCAATACTTCAGTAGGTTTATAAACTGAAGTATTATCATAATACTTAAGAAACAGAGCTCCCAAACAGACCCTAAGGTATTTACGTTTAGAATACTTCAGTTTTAGAAAAACTTTGCTGCTAGTATAAGACATATACTAGGAAACGTGCCCGTGCGTTGCAACGGGTAAAAAAACTTTGTTACACGAAAGATGTTATACCACAATCATGATCTACTTAATTTGCACAAAACATCGTAGTTTGGAATAATTAGTTGCAAAGAACACAAATTTTATCACTAACAACATTTCACCTGAATTAGACACATCAAGCGTACCTGCGGTGCAGTACCAGCGTGGGATCTCCCCATTCCCCACTCGCGCGCCCAAGAATTGCAGCCATGCTCGTGCGCTTATCGCTTCCGTTCGCACGTCTGATATTTGAATCCCTGGGTTTTAGTCGAGATTGGTGTTGTGCTTGAGGTCTATGAGGAGCCTCTCCAATAGAACAGGATGCCGTCGACGATGCTGTTTCAGAGAGTTGTTTGTTTTCAAGGCATGGTCTACTCTGTCTCACTGAATTCTCTGATAAACTCAACACACAGGTTAGGTGGATGGAGATACAGAGAACGAGCACAAACACAGTAAAACGAAAAAAATAGTGCGCGTAAAGAATTCGTCCATTCTGACTTTACTTTTATTCCATCACATACCAGTACAGCAGTAAGCAGGTACGATCAAAATTGTTGAAACCGACCAAAATGGTTTCAATGGGAAAAGAAGCTTCGTAATCTTGCCTTCGCTCCCGACTCTCCCGTGCACGCAACGTCGCAACGCATGTTCCTCCAGTCCTACGGCCAGTCGTGCTCCTCCGCCCCAGGCACGACGCCGCCCAGGTAGGCTGTACGACGCGGCCAAACTCCCCTACTTCCTCCGGGAATAATGTCCTGCCTTCCGACCGACCACCACCGGACTCCATCTCCTCCACGCCGCGACGGTTAGACGGTTGAGCCAGCAACTCGAATTGATGCGGCCCCTTCATCCCTCTCCCATGCACGAAAGATGCATCAACTCACGAGTGCTCGGAGTAGATGGAAACGATGCAAACGACGGCAACCGGAGTCTGGGAAGACGGCGTCGATTCGCTCGACTCAGGGCACCTCCGCTAGATTCCTTCAGTGGGGACGATCAGCACGGTGGCGCGGACAGGTTCAGCGCGAGGCAGAGGTAGTTGGCGGCTCTAGCTATGGGGCCAACAACGGCCGCAGCGGCGTCTAGCTAGGGCTATTCGAGCAACTGGAGTCTAGGAAGACACATATTATTATTTAACTACTGATTTACGAAGATATAAACTACTGTCCGGAGAAAACACAAACATGCAAGCCGTAAAAGCTACCAGACATTCGCCCAAGATTTTACTGTATCCTACTGTCATGTATTCCACGGACCGTTATCCAAAAGGGCATAACACCTGCAAAAATAAAGAACAGATAAAATATCTAAACAAAGGCGGTAATGATTTTACACGAACCGAGGTTGTAAGCTTTAGTTGATGGCAAGAAGAAACATTAGTGATTTTATGCTCTCTCGCCCCAAAAAGAGCTGTAGTGGACATTCAGCCAAACTTCACAAAAGGGATTTCCTGGACGGATATGTTTTGTGTAGCATACAAAGCAATAATACCATCATTAGAAAATGTATTGGCATCAATAGTGGAGTGATTTTAAAATAACATCAATTTAATTTACAGTGACCAAACTTACCGAACAGAAAGCTCACACCAATTTAGCTGCCAGTAGGACAACAACACAGATACCGGGAGAAATAAATAATAAGCACGTGCCCTCATTTTATAGTTTCACTTTCAAAGTCATCCCTGCAAAAAATTAAAATAAAATAAAATAATGCCCTTGGCAATTCTTCTCTCGAATAGAGCATCATAACATGACCAGGTATGCAGCCGATTGAAATTGGTACAGCTTATTGCCTCTGAATAAATCTTTGCATGATGCATACAGTAGATGGACTACCAATAGTTGTTGGCTGGCTGTCTGCATGCTAACATTGCTGGCGTGGGCGTACGTTATCTGATCTTATATGGTGCCCCCAAACTTGTCGTCATGCTTCACACAGGCTACCGATTGTAGTCCAATCTATTTCGTCGATTCAAATCAGATGCCAAAAGGTTGTGTTACAGCCACGCAGATCCTGATTGCCGGCATGATCTAGTCTTTCCGTGGAGGTCTGGCTGGTGCCAAATGTAGCGGAGCTATGCAGCCCGCTGCCAGCCGCCCAGCTTTGCCTTTCTTGCCGTTAGAAAAGATTGCATCTGAGATCAATCGCACCTCCGCCTGGCATGCACCGCCTATTGAGTCGACGCCACTAATGTATGATGATGTGTTCCTTGTGATCTTCCTCCTTACACCGGCCAAGTCCTCGAAGAAACGTCCTCTGCTTGCATATTATTCCAAATCGTTGGTGTACTTGAAGAAACGACGATATATATGCCGCTGGCAGGACAGCGGAAGCATAGTCAATGCGCAGCATGATCGCGATGCATTAGTCGGTGATGTCATAGGCTCTTTCCCATTGGTTTATACGAACGTCGCAGAGCCACGGCGCCGAGGCGGTGCACATCCACGACCGGATCGATTGACGCGCTCCAGGTCGTGCGCGGCGGCGCCGGCTTCGGCATGCCGCCGCTGGAGAAGTTCAGGAGCGGGCAATTGGCAAGCGCATCCATGCCGACCTGTGCGCTACGCAAGAGGTCCTTCATCTCGTCAGCGGAGTCGCTGTTGTATGTCCGCACAGGTCTCGCTGCCGCCGAGGTGCGCGCCCAGCGTGATAACGATGATCTATGACGGCCGGTGTTCTCCGGCAAGAGAATCGTCTTGCCCTCGTAATCGGTTTTGATCCTGCGAGTGTTTGGAAAAAAAAAGGCAGACTACCATGATCTAGAATCAACAATGGGGAGACAGCCGAGGAGAATTGTAGAAGAGACGGCCTTGGAGGAGACTGAATCAAGAAAACCCGAGACGACGGGCCGTAAAAATAGGCCACGAACCTGCAGACATAGTCGATGCACTTCGGGAGTCTTTTATTTCGCGTCAAGTTGGTCGCCGAGCTGATTAGGAATCGGTTTCCTTCTATCTCGCGTCACGGAAGGAAGGACGACGTACGTGGCGATCCCATCGATCGGTGACATACAAACGAAATAATGTAAAACTTTCAAACCGTTTTTTAACTTATGGGTGGCAGGGTGGGTAATTATTTACAACTTCAAGGGCAAATCTAATACAACGACACACCAAACCGCGGAAGCCTTAGCGCTTTTATTATTAGGTAAAGATACCTAATATAATAATAAAAGCATTAAGGCTTCTTCTCGTACGTCATTGAAAATACCCCTAAAGTTAGAAAAAATTACCCACCACTGCCACCCATAAGTGAAAAAAACGTTTTGTCTAGAAAATCGATCCCGACTACGTGCAGCAAATCCGTCTCCACTTCCTACATCAACCCACGATGTAGGATTGTTACTTGCCCCGATGCCTCATCGAGCAGAAACAGTGTCCTGATCAGACCCGACTTGGCCTCTTCTCCTTGAGCCTTTAAATTTCGGGAGATCGATTGCGCTGCATCAGAAATTCAGAATCGAATCTTAGGATCCGAGAATCAAGCGTTCCAGCACGCAAGTTAGCAAATCGACGAGAGATCAAGCGAGAAGCCGAGAACAATGGCGGCGAGCACGGTGGACAGTAGCAAAGTTGACGAGATCTTGGCCCTCGCGCGCGCTGAGCCCTCCGAGCTTCTGTTTGTACGTAATCCTGACGATTAAGACGATTACGAGGCAACTTCTTCCTCACAACAGCGTGATCTCGACGATTACGGGGATGTGCCGCGCAGGTCGTAGCATTGGCGTCGAAACATGGCAGAGAGGGAACGCCCCTGCTCCGTCGTGTTTACCTCGACGCCCTCCTCCGTAGCGCCCGCGACGACAACTGCCCGGACATCCTCTCGTGCCTCCGCGACGTCGTGGACGCTAAGAACCGTGCCATCAGTATGTGCATGGCATGCAAGCGCGCCCGCGCTAGGCGCCTGCACGAGGACAGCAAGCAGAGCAGCCAGAGCGTCACCGCCGAGTGCCCGAGTCGGCCCAGATGTCACGAACTGCCCCAAGCCTCGTCCTTTCGTAGAGCGCCCGCGACGTTCGAGACGACACCGACGACCACGGCGTCGTCGTATTGGTTGCCCAAGGAATGCTCTCGGTGGCCGACGCTTGCTGCTTGGTGGATGGAAGCTATCTGAAGCGGCTGATGGAGAAGTACCAGAAGCTCTCTGTCTCTGAATCGAATGAAAATATTGAGCTGATCACAATGCGCTACAGCATGGTAGAACGGTTAGGCTTCAAAAAGTTTATGGGATACCGAGCATTGGCTTAGTTCGTGTGCTTTCGAGAAGAGTCTAGGTAGCACGCTTCAGATGTTTAGGGGATCGGACACCGCGGAGTGGATTCACAGGTATCTACAGTTTATGGTTCTTGCTATTGCCTATCAGGATGGTAAAGTATCATATATCCCATGCCAAATGTTTAGTTCTAAACCTACTGTCTCAAATGTTCTCAAACATTATTTTTCTTCAGTTGATACGGTACAGTTTCAAGATAAAAAGGAAACCAAGAAAAACATGTTTTTTCTGTAAGATTGTGGCACATAGTATTATGTTGGTGCATGAATATTTGGACTTCGGAAAGAGTTTTTTCATTCAATTATGTTTTGCAGGCAAAAAGCTTAAACTTTTTTCTTCTACTTTGAAGTATTCCCATAATAGACTGCAAAGTGCATTGTCGTATTAATCAATTAGCTAAAACGACATATTTCTTCTCTCTCCCGTTGCAACGCACGGGCACATTTCCTAGTATAATTAAATGTTAGTATTGGTCACCTAGGTTCTGCTACATATACAAGCCAATGGGAATTCCTCAAGGCATCTTATGATATGAGTATTGAGGTTCTTCTCTTGGCCTTGTGAGTCTTGGGGGAATAAAATCTGCCCCCTGCTACGGACAAGCCAAATCCATTTGTAGTTGTGATGGACATCAACACAACTTTGACTAAATGGAACCAATCATTCTGTCCATGTTTTCAATGTATTCGTCTATTATAATTAGTTATGTGCCATTGCTTTGTATTTAGGTTATGCATCCTTGCTTGTTTTTAGGCTATTTCACTTGCTTATTCCTTTATTACTTGGTTAGTTGGCTGCATTTTTTTAAATTGCGACTCTGTATTTTTGTAGGATAAACTACGCCTTTTCATGTTTAAGTAGTTGTTTGCAACCATTCGTGTGATTTGTGCCCAAGAGAAACAATAGTGTCGTGCTTGACGTTAGCATGTCATCCACCAAAATGATATGGCAAAACATGTGAAAATAGATGCATGCTGTCAGATATTAAAAAAACTATACAATTTATATTTTGTCTCATGAAGGGTGAGCTGCCTAATCGGTCGCTTTTAGAGAGGTTTATTTCAGTGTATGTACTTATCATTCTTCGTATGTACGACAGCGTTAGGGGTACTACTACTACCACTACCTCTTGGATACTGAAAGTTCTTGAATCACCATCATTATTACCTTAAGTCTTGAGCAAACAGTCCCTTCCACTCCGAGGAAAATTACAGAACTCATCAACTCAGTCCACCAGAATCATCAATCTTTAGTCTCTTCTATTTCATGCACTGGATGCTATACCTTCCCATTGTATACATGGGTACTAGCAAGAGGGGTTGTGTGAGTAAGGTTCGATGTTCTCTCCAAACACCTAAGCAGTTTTTCTTTCTGTTTCCTATGTAGCTATCCCAAGTCCTGACCTATTGTAGCATTTTGTTAATTAGTGAAGCATTGCTGTGGAACGCACTTGCCAAAAGTAAATAAAGAACCGCCATGGAGTTCTTCATGGAAGAAAACCTATTTTTCAGCTATAAAGGTACAAGACCATAAGGTATAACTTCACTGAACAATCAAATATACGTATTGTCTGGAAAGTTCTTTTAGTGACATTTCAAACATATTTCCAATGGACAAGTATGATAGGATGCAAAAGGAAAAGTGCATACTTTGAGTTTCTTCTGCTCATTACCCACGTGTTTCACCTTGGGCCAGATAATATTGATACTTGAGATGGAACTGAATGTGTTGATGAATTATCTTGAACAAACATGAGTGAATTTGCCTCAAAGGTTTGTACGCTTATCGCACCTTCCAATACCTTGATCACGGTTGACATTGAAGGCCTCTGAGTGCTGTCATGTTGCAGACACCATATTGCGAGCTTTATCATTTGAACCACTTCCTCCTGGTGTGAGACCATGTCATCACAATGCTTGTCAATGAGATCAATCAGTTGGTTGTTTTGAGATTTTTCTCGTAACAGATTTATGAGCTGAACATTCTCCTCGGGCTGAGAGTTGTCGATATTTTTTCTTCCACTTATTATTTCCATGATGACAACTCCAAAGCTGTAGACATCAACCTTTTCAGTGATTCGTGATGTCAACCATTCAGGTGCCAGATATCCAGGTGTTCCTCTCATCGCAGTCACCACCTTGCTCTGATCCCTATTAATTAACTTACATAGTCCGAAATCAGCCACTTTGGCGTTAAAGTTGTCATCCAAGAGAATGTTTTGTGGTTTGATATCCAAATGAGCAATTTTTCGCCTACACTCCTCATGAAGATAGCATAGGCCTTTGGCAATATCCAGAATGATCCTACATCGGGTGCACCAATTAAGGGGCGCATTTTTATGGTGGTAATAGATCCACCTATCAAGTGACCCTCTTGACACATATTCATATACCAAAAGCCTCTCAGACTTCTCTGCACAAAAGCCAATCAGCCTGACAAGATTGATGTGTTCAATGCTGCCAATGGTCTCGACCTCTGCCAAGAATTCTTTTTTTCCTTGTCTAGCACCTTCCAAACGTTTCACTGCAACTCTCTCTTCACCGAATTTTCCTTCGTAAACTGATCCGAACCCACCTTCTCCGAGCTTTGTAGTGAACCCTTTTGTGCACTCGCTCAACTTTTCAAAAGAGTATCTCGTTGGCATTCCAGGCAAGTGATCAAAATCAAGTTCTTCATCCTTCTCTTCATACTTGTTCCTCCTTTGTAAATAAAGAGCAACAACAACGACAAGCAATATAAGAGTAGTAACAGCTCCAAGTGTAGCACCTAGCATCACCTTTTTATTTTTATTTGAGGAGTTAAGCTGGACTTTTGTTTCGTTTTCATTTGAGGGGCTAAGCTGCACTTTGAGGTAAGCAGAGGATTCGTAGCCAATAGTTCCATATTGTATCGACTGCATGGAGAAGACCTCCGTCACCCACACACATTTTCCACCTTTGAACAAAACGGCCATGCAGGAGCAGTTCTTCAAGCAGTCTTGCTTACAACCATCAAGGCTTGTTTGTTTATTGTTTTTTGCATCCATAAACGTGTAGTTATCATAGTAAGAAATGTTGGGAATGGTCAAGAGCTTATGGTGTTGTATTTCGGTACATGAGATTGGAGTTAATGGTGTGCAACCAAGATTGGTCTTGCGTTCATCCATCGGCTTGAAGTAGCTTGAATTTGAATTGCTCTCAAGTGGACAACTGCACTGTGTGCCCGTGCATATGCCGTACTCACCACAGGCTGTTGGGTAAGCACAAGCATCCATTCCCCTAGACCCCATTATGTCATACACCACTGTCCAGCTCTGACTAGACCAAGACCATCCATACAGTCTCAGGTATCCATCTGAATCTAACCTCATGTACTGGTTGGTTTGCGCTACTGGCAAGGTGATACTGTCATTCATATTTTGCCCAAACAAGAAGCTAAGGCTTCCATTCCTTAATGTAGCTTTTGTTGGACCATTTCCTATCTTGCTGAATTCTGACTTATACGAAAAGTAGAGTTGTGGTGGTGTGGAGTCAGCATAAGCATATAATCCATCAGGGAGTAGGGAGATATACAACTGATTCACAGTCCAATTTGTTGGAGAGGTCTTTGCCTCGAGCCTCGTACCTTCCAGAATTGATTGCCCGGGTACCAATGTGTCAGTAGGATGATCAAATGACTGCCAAACTGCTGCATTCCTGTGATCAAACAACACCAGATTACCGACCTTGGTGACCACCATGACGCGCCCACCAGAGTTGCTGCTGGACCAGACATGGCTATCGTCAGCATCGCGGAGGACCAAGTTCCCGCTTGAGGTAAACTCAAGGGTGGCGTTCTCCCTAACAGGGTGATCTCCGTTGGCAGACCAGACCACCTCCCGGGATCACCCACGAGCATATCCTGGTTGTCAGACCATTCCCCCTGCTCCGGATCACCCTTGAACAATGTTGTTCCATTGCCGACGTAGATAATGAAGACGGCAAATAGGTACATGTCGCATGTTGGGGTTGAGGCACATAAGAACCCTGTGGCAAAATTAAGCGCATAGTCGTCGTATTTATCTTGTAATAGAATGAGGCGCATTACTGAATTGTTGAATTGATCGTTGTTGTTGATCCACACAGTTGATGGCTCGGCCATGGAATAGTTCAAGGGCTTCGCTGCGGAGAGCAACGGTGCTGCAGCAGCGATTACAAGGAAGAGGAGATTGGCAGGACCCATGGTGCTTGGACGTAAAACGAGACTGTAATCAAGAATAATAATCAGTTACTTCTTGCCTTACGATTAGACAGGAAGATACAGGGGACTCGGATGAACTAGCAGAGTAGGAACAGTATCACACCTACCTGATGATACTGAGCTGATGGAGAAGATGCGATCGCCGGAGAGGTGGGGGTGCCTGGAGTCCTGGAAAAAGAGATGGGGGTGTCTGGAGTCACTGGCTGGCTCCAAAGCGTGCTTTTGGTATTTCGGAGATGTATTGATATTTTTGACTAGTTACATAGCGTCACTGACTGGCTAGATGCGCTGACCAAGATTTCAACGTTTGACTCGTAATGTGGTCTATCGCTCGCAGCACGACCCTGTTAGGCAGCAAGGCATGTGCTCCGGTCCACAAAAACTTTCTCGAGAGGAGGCAACTCATGTGCTCCAGCCTCCAGTCAACAAAAGCATTCATGTACGAGGGCAGCGTCTACATGTAGGACGAGCTACAAAGCGGCTTTTCGGGCGTAGTTGTGTATTGTATCATGCGCCTGAGCAGAAGAATTCTCGCAGGACGTACAACGATCTGTGTGTGAAGGCGCGACGTTGCTGTCGCCCGTTGTACTAGTCAAAGTCAGGAAAGGATGCCGCATAGCTCCTTCCAGTCTGACTAGTTGCAGGAAATGCATAATGCAAAAAAAAAAAAAAAAAAATCGCATGACTGCCGCAACACATTTCATGCAGTTTCAAGAGAGCTTCTTTACAATTTTCAGAATTGCATCAGTTAACCAAGCTCCGACAAGATAATGTCAAAATTTAAGAATCAGAAAGGCAAACATCACGAGAAGCGTGATCTAGAGTCACGGACAAAGCAAACAGCGTAGTTGCTTCAGTACACGATGTGCATTCATCGGTAGTATGTTTCAGGGTGTCTACTAGACTACTACCCTACAGCAAATGTATTCAGCTTCCTCTGCAACTCCTACTTTCTACAGCATTGCACGATTCTAACCTCAACTTATACCCTTTGCCAAACATTTCTTTCTAGTGATCAAGGGAAGCTGTTGCCGGGAAGTAAAGCACCAACAAAAAACTTAGCAATGAGGCTTATGAGGCATGCTCTTGACTTGAGCTGACCTCACGCCCTTGCTGCATCTCAAGCAACTTCTGTGCCTCCTCATCGTTCTCTTCCTTTGGCTCAACATTTGGTGCCTTGGGTTTTGCGGTGGATTGCTGGTACAGAACGCCACCAGACATGCATATCAACAGCCCAATTGTTCCCACAAGGGAGGCATGCTTGTCCCAGATAAGCAGATTAACCACAACAGTCAGCAGCTTGTTTACTATACCAAGGACCGTGAATCCAGTAGCTGAGATGGCCCGTCTGCACGAGAACCCAAAGAATGATATTGATAACCCAAACAGGCACGACAGAGCAACTGGAAGAATAACGTCAAATGAGATCCAGTTCGTCATTTTAGAGCTGTCAACCTTCATCTGGTTGAACTCTCCCATTATAAGGAGCTCAATGGGGAACAACATCAAAGCCTCAAGATTGTTGTAAAGCACAAGGCCCCATGTATTCAGGCCAATGGTCATGACGACGTGCTTGATGTACACGAAATCGATGGACATACTCACTAGGTACGCCACTGCCCAGCTATAAGCAGTCACAGTGAACTGGTTGTCTGTGAAAACATAGATCACACTTCCACCAAGTATAGTGGATAGTGAAAGCCATGTCTTCAATGATGGCCATGGTTGGTGAAGATACAACGTCTCCCCGATGGCAACAAATATCGGCACGGCAGAGCGGAACACTATGAAAGTATCCACATTGGCATGCAGCAAGAGTTCGCTGTTTGTGAAGATGGAGATGTAGAACATCACAGCAGCAGGTAAGAACTTCCACATGGTCTTCCAATTCAGGCTATCATGCTCAATAAGCTTTACTTGTCCACATAGGAGAACTCCAGCAACACTAGTCAAGTACTGTAGAGCTGTCAATGCCCCAGGGTATGGAAATTTCATGATTGCCCATTTGTTGATAATGGAGAGCAAAGATGCTGACAGGCAATAACCAATAGCCAAGCCATAGACTGAAGCTTGCTGGACAAGAGTGCTCAATATGCTACTCCAGGCTCCAGTTTTCTGGAGAGAGCTGGGGCCATCAGCTGAATAGCCTTCTTTTGAGGGCTCTGAGGGATCAGACATCTGCTGCGGCAAAAATAAAATTATCAAAGCTCGAAAGAAAATAAATGAACTATTATAATTCAGTGAGTCCTACTCATTTTTACTGGAATGCGTAACAAGGAGCCTATAGTGACATATGACATAAAATAAACACCCAGCTTAAAATTCTGAACACATGATATTTTCTGAGCATTGAGAATCTGGTGAGAAAAATACTAACAGGAAAAGTACCTCTAGTAAAGAACAACTTTATGATGTTAAGAGATACAATTAAGCATTGTACAATTACATTACACTCAAGTATCTGCATCCTACATGGACAAGGGTCAGAGGGCATAAACATAGCATACAAGAGAAACCATAGGAAAGCTAAAAAAATACTAGTTAGAGAGTTTGATACTATCTGCAGTGATACAGATTCTCTGAATTATGAATATTTAATAACACACGAAAGTTCAGGGATTCCAATCGTGGCACCTAAACACATTCAGCATGCTTAATTTACACATACGAGATGCTGACAAATCTTGTAGAAGGCGATGCACCCCTAATGTTTTCATGACTCCAAATGAAGGTGCTCACTGAAGTAAATCAAAATGCATGCCAATGTAAGATTTTAGGAGCAGAAGATAGACAGCGCCTCACTGTACCTAGATCAATTGCTGCTGAAGTACTAAAAAGGACACGCTTTGAACAGGTGACTGTTTACTCCGCAGAGACACAGACCAGTCTAATCAACCGGAGAATAACTATGCGAAAATAGACAAAATGCACTCCAATTCTTCAAATACGCCCGAAACCCTAGATCAAATCCGAAAAGGAATTAAGACGATACCTCGGCGGCTTTCTGCGGGATGGGATCCGGAACTGGAGCAAAATCTCCGGGAAATCGTCGAGGGCTAGGGGTCTTCGCCGGGGCGGCCGGCACTACGAAGCAGGATCGAGCAGCGCCGTTGCGACGGGGTTTGGGCTGCGGCACGGCGGCATCGTGCCAAGCCGACGAGGGTTCGAGAACACCGGAGCGAGGGTTGCGAGGCTGGCTGGTTGGGACACAACGCGAGAGAAAGAAGAAGTGGGCTGTTTCACTTGTCCCCTGTTTTGGGCCAGGCCCAGTTTATCTATGCGACCTCATCGTGCCGCCAGCCAAAAACAAAAGGCCGACCTTCACAAATACACCTCCGTACCAAAATATCTCTACTATATAATACGAATAGACGACCGTGGTGCGTCGCGGTCTTTTTACGTTTTAATCCCTTAGGAATAACGAAATCAACCCGCAGTCGTTTGTTAAGTCGCGCACCGGTTCGGCTGTTTGGCTCCCCAGCCCGAGCGAGCGCATCGAATAGAAACAAAGAAGAGAATACCGCCGCCGCCGCCATTGTTGTGGCTGGAAAGGAAGACCAACCAACACCACAGTCCCTCGAGGTGCTGGCGTGCTTCTGACGCGTGACGATCCACCCAGCAACACCACCAGCGCGGGCCCTTACTACTCGCCGGCGCGGCCGGTCCTGACCGATGAGCCGACGATGGCGTCCTGCGGGGGCGGAGGGCCCCACTTGATGAAGGGCTCGGATTCCGGCGGGAGGAGGTTGAAGGCCGCTTAGCGTAATCGATGAAGAGGAGGGGAGGTAGAGATTGAGTAGAGGCTGGCCCGGCCGTGGATTCACGACTCCTCTGGGTCAAGGTTGCCGCGGGGCAGGAGGGGGCAACGTTGAGGGAGGAGCTCAGGGAGAGGTAGACGAGCGACACTGGGGCAGCGCTAAGGGGAAGAAGAAGGTGCGACCATGCAAGGGCGTGGGGATTCAGTGAAAGTGCAATGGGAGGAGCTGCTGTTTATCCGTTGATGTTGACCTGTTGCTGCTGAGAGAGATAGGAAAACAAGTGAGAGAGATTTGGATGTTTCGTTGTGCCCTACGGCCGATGCTTCACTGTGATTTGCCGCTGCCGCTTCGCTGTTTGGCCGCTGAAGAATTGCAGGTAGTTTCTATCAGTATTTTTTGCTCTGGTTCCGGAGAGAATGAGGAAAACCATGTGCAGCCTGCAGGTCTACATCTGTAATTCAGTAAAAGCAAAATTCAGCTGCATGAAGGTGGAATTGCACTGGCAATTAGAACTGTAAAGTGGTACTGAACAATCATTATTGTCCTCCAAATTGAATCACACGGAACATCTTGGAGCTGAGCAAAAAAATGTGGATCAGGGGAAGTACCAATCTTAGTACTCCCTCTGATCCATATTAATGGACTCAACTTTATCTAGATACGGATGTATCTAGTTAAGTGTTTAGACTAGATGCATCTGTATCTAGACAATGTTGAGACCATTAATATGGATCGGAGGGAGTACTAGAAGTTTGAAATCAGTCTGGTCCTCTTCAGGAATGCATGGAGGTGCATCTTCTGAAAATCCATCAACCAGTACTAAGAGTTTGACAAACGGCAGAGGAAGGTGTTGCAGCTACCGCTGATGGAAGCAAGTTACGACTGCTTCAAGCCTTCAACCAAACATCTACCTGTACTATTGAGCAAGAGAAATAGCTGCGTCAACAAACCGTACTAGGTTGACTCTGGACGTCTCTCTCCATCGCTACAGTAAGTGGAGAGGCGATTTGTAGATCCCCCAGCAGATCCAGCTCGCCACCGTCGATTCGGCGGATTCCTCGCCTCCGGCGGCCGCTCCGGCGGCGGGAGGTCGGGGAATCCCCGAATCGCGGTGTGTATATAGTCTAGGGTGTGTTAGGGAGCTTGCCGACGGCGTTGTGGAGGTGGCGGCGGCGGCGGATAAGCTTTTTGTGCAGGTGTTCTTCCCCTTCGGCGGCGGAGCTCGGTGGAGTTCTGTGGCGGAGCATCTGCGCCTTCCGCACTCGTCGATCTTCGGATCTGCGCTGTGCGCACTTCCCCGGCCGGATCCAGTGTGGCGTAGGGTCCGGGTTATCATAAAATCGAAGATGGTGGTGTTTCGCGGCGCGACGACCTCGGCGTTGGAGGGTGCAGGTCCTCCGGGACCGCTGTCCGGCGACTTCCCAGCCGCCAGGGGACTGACTCCGATCCAGAGCGTGAAGTGGAGCAGCGGCGGCAATGGCGCGCCACCGGCTCGTCTTCCTCGGCGTGGTTGTCCTGTTACAGAGGGACTTGGCTGTAATTTCTATTTTCTTGTGGATCTCTTTGTAAGTTTGCTGTGATATTATCATCATCCTTCGCGCAAAAAAAAAAGTACTAGGTTTATGCAAGAGGGTAGGACTGATTTATTTTTAAACCCTTCTATGTGACAAACAATGTCATCAAGTGAAGGGTTGGTAGATTTTTTTGAGATGGAGAACTTTGGGTCAACTAATACTCCTTCCGTTCCAAATTAATTGACTTGCTTTTATTCAAATATGGATGTATCTATACTTATTATGTGTCTAGATACATCCGCGTGTAACCAAGTGTGTGTCAATTAAATCCGAACGGAGGGAGTACAAATGTTCAAAATACCGTTGCTCATTTAACTGATACATGTCCAAAAGCTGTTGATATTGTTAGCTTTGTTTTCCATCAAGAATTAATAGGAGAAATTTGACCTGAAAAAATTCTATGGAAAGAACAGGTTCACTGTCCAACTATCTATTTCTGCTCCATGATAGCTATTTGCAACATATGCTCATATCATCATATTAGGCTTCTCCTGCAGGAAGGGCTTTGAATAAACCAATAGAATTTCCTATTACTGTAGATTTGGTTGTTACCTAAAGGTATCACATCACTAAATATCTTGGTTCAGCTGCACTCAACAAGGGCGTACATGCACACGATCTTTGCACAACAATGTATGTCTGCCTTAGATAATTAGAAATCACAAGGATTGCTTTGATTATAGACTGAATGGGATAAAACTCGTTAACTTTTGTAATGAACATTATTCGGCATATGCATATCACATATTGTGCATATATGCGTCACGAGCTATATGTAGGAGTTGTACTGGTTAGATCATTTTCCCACGACACTTTTAACGGATCGGAGGAGTGTAAGGTATACATATGGAGTTACATTCAATTAATCCACCGAATTGCTTTTACACCATACTTCACAATTTAAAGAGTAAATTTTTGTAAAAAAGAAAAAATATATTCATTGCAAGTCTTATGTTCCATTTATCACATCAGCCGTTATTTTAATACAAGTCGTACACATTTTTTTCTCCCATTGCAACGCACGGGCATTTTGCGAGTCAAAATATAAGATGTTTTAAATATTTCAATACGGACTACATCTAGACTAATATAAAAAAGATCCAGAGGGCGGAGATTCAGACGATCTCGACCGTACACAGAGGAGATCCAACGCACCAAAACCGCCCAATGTTGTATGCCTTGAGCCCAGAAACGCAGACAAAGCACACCCACGCGCGGCACGCCGCTGCCGTTCTCCGAACCGCCGCCCACCACGCCGCTGCCGTTCCCCGAACCGCCGCCCACCCACGCCATTCGCCACTTCCATTTTCCACTTCTCCTTCCTTCCTTTTCTGCTTCAGCCCAAAAACTCCACCGAGCGAGAAACCCTAACCCTAGCGGCGGCAATGGAATCGTCGCGGGTGGCCGACCTGCGCGCCTTCGTCGACGCCTGCAAGACGAAGGACCCAGCGCTCCTCGCCGACCCCGTCCTCGCCTTCTTCCGCGACTACCTCCTCTCCCTCGGCGCCGACCTGCCCCACGCCGCAAAGCCCGGCCCCAAGGTCCGCTCCCGATCTCGATCCCTTCTCCCTTCCCTGCTCTTCCAGTGCTCCCGATCTTGATCCTTTTCTTCGATTCGGTTGGAACCACATGTGACGTCCATGGACGACGAGTACGACGACTTCGACACGCGCGACCCCACGCCCGAGCCCGACGAGCTCGACAAAGACATCGTCCAGTTCGACCTCGAGCTCAACGGCGACGTCGTCGAGCCTGACCACGACGACACCCCGTAGAAGGTCGGTACCTTTGCCTCCCTACCACTGGCGGAGGCAGGGGGACCAGCAGGGGCCTTGGCCCCCCCGAGATTTCATATTTCTATCTAAGTCCCTGCTAATTTATGCTAAAGGTTGTATATTTTTCCTCTCTGGCCCCCCTTATAGTTCTAATTTTCGCTCTGGCCCCCCTGATAAAAAAATGCTGGCTCCGCCCCTGCTCCCTACCACCAGCGTCTCGGGCGAGCAAAATTGTTTTCGACCTACAGATTTTGCAAATATCTGCATCGAGTGAGCTGAACTGAAATGTGGCGGTTTTTCCTTTGGTAGACGGGAGACCCGTCGGTGGAGGTGACCGAGGAGAGCCGGGACGCGTCCCAGGAAGCCAAGGGCATGGCCATGGAAGCCATGTCCCAGGAAGCCAAGGGTGGAGCGTCGGGGTCAGGTGCTCTAGATCATGCTACCACGCTGACCCATCTGCTGTAAGGCCAGCCCGACGGATGGTATTCCTCCGATCGAAACATTTGCCGGTGTTCATGGTCGTCATCTGCATTGGTAACTAGGGATTGCATTGTTTGTAGTGGAACTGTGGAAGGCATGTTGCTCCATCTGACGATGTATTTCTTATTCTCTTGCCAATTTTTTTGATTTTTTCAATTTCTTGTTGTTTTGTTCCAGATTGGCTGAGAGGTGCGTTGATTACAGTTGCTCATAGCCACGTTCATGTTCTCACTCTATAATTAATTTTCTATGGCTCTGGCTTCGTAATCTGGTTGGTGATATTTTTGTTGTCTTTAGAAGACACTTACGATGGAGGGATATTGTACTTTAGTATTCAAGTAAGTATCAATATTGAACGGTGCATGGTTCAGTTCAAAATTTAACCCATCTGAGCCTTATTGATATGTGTTCCATCGATTGCAGATATTGTACCAAGTTCAGATAATGTTGCTATTTATCATCTTCTGACTCAACGTATGTAAACATACAAATCTTTATGACGTTTTTTGAAATATATATAGTTCATAATAACTTTGATTAGCCTGGCTTAATGGCGTGCTTTTTCTGATATTTGGTCTAATTTGAAATAGACAAGGGACCGAGTAAGTAGCTTCCATCCATTCCACTGAATTTAACATTTTGAGGCCGAGGAATCCATTGAAGCCCTGATGGAGGGGTTTATGCATGGGAAGCTGAACAAGGTGTACGATACAGGTAGTCAAGGACGTCAAGATCTACCTTCTCCTCTGCTGCCCGCTCTAATGTTATTTCCTTTGTATGGACATCAAAATGCTGATATATTTTCCTCTCTTGATGCTGCAGTATTAGCCAATGGAAGCTATTGTGCATATTTGGAGCTTTATTTGTAGAAGATGGGTTTAATGAACATCAAGTTCAGATTGCAGATATTGTATCAAATTCAGATATTTTGTGACCTGCACCGAACACAGTTTGGGAAGATGTTAGTGTGTAAGTTAAACTATCCGCAGATGATATGCAATACACACCAATCCTTTAAAAGAAGATAGAACAATGACCACTAAAATTATCTTCCCAGATAAAAAACTTTAAATGTCAATCTGGTATACTATTGGTAGTTGATTCATGCACATAGTTTCCCCCCATTTATTGATTTTGTTCCAAACCTATGTCTGCAATTGGCTAACTAACAGAACAAGAGTTTTTTCTGGATCCTGAAGTCATATGTTTGAGCAATCACTTTTTTCATAAGGTTTAAAGCTGTGAATACTTCTATAGGCAGGAGTGTATAAATACCGTTTCATGTACATTATGATGGACAGAAGATACTCACTTGATACTGTAGCATTACAGAAGTTGTGTATCATGCCATGGTAAAAGGTCACACGCCAATATGATAACAGAAATATGAAATACGACCTATTACTTGCTAGAAAAATAAAACCACTTTTCTATTTTAGCTTTTTTTATTTCTTCTATGCTTCTTGTACAACCGATCCCGTTGTATCTCATATACAATTTTTTCTTCATTTTGCATAACAGTTTGGGAAATTCTATATGATTGGTTTAGTTATTATTTATTTGATCTTGATTAGGATCTTAGAACATTGATACATAATTTGATGTTTAGTGGTCAGATCAACATGTCGACTACTCCGTCAACTTCGTAATCTTTTCTGTTTTGCTTCGCCGGAAATTCCATCCCTCTGATGGAAGTATGCATCTTGGGACAGCCTCCAGTTATGGCAGTTGTTCAAGGATACACGCAGATACAGTAACTTGCTCAAGCCTGCCTCAGCGAAGAACATAGATGAACCAGAGGGCCATCAAGGAAGAGGTTGCGCCGAAGAAGAAGCCACCAGAAGCCATAGAGGGTCAGGAACACTTATAAGAAAATGCACGTGAGTTACAAGAGCCTACATGTTGATGTTCCCAATGTGGAGACTCGAGAGGCGCCCTGGTTAATTGAGGTTTTAAAACTAGAAGATTGTGATTATGTCTTCGCAAATTTATAAAGATAACTTCTTATAAATCATAAATCCGAGGGAAGTTTCTCCATTTAGCTTTAGGGTTCAAAATGGTATGATAATGATCATTTGGGATTTTGGTGCCATTTTCCTTATGATCTACCTTACAGTAGGGTTGAACCAATATTTTGAAATTTTATTTTCACCAACAAAGCATTATATGTTGAGTGCTTGCATTTTTTAGATGAATACAAACATTTTCATTTTCGAAATTCATTTTGCTTCCGATAATCATGATTTATGTCGCATTAGCCACATGTGCATTGCACGTGCACAATTACTATAATATAAAAAGTGCGAGTCAGACAGATCCAAACAATATTGACCGTACACCAGATAGATCCTCCGCCCCCATAAGCCAAAATCACGCAACTCCTTCCGTAAAAAAAATCACGCAACTCCTTCCGTAAAAACAAAATCAGGCAACTGCTCCAGTAATCACGCCTCCACACCCATCAGCCAAATCACGCCCACGCCTCCGCGTCCATCAGCCACCAGAGCACCCAGAAAGAGTGGGATGTGAAATTAAACATGTTTTTCTATTTATACAAACCTCTATATATTTTTGTTTCACTTTGATAAATGAAATTAGGCTTTTTTGATAATTGGATAATAAAATTGTATGTGTAAATTATAAAATTTCTTGTGCTTGGAATATGTTTCTGCGGTATTTGCATTAAAAAATCAGACCAAGGTCACAAATAGAGACAAATAAATTCATAAGATTATACGTGCCACGCACGTGCACGATTACTAGTATGGGTAAAAATGAGTGAATCTATACACTAATACCATCTAGATACATCTGTATCAGAAGAATGCTAAAACATCTTATATTTTTTTGGTACGGAGGTAGTATCCGTTAGTGCAGCGTGAATATTTACGTGTTGAGGAAAATGTAAAATGCAAGTGCACTAAAACCGAAGTACAAAATACATTAAAACCCAAGGTACTATGAAGTATATTTTAGAAGTACAATTATTTTCATCAAACCTATCAACATGGGGGGATCTTGTTTAAAAATCTCGATGTGATTGGCTCAATCGTGAAAATGGTTCGTAATATGACGATCGAACGGTTCTTGAGATATTTGGTTTCTCTAATATTTTTTTTTTAAATAGTCCTCTGGTACTCCATCTCACTTTATTTCTCCTTGCGACATTAAACGAGAATGGTCACGAAAGAAAAGGATGGCACTTGGCGAGACAACAGTCCGCGTGAAAGGACTTAGCAGCTAATACATCGATGCCTACTCTTCTTCTGAACGTGAATGGTGCGCTATATGTGTGGTCATAATTTTCACACATTATTAGGAGAGAATGTCCCATATGTATGTTGATGTTTCGTTGAGTTGACAATCATTTCTCTTCGCTTTGCTTTTGACAAAAGGCCGCTATTATCATTATGAGGAAGCGAGAACCAAGATTATCCTTCCATTTTTAGAAACCTACGTTGTAACGTTGGGCGTTACGCACAATTTGGGGAAGTAGCTCGTGGAGACAGTGCATTGCATAACAGTAGCTCGGACAGACGAGGACTTTATTTCATGGCACATTGGAACGTCAGACTGTACCTATTTTAATCATGTATGGGACGCTGTTTTTGCTGCATACATAATTCAATAAACTATTAGGAGGCAGCTAGTGATGGTGGTAAAACTGAGGAAGGAACAAAATCCAGGGGTGTGGATTATTCTTGGATAGGCAAACCGCTGTGCCAGAAGTTCTGGCTTAAGTTATTTGTGCCTTTTTGTTATGTCTGAAAACTGTAAAGCAGAACCACGTACGCCTCATGGTCTTATATATGATTAAAATCACTTCTGAGATGGGACACTTTATCTTGTTCGTCATGTGATGGACGATTAAACTCGTATCGATTTTCACATTAAACCAAAAACCATAATAGAGGATTAAAATCATATAGAAGTTCAAATCACCACTAACATAAAAAGAGAGAGATGGCAGATCCAACAAATCTTAACCGTCTAATCAAAGTATCAACGCTGCACATTACCTCCGTGTTTAGCGGTAAAACACTCCGCCCTACGGAACGACGGGAAACCATCCGCTCGAGATGCCCCGGATCCCCAAATCACGGCTCCCGAGTCGCCAGTGCTCTGCATCTCGACGAACCACACTGTCGCGCCCCGCCTCGATCTGTTCCTACTGCCTCTTCGCCGCCGCCGCATCTCCTCGCCCCGCACATTTCTGCTGCCTCCAAGCTCCCACCGACGCCTTCCTCCACCCTTGGTCGCGCTTGTTGCCCCCAGGTCGCAGCACCCCCAAGGTATCCGCTGCGCGCCATACGCCTACAAACTCCCATGGTCGCCTTCCTCCGCGGCCAAGCGCTCCGCCCCGACGCCCCGTGCTTGCACTGACGGCGTAACTCCTGTGCATAGAATTGAACTTTATGACGACCATGAGAAGGAAGTACGTGAGAGATACAGTCATCCGGTGTGCAATTAATCAATAATATATTCTACCGCTGCCCCAGTTCAGAAGCCGCTATTTTTCTGTGTCCATGGAAAAGATGAAAGTTAAAAAGGCCATCAAACTAGAGGATGAAGGTATAATTCGCTCAAGAATCTGAACTGCGAGTATATGTATTTAGTCGTTGCATCAATTAAGAAAATTGAGAAATTTAGCTGTTTGCTAGGAGAATTATGCAGTCATGTACTACCAACGCTTTTAGCTGTACAAAATGGCCAAGATGGTAGCATGAACCTGCAGCTCAGTTATGATATTGTTCACATCAACAAGCTAAGCCAAATGTGGAGGCACATGCCCAACGGTCTTCGTTGCTTGTTCGATATGCAATTTGCGTAACAAAGCTACATATTTCAGAAAGATAATCGGATTGGAGGGCAATTGTGTTTTGTTTGGAGAAATCTGAATAAGTGAAAGCAAAGGTCCAATCTGCTCTTGTCGCTTCATTGTACATCTTTGCTTTTGATATCAACGCTAGAAGGCGTAAAAATTTCATTCATAGATTGAAGCACAACAATGGTTGGGTAACGACACATGACCACAAGAAAGACATCATCCAAAATCACTTCAAGGAAATAATCAAGAAGGGCCCTCCTGGGAGTGTCAACTTCAATTGGTCCGCCATCCCTAGGCCGGATTGTGATCTTGGTGACATTGGCTTGCCGTTCACGGAGGAGGAGGTGAAGGCGGCGGTTGACAAAACCGCTTGTGACAAGGCCCCCGGTCCGGACGGCTTCACGGGGGGTTTCTTCAAGGCTTGTTGGAACATTGTGAAAGGGGATATCATGGCGGTGATAAATAGGTTCTCCGCTCTCCATGTTGGCAATCTACATTGGTTGAACTCCGCCAATATTGCCCTCTTGCCCAAGAAGGATGGCGCCGAGGAGGTCTCCGACTTTAGGCCTATTAGTCTCATTCATGCCATTGCTAAGCTCATCTCCAAGATTATGGCCACGCGTCTTGCTCCGCACATGAACAAGCTTGTCTCCAATTCACAAAGTGCTTTTATCAAGACGCGAAGCATACATGACAACTTCCTCTACGTCAAGAGCCTTGCACGCAAACTTCACAAATCTAAAACGCCAACGCTTCTTTTCAAGCTTGATATCAAGAAAGCTTTTGATTCGGTGAGATGGGACTACTTGATGGACTTGCTTCAACATTTGGGCTTCCCTCCCAATTTTCGTGATTGGGTCTCCGCGCTTCTATCCACCGCGTCGTCTAGGGTGCTCCTCAATGGTGTGGTCGGCGAGCCAATAAAGCATGGGAGGGGGCTGCGGCAAGGGGACCCCCTCTCCCCTCTCCTCTTTGTGTTGGCCATTGACCCCTCGCACCACATCCTTCGCAAAGCTACCAACCAAGGGCACCTACAAGAGATAAGAGGGAGGGCCCCCACCATCCGTACCTCCCTCTATGCCGATGATGCGGCCATCTTCGTGGCTCCGAAGAAAGAGGACATTGACTTCCTTGCCAACACTCTTGCTCATTTCGGCATTGTCACAGGCCTTGTCACCAATTGCAACAAAAGTCAAGTGGCCCCTATTAGGTGTGAAGGAATTAATCTAGATGGCATCCTTCAATCCTTCCCGGCTACTCGCACCACTTTCCCGATGAAGTATCTTGGTCTCCCTTTGTCGGTGACTCGTCTTAAAAGGATTCATTTTCAACAATTGAAGGATAGGGTCGCCGGGAAGCTACGGCCATGGGTTGGAAAGCATGCCACTATGGCCGGTCGTGCGGTTCTTGTCAAATCGGTCCTCACTAGTGTGGTCATCTACTTCATCACCGTTCTTGACGTGCCTTTGGAGGCCCTTTTGAAGATTGATAGCATTAGGCGTGCTTTCCTTTGGGCTGCTTGTGAGAAGGTTTCCGGCGGTAAATGCAAAGTGAATTGGGAGCATGTGTGCAAGCCTAAAGAGTTGGGAGGTCTCGGTATTTTAAATCTCAAGAAGTTTGCCGCAGCCCTCCGTTTGCGGTGGTTGTGGTTCGAGTGGGAGGAGAACCCTAAGCCTTGGGTGGGACTTGGGAACCCTTGCACCTCTAAGGATGAAGATCTTTTTGCGGCTGCAACAAAGGTGGTGGTTGGAAATGGAGACAAAGCTTTGTTTTGGCATTCCTCGTGGCTTGATGGGAGGCGGCCAAAGGATGTGGCACCCCTAATTTTTGACATCTCCAAGAGGAAAGCTTGCACGGTTCGGAAGGGGTTGGAGAATGAGTTTTGGGTCACACACTTGAACACTCAAGATGGTCTCTCTTTAGAGCACATTTCACAATTTGTCGACCTATGGACGTTGCTTCAAGAAGTTCACCTAAATGAGGAGGTGTCGGATAAGATTACATGGAAGCTCACAAAGAACGGAAAATACTCCTCCTCTTCGGCCTACAAGATGCAATTTTTGGGTCATACCACCTCCACGATGCCTTCCTTGGTTTGGAAACCGTGGGCACCGCCAAAATGCAAGATCTTCGCATGGTTGATTCTTCAAAATCGGGTGTGGATGGCGCATAGGCTTGAGCGGAGGGGACGAGACAATTGTGGCCTTTGCAAGCTTTGTAACCAAGTTCAAGAGACGGCCGCGCACCTTCTCTTTCAATGCCGTTTCACCAAAAGGATTTGGTCCTCCTTGAAGGCTTGGCTTGGCCTACATGAGTTAGACACGTCGGAGTGGCATACCTTTCAAAGCATTCAAGATTGGTGGGTGGCGGTTATTCACAAGAGAGGAGCTCTTCGGAAGGCGTTAGCCTCGCTTGCCATGCTTGTGTCATGGGAAGTTTGGTTGGAACGGAACGCCCGCGTCTTTCAAAACAAGTTCTCCACCGCGACAATGCTTCTTCAAAAGATTAAGGATGAGGTGGTTATGTGGGGCACCGCCGGTGCTATAGCATTGTGTAATGTAATGCCGCGAGAGTAGTTGTCTATGGTTTTCGGTGGTGTTGCCTCTTTTTGAGGCAAGGCTTTGGCTTGTAAAACTTCTTCTTAATTAATGAAATGGCAAGCCTTTTGCCTTGTTTCAAAAAAAAAATTTACTTCAAGTTTACAAAATATATTTAGTTATTTATACTTGAAATTGAACTAATAGCATATTTATATCATCTTGCAACAACGCATTTTAGCAAGGGTTTTTCATTTGACAGTCATCCTTAGTTCTACTTAAGTGCCTGAAGAAATATAATTGATTGAGTGGATGTATTCACTATTCACGAATCACAATGTAAATCCAATGACCATGGAGTCGATTGAGCTCTCAGTAAACTAAGAATTAACAAAGCTGTGGTTATTTGTATGTCTTGCATTGACATTGAGCATCCGGGCGAACTGAAGCAGTTCGTCACTATTTGTCCATGGCTCTGCCAACTTCAACAGTAGACCAGGGTGTTTCCGAATGGCCCCAGCGGCGTAGCAACTCTAGCACCAAGGTTCAGGCCGGCTGTTGAGCTTCACGGCACATAGAGGACCTTCCTGCCAGAGACGTTTTAAAGCCTACACAAACATAATTACTAAGTGGTATTGTTGCATGACTTGTATCTCTCATGGCTAATAATAATCTTGCAGTATACGTAAAAAATAGAACAAATCTATTTGAAAAAGATATCCTTTTGCAGTTTTGCCGAGGTTGCTGCAAACTAACCGGTCAGCTCATATATGTAAAATGCGTACTGCTACGTTGTCATCGAATTTGGGCGTTGCATGGAACGTGTGCACGTGCTTGATTACTAGTTTTACTAAAAAGATAGAAATGGGACACTATCTTGTTCGTCAGGTGATTGACGATTAAATTCGTATCGATTTTCACATCTAACCAAAAAACCGTAATAGAAGATTAAACTCATATAGAAGTTCAAATTTTACAAAATGGCATTATCTTGTTTGTTAGGTGATGGACGATTAAGTTCGTATCGATTTTCACATCTAACTAAAAACCGTTACAAAAGATTAAACTCATATAGAAGTTTAAATTTTAAAATAGAAATGGTGGACTATTAAATTCGTATCGATTTTCACATCTAACAAAAAACCATAATAGAAGATTAAACTCATATAGAAGTTCAAATTTTACAAAAAGAGATAAATGTGGCTGCTGGGATTCGAGCCCAGGTCTCCACGGCCACAACGTGGAATTCTCACCACTAAACTACAGCC
Source organism: Poa pratensis (assembly GCA_947311845.1). Classification (NCBI taxonomy): domain Eukaryota; kingdom Viridiplantae; phylum Streptophyta; class Magnoliopsida; order Poales; family Poaceae; genus Poa; species Poa pratensis. The sequence goes on from CAMZMU010000065.1 coordinate 39,627,205, forward strand.
ACTTTTGTGAACATTTTGGCTCATTCTGACTTATGTTGAATAACGGAAGGAAACTCAATCTATGATAGTTTAAACGCGATGGTCAGAGCTACGTTCTCAGAACATACATGAGATCAGTGGAGGCAGCATGCTATGTCAATAGTGTCTTTTCATCTGGACATGAGTTTATACTTTCTCTTTGCCATTAATTCTTGCATGCTTTCTATCTGTGGAATGCAAATTCCATGTAGATATATACATCCTAAGCTCGTTTAAACACTCATGGAACTGTTTTGAGGTTGTTAGCCTCGGTGTTCCTTCAGAAAAAAACATCTCTTCCAGTACATGTCCGTCGAGCATGCATTTTTCTTTAGAAACAACACAGGTATTGGGTATTCTCACAGTTCTAGATGCATACCAATATTGCTACACATGCTTAATACTGAAAACCAAGCAACAAGTGATCTGAAGCCACTTACTAGAAGATAAAAATGACCCAACTACAACTATTTCATGAAAGTTTTACAACTATTAAGATCTGAGCTCGTATTAGTTCTTCGCCATGTTAATTATCCGAAAGACAGACGGCACACTTCAGATCTTGAGCTCTGGGATAGCATACTGCAGCAATTTCCGGCAATCGGGAGCGTCCTGACAACTGACATTGCAACACATTCCGCAACAATTAGAAAAAATTAAATTCACAGTTGTCTGAAGAACCAAATTATAATCGCGTTACACTGAAATTCTCCTTAATAAAACCACACCATATATATGAGGTAAACACTACAGAGACAAGGTACCTTGAGATAACACATTCTCATTACAATCCGCCCGACGAATGAATATGCCATAATGATCAGAAACTCTCATCTGGTCAGTTTATTGCAAAATAAGAGCATCTCTAGCAGAGCCCGCAAAACTGGTCAAACCTGCAAGTTTACAATTTTTGCTGAAAAAACGTCCCGAATAGAACCCGTAAAACTGGCCAAACCGTAAAAAGTTTTGCGGGCGCCCGTGAATTCCTAGCCCAGACCTGCAAACATGAAGATTTGGAGGCAATTTGAGGGTGCGTTTGAGGGTGCCTGAAAACTGGTCAACGCTCGTGAGATGGAATCCCCACCGTGCGTTTCCCATCCTACCACCGCCGTTCACCGGCCGGAGTTCGCGCGCCGGTGACCTTCCGCCGTGAAACTCGTCGGAACCGCTGCCGGCCGCAGAGCTCACCGACGATGGGGCGGAGATGGGGCCTGCCCGCCGGCGGGGCTGCCTCAGCAACAGCTAGCTGTGCATGAGCTAGCTAGCACTAGCACATCGATCGATCGATCGATTCCTTGCACCAGCTAGCTAGTACGGGCCGCGGCGGACGGTGATTTTGCTGATCGATCGATCGATTCCTTGCACCAGCTAACTAGTACGGGCCGCGGCGGACGGTGATTTTGCTGATTAAATTTGAGAAGAAGACGAAGGAGGAAGACAAAGGAATATTCCACAGCATATTCTGTTTTGCAGTTTGGTTTGAGGGTTCTGTTCTGCGCGGCGAGTTTTGTGACGCAAAAACACGAAAAACGCGACCTGCAAAACAGTTTTGCGGGTTCACCTTTTGCGGATTCTGCTAGAGATGCTCTAAGCTAATATAATACTGATAACCAAGCAACAATTGATCTGAGATCACTCACTGTCTCACTAGAAGATAAAAATGACACAACTACACCTATTTGGTGAGAATTTTACATCTGCTTCCTCCCACTTATTAAGGTCTGGGTCATAGGAGTGTTCTTCGCCATGTTCAGTACCTGAAAGACAGACGGCACACTGCAAATCTTGAGCTCTGGGATAGCATACTGCAGAAAATTTTGGCAATCAGGAGCGTCCTGACATTGCAACCCATTCCACAACTATTTAAAAGATTTGAGTTCACAGTTATGAAAATACGTTAAACTGAAATTCTTCTTGATAAAACCACATCATATGTATGAGGTAAAAGACTACAGAGAGACAAGGTACCATGATACAACAGCACATTCTTATTACAATCCGCCCAACTAGTGAATATGCCACAGAGAATGATCAGAAGCACTCATCTGATCAGTTTATTTATTAGAATTTCTCTGAGGACTCTTTGGATGGAACAGACACAGAGAATGATCAGAAGCACAGAGAATGAAATCCATCGATCTCACTTGTTCTTGGTTGCAATGTAGTTCTCGTAGGCGAGCTGCGCCGCCAAGAGATCGACCACCGCTGTGCCAACGGACTTAAACACGGTGATCTCGTCATCGTTGCGCCGCCCCACCACGGTCCCGGCGGCTAGCTCCGTGAGCGTCCCAGCCACGTCCTCCCTCCGCAGCACGCCGCGCTGCATCGCGCCCACCAGCTCCCCGGCCTCCTCCATCGCCGCCTCGAAGTCGATGAAGACCCTGCCCCGACGGAGGGCCTCGTCGTCGCACTCTCGCATCGCCGGCGTGAACGAACCCACCAGGTCCAGATGCGCCCCGGGCCTCAGCAGCTCCCCACGCACGATCGGCTCCTGCGACCCCGTCGCGCAGCTCACGATGTCCGCCGCGGACACCGCCTCGTCCATGCCGTCCACCTCCTCGACGGCGATTCCCGGGTGCGCGTTCCGGAGCTTGGCGACGAGCGCGGCGGATTTGGCCTTGGTGCGGTTCCAGACCAAGATGCGCGCGAGAGAGGGGTGGGCGGATAGGTGTGCTTCGGCGAGGTAGGGCGCGAGGGCGCCGGCGCCCGCGAGCGCGAGGGTGGAAGGGGGCCTGGAGGGGGAGACGAGGAGGGAGGTGGCGAGCGCGGAGACCGCAGCGGTGCGGAGGAGGGTGAGCGCGGAGCCCTCGACGGAGGCGAGGGGGACACCGGAGGCGGAGCTGAAGAGGGAGACGGCGGCATGGACGGAGGGAGGCGCGGGGCGTTGGCGGGGAAAGAGGTGACGGCCTTGAGGGCGAGGTAGGGGAGCGAGGGGTGCGCGCACCAGGAAGGCATAAGGAGGAGCGCCGCGGAGGGCGAGGTGGGGAGCGGGAAGGAGACGCGGTGCGGGCACTGGATGTCCCCGGAGAAGGCGGGAAGGCCGTCGCGGAGGTGGGAGATCAGGGACGGAAAGGGGAGGAGGGCGTGGAGCGTCTCGGCGTCGATGTAGACGAACGGGTGCGACGGTGGCGCCGCCATGCTGCCGCGCGCGGTGGCGCTGCTCCTGCTCCGCTCGCGGCGTTGGGGATTGCGGGTTTGGGAATTTGGATCGCGTTGACCGTAGCTTGACTTGGAGTCGTACGCATGGGCGGAGCGCCGGAGCTACTATTTCAGTCTCTCTCACGGACAGTTTTTTTTCTCCTTCTTCCTTTTTGTACTCACGGACACGTGGATACAACCTGGTCACATAGAGTCCACTCAAAATTGAGGAAATCTCATCTACACTTTTTTTTGAGGAAATCATCAAGTGTCTCGCTACGAATTGTCCTCCACGGAATGCGGTTTTCCACTTCGAATTGGTTAGCGTTGTAACAAGTCTATTCAAAATTTAGGAGAGAAACTTAAAATGCTCTTAATTCACAACCGTATGTCTAAATACGATTTTTTCTCATAGAATGCACAATGCTAAAATATCTGATTTACTGGATTCGTTTTTTATCTAGCCATTTCGAATTTTCAGCAACTTCTATCTTGAGTGGCATTTTAGCACATCTTTGCACAATTTCCGTTATCTTTAGCTTCACATGTAAGTAATCCAAACAACTGTTGGCAGCATGTAATATAACAAGAGAAAACCATAGAAATATGGTAATCATTGACCTCCGCACTAGCGCACCATTGTAGACGCAGCTCGACCCACACGCGGGTAGGAGTAGACCCGTCGTCGCTGGCATCGTGTGGGCTTTAGCCGACGACATTCACCGGCGGCAGCGGAAGTGGGAGGGAAGGGAGCGACGAGAAGAGGCTCTAATGTTTTGCTGCGCGGAGCGGGGCGAACCGTTTTTTTGTACCCGTAGTGTTTTCACTCAACCGCACTACAAGCAACAAAAAAAAAACCCCACAACTTACAATAAGGAGAAGTACTATCTTTATTTTTTAATGTAATTCACTGTTTGAACATCATTGGAAATGCACTCACACTGTGTTTTTAGCATATCCACTGGCACTCCAAGTATCGCTATTGGGAGCCTGGCAAAAAACAGTGCCCAGCACGGGCCCCAAAAGAGGCAGTTTTACCATACGGATCTAAGAGCATCTCCACCGGGGGCCTCCACGTGACCCCCAAAGGTCCATTGGGGATCCGGACGCCTAAAAACGCCACCAGCGACACCCCCCAAAGGGTCACCCCGAGCACAGAGGCCTCCAAATTTGGAGGCCCTCTTGGGGGTGCCGGACATGCAAGCGGACATAGTTGCATGCCCTCTGGCCCACTGGCAGTGACACACATCAATATATCCTCTCATTTAGCTAGCCGCGCGTGCAGCTCACCGGCTGCCGCACCTCCGACCTGGCCATGGAGACGGAGGAGCTCTAGGCCATATCCCACTCGCCTTTCGCGCCAGAAGAACCGCACCGTCGACCTCCTTCGTCTCGTGCAAGCACGACACCGGAGGAGCACGGAAGCCGCCGCGACGACCTTGTCTTCAACCTACAGCCGGACGCGCGGTTTCGTCGTCCGCGATTCTACAAGCCAAACGGTCATGTCCTGGAGATGCAGCGTCATGCAGCGTCGTCAAATATGTATGAAACCAGAAGGATTCGAGCTAGAACGCAAGAGATCATCACCGACAAGGTTGTCTTCCTCCTACGGCCGGACGCGCGGTGTCGTTGTCCCCGTCAGCCCACGCTTCTCCAAGCCAAGCGGTCATGTCCTGGAGGTGCGCCATCGTCGACTACTTCCAAAACCGGAAGGACTCGAGTTAAAACGCAAGAGAGTAGCCATGAGACGAGCGGCCGGAGCGGCACGTTAGCCTCGCGGGAGCGGCCTCGGACGCTGCTGCTGCTGTGCTACCGGCCACCGGCGCACTCCTACACTGCTTCTCCCGTACCGCTACATGACGTAGAGGACCAGTTCGTGGATGCAGAGGTGTTGGGCGAGCTGTTGGTTGCCGTGGTCGCCGTATCCGCCATGGACGAGCTCGAGTTCCAGCTGTGCTTGGGCCGCTAGCCTCCTGCTTGCACACACACACACACACCAGCCTACTTCTTGCACACGAGTGCTTGGAGAGGCAGCAGTCAGCATGAGGTGAACGTGCACGAACAGGCTAGAATTTATCTGAATCTTCAAGCAGAGACGACGGCCACATCGATGAGAAGAGGCCGGCGTGCTGCGGCTTCTGCATGCCTCGGCTGATCGATGCGAGTCTGCTAGCTTAGATGATGGATGAAGAAGCTTGGCAGATGGATGCGCTGGTAGCTAGCTCGTTCTGTTACACAACGAGCTCTCGTTTCTGAACATGGCTGAGATTCAGTTTCAGTTTCTGAACCTGGCAACGTGGAAGTCGTCACAGCGTGCGAACACCCGGAGGTCGCCGACATGGCGTCCAGCGCCGACGCGTCAAGGCCAGTTCGCCAAGCGCACGAGCACGTTGGGGTTCACGGTGTCCACGCCATCGCTCGTCTCCGGCAGCAGCTCATGCCCACAAGGTGTTTGTGTTAACAAATGAAAGGATAGAGTGTGTCGATTGGGGGGTGCCGCTGTGGGCGGCCTCCAAATTTCGAGCGGACATGTGCCCGGCACCTCCCAAAGGGAGGACAATTGGAGTATGCCGGACACATATTTGGGGGGTGCCGGTGGAGATGCTCTAATACCACGTTCGGCAACCGGCCAAGCCCCCCGGTCCATAGGGACCAGCGTGGGAGTGTCGGACCAGACATGCGCAACCCCCTCCACATCGGATGTTTTAGAAGGGTTCCACATGACAGTGCCCTAGGCATTTAGTACTGTCCACATCATCTCTCTCGACCGCATATGTGATCCCACTCCCCATATAATCTCCGCCGCCACCCTGTTTCGACGCCAAAAGCTCGAAAGTTGCTCCCGCCATTCCCATCTTGTCTCTGCCACGTGCCTCTCGGTGATGTTTGGAAGCTCGCCGCCGCCTCGCCCTGGCCTCACACAGAAGGTGTTCGATGCATTACAAAGGTGTGCTTTTTCGTGATTTTTGCCGTTGTTTGGAGGCTCGAAACCATTAAAATTAGATGGGCGTTTAGTTGTTTGATTCATTCGTTGTTTGATTGATAGGCTATGGATAGCGACAATGAGTTGATTATGTGCGCATTTCTACAAGAGGAAGCCACCGCCGCTACCCAAATTGATGAGCGATTGATTAACATCACTTGTCTTGTTGATTTACTAGCCGAGATGAATGCCACTCCATAAATCGGAGGTTCATCAAATAAAGGGAGAAAGAAGAACAAGTATCGTAATATATAGGATGGTCATTTGATGCTCATGGACGACTATTTTGCCGGCAAGCCAACACATGGGCCGAGGGATTTCAGCGGCTCTTTAGGATGAACAAGAATCTGCTGATGCGCACTGTGTCGTGGGTTTGTCACGTCAGATGTCATGGATGACTTCGTAGGTGTGGGATTTGCGCGAGTCAATCGTCTTCGAGCTTGAGATCGCAGGAACAAGGACGAACACAGATTTACCCAGGTTCGGCCCCTCAATGTGAGGTAAAGACCTACTTCCTGCCTACCCTAGCTTGGTATTGATATGATATATGTGGTGTTACAATGGAGGCGATCCGATCTGGGAACTCGCCGTAAGAGCTAGGGTTTTAGGGCTTGATAGCTTGACCCTGTCTAAGTTCTGCGAGTCCTCTTTATATGCACAGAGGCTCGCTAGGTTACAAAAGAAACTTCCTCCACAAGGAATATATCGACCGGAACCTACTTGGAGACTAACTCCTCCTCACGTCTTCCAGGATATGTCTTCTAGATCCTTCTCCTTGTGGCGGTACGATGTTGGGCTTGCTTTCACGTAAGCCCTTTCCGGTGCGAGTAAAGTAAGTCGCACTTATCAACATGGGCCGCGGGTTAATCCGCAAAGTATTCCCCCGACATTAGCCCTCAAGATTGGTTAGAACTTCACGGTGAGGATCCTTTGGTTACTGGAGGTAGTTGTTAAGCCGCACTATGAGCGTTCTGACCAATCTCTGACTGATGCGATTCAAAGCCACGACTTATTTGTGCGACTCATCTTTTCCATCTGAAATATTCTGTTTCCTTCTATTGCGGACCGTTCCTCATTCTGCGGGCGCAAATTGTTCCGTTGATCTCGGGCCCCCCAGTTATAAGCTGCGGCGGCCTAGGTCAATATTCACTTGCCTCTGCTCTCTCCTCGCTTCCAACCGCGCCGTCGTCTTCCTCAATCGAGCTTAGCCCCGATCCAATCTCCTCGCAATGGCGCCCAAGGCAAAGCCATCCGATGATAGACGCAAGATCTCCTGCAACTGGGAAGGATCCTGGGTAACGGAGCAAACTCTTGCGGATCTCGCCGAGGCCGGCTTCTTGCCGCCGAAGGAGAACAACGTCTGGCGGGCGCCAGGTGATGAGATCGAGCCGCGCCCCAGGTCCAATGAACTGGTGATGTTCGTGGAGCATGTGGAGCGTGGATTCACACCGCCCGGCTCCCTCTTCTTCCGCAACCTGATGCAACGCCTGGGCCTCCGTCTTCACGACATCGGTCCTAACTCAATGCTCCAGGTGAGCAATTTCCATGTTCTGTGCGAGGATTACCTTGGCATATCCCCCAACATCGATCTGTGGCTGGCCTCCTTTTCTTGCAATAGCCAGCTCGTTTCCAAAGGTGGCTCTTATGTCCAGGTCGGCGCCATTTCTCTACAGCGCCACAGAAACTCTTGCCTTCCCAAGCTAGCCCTGGCAAATCGGCCCAGGGCTTGGCAAAAGTCTTTCTTTTACTGTCAAGACACTTCTCCGGAGGGCGAAACTCGCCTCCCCTCTTGGTCCAACTCTCTTTTCGTGCCTTCTGAGGCACTAAAATCCAAACCTCGGGATGCCGCAACATCCTTCATAAATGAATCGCTGATCAAGGTGCGCCTTGATCGGTCATGGCCTTACTGGCCTTGATCTTCTTTCTTGCTGGACGAAATGGCGCATCCAGCCAGTGAGTCCCCGTCAACGGTCCTTCCTCGAGTGCTCTGGCACTTCTGCTGATGTTGATCGCGTCAAGGCCGCTGACTGGGAGCCTGAAGACTGGGTAGAGTTCGTCACCCGTGTGACTGAGGAGAAGAACATCTCCTTCGACAAGGTGGGGCTCGCCCCTTTTAGCGTTAACAACAAGCCTTTTGAGGTAACCCTCCTCCTCTAGTCCTTTGTCCTTATAGTAGAACTGCCTTTCTTTTGATATTAAGATCTTCCCTTTTCTGTATCAGGCTGATGAGAACTACTGGTCGCTTCCCGCGGCTGGTGTGGGCACTGCTGCTCCCAAGCGTGCCGCAAAGAAGAAGTTACTGCCCGCTTTAGAGGGCAGTGAAGTCGCTGACATCCCATCTGTTGCCACTGCGGCTTCAGATGATGAAAATACTGATCTGGAGGAGGATGACAGTCCTGTGCCAACCGCGAGCCCTCCTGCGGCTGATCCAACTCCCCGCAGGGCCTCAAAGAGACTGTCCCGGGAGGAGCCAGAGCTTAACGCTCTGGAAAATCCTGAAGTCATCAAGCGTCGCAAACCCGCAGTGGACGCGACCCCTCCTGTTGCCAGGCGTGTGCTTAGGACCACCGCCTCGGCTGAAGAAGACATGGAACCCCATTCTGGTAATTCTTGCTGCCTTGGCATCCTGACTGCACATTCCTTCATTTCCTTTTATTAACATCTGGACCTCTGGTTGTAGACTCAGGGTTCCAAGGTGTCATCGCCGTCAAGCGACGGCCTTATGGCCTCTGTGAAGATGGCTCCAGAGTTAGTAACATTCTTTTGTTCTCATAGCATTTTTCTTCTGCCGCGCATGCTTCTTTCTTATATAATTGTCTTGTTCTTGCAGAGCTGCGGTTGATGCTACAACCGCGGCTGATCTGGGAGTTGTCTCCGCGGCTGTGGTTGAGTCGCCTAAGGCGCTTGCAGCTCATACTGCCATGGTGGAGGGCACGGCCACCACTGATGACTTGGCTTCGTCGCCTGCCCCTAACACGGCTGCCCAGGAGGTGGCTCTGAAGGATGGGACAGGTCCCCTCGTTGCCCCAGACACAGAGGAGATGGATCCCGCAGCCGCAGTCAAAGCACCGCTGGTTGAGTCGCCAGCGGCTGTTAATCAGAAATCGCCTGTGCTGCGCCTTGAGTTAGCCTCCTCTTCCTCATCATTGAGCCGCGCAGAACAGCTGTCTCAGGCCATCATTGCTTCAAGCGACAAACAAGCTGCAGAGCTGCGTGAGGCACTCTCCAATTTATCTGCGGCTTACAAGGTAATATTTCTCTTATCCTGTCTGTCCTAGCCCCCAAGGATCAAGGCCTTCTTTGACGTAAAGGGGGACTTGGTACTTTTTTATAATAACTTCTCACAAATTACTGCAAACTTCTCCGCTGCCCTTTATCTGTTGATCTTCTGTCTTTTAGGAAGAATTATATACTGTGACTGCGGAGAAGCTTGCTCTGGAGAAGCAATTGCAGGAGACTCCCTCTGAGCTTGAGAATCTGCGCAAACTCCTTCTCCAACGCGAGGCTGAACTGAAAGAAAAAGACGCCAGAATTGGCGATCTTACTGACGAGAGCTTCAAGCTATCTGAACAGGCCAAGGCCACTGAGCTGCGGCTTAAATTTTTTGAAGAAAAGTCTCATGAGAGGATCCAGCAGCAAGATTGTCAAATCAACGCCCAGAAGGATGCCATTACTCAAGCCAATGAGGATGCGCGGCTTAAAGCTGTGGAGATTGGCGACCTTAAGAAGAAATTGGCGAAAGTGTCTGACGCCCACAACCTTGTCCATGCTAAAGTTTCCATCATGACCCAAGAGCTGACTGGTATGTTTTGCAGTCCACAACTTCACTTTCCCTTAGCTTTCTTTGTTTGCATATAGCTGTGCTAATTGATGGCTGCCATGTTATAGGTGAGGATGCTAGAACGCAGAAAGGCAGCACACAAGAGCAGCTGGAGTATATCCGCGAGTTTGCGCACAAAGCTATCGATGGAATGAAGAAATTATCAGCTTGCCTTTTGCCAACCAAGTCTGTCCCCGCTGATGCTGAAGGATTATTGAAAAGGCTGCTCAAAGCGCCTCAGTACTTCTTGGACTGGAAAGAATCTTCTGCTCGCTATGGCGCGGCTCATGTGCTTGCCTTGGCTAAGACATATGATCCATCCTTCGATGCTGCCAGGGTCGCACAAGGCAAGCCTTCAAAGAAGACGGACGGCACCGAGCTGACATCCTCAGAATATGCGGCGACATGGAAGGGCATGCGAGGCCACGCGACTGAACTTGTGGACGGAGTGGACCTAGCGACCTTTCTGGGAAATATCATCCAGATGGGTCGAGATTCGAGAGATTACCCACTGCATCAACCAGCGTGGCTGCTCCTCAAGAGAAGAACTCCTCTCCAGGTGTGTCCAGCTCCTCAGCCCCCAAGCCCGCAACTGACAAGCCTTCAAGCAAGCCTGCGACTGCTGCTCCTGCCAAGCCTGGTAAGCCGCCGGTGCCTCCTACTCACAAGCCAAAAGCTGGGAAGAAGTGAGTAAAAACAATGTTATGGTGAAGTTAGCCCTTAGTGGCTTGTAATAATTGCTGAAATGGTGTGTTAGCAACAATGTTTTATGGTTATTAAGTACTCTCAGCAGTACAAGTTCCGACCAATAGTCTGGTCCTTATGATTTGTCTCGGTTTTCCTTACTTAGGCCCTTGCGCGGCTCAGTATTTCCTAGGAACATGTGTGTTCAGGGTCGAGAGCGGCCATGATAGGCAATCAAGCTCGATTGACGCCACACCCCAGTACTTTGGCCGCATAATGCAAGTCGCATCCAAGTGAAGGTTGAGTATAATCACGATAAATGCCACTCGTTTGGCGATTCCAAGGTAATAGGCCGCGCTCAGAAAGCTGCCGCACCCCCAAGGAACCAATGATTAGAAAATGAAAGACTCACAACTCAATTGGTAGTTTGAGGCGAAACGACAGCCACCTACATAGTAGGGGTGCCGGCTTTATTTCAAAATCATTATATGATACATAGGGTCGGTCGCACCTTAGTGGCGACCAGAAGTGATTCATTGGGTCGGTCGCGCCTAGGTGGCGACCAGAGATGATACAGGGGTCGGTCGCGCCTGGTGGCGACCAGAGATGATACAGGGGTCGGTCGCGCCTGGGTGGCGACCAGAGATGATACAGGGGTCGGTCGCGCCTGGTGGCGACCAGAGATGATACAGGGGTCGGTCGCGCCTAGGTGGCGACCAGATTTTTTATGCACAGGTACGGCCGCGCCTGAGTGGCAGCTAATTCCTGATACATGGGTTGATCGCGCCTAAGTGGCGATCCAATTTGATACATATGGTACGGTCGCGCCTAGGTGGCGACCGAGTTGAGGTTTGAGCCCTGAGTGGCCAGCTTGATACTGTGAACCCTTGTTGGTTCTGTTGTGATTGTTGATGGCGACTCGTGGTGGTTGGGGTATACCCTTATTGCCGATGGCCTGCAGCTCTTGCCCTTCTTGCGGCTGTAATCTGAAGTCGCAGGTCAGGCAGGTGTCTTTTGGCTTCCACGATGTCATCAAATTTTTGTTGCGGCTCAGGAGCAGGCGCATTTTCCGCGACGCAAGCGTCTCTGGCCATAGCCCTGTCGCCTTCTTCGCATTCTTGTGCTATCTCTTTATTGCCATCTATTGTGATTACTCCCTTAGGACCAGGCATTTTTAGCTTCAGGTATACATAGCACGGTCGAGCCATGAATTTTGCGAACGCTTCTCTGCCAAAGAGGGCATGGTATGGGCTCTGGAAATCTACAACCTCAAACCAGACGTACTCGCTTCTGAAGTTGCTTTGCGTCCCGAAGGCGACTTCCAGGTTGATTCGCCCCAATGGTTGAGCTGATACGCCAGGCACGACTCCGTGAAACGTTGTTCTGGACGGGTGCAGCTGCTTTTCTTGGAGATTCATCCTCTTGAAAGTCTCATAGTATAGTATGTTTATGTTGCTGCCTCCATCCATCAGTACTTTGCTTAATTTGTATCCTGCGACTTGAGGGGCAACCACAAGCGCGAGCTTGCCTCCTTCATTTATTTCTCTGGATGATCTTCGCGGCTCCAAACTATTGGTTGCTCAGACCACTTCAGCCACTGTGGTACGGCTGGTACTACGGCGTTAACAGCTTGGTTGCGCCGTCGCAGCTTCTGCTCCCTCCTAGAGGTATTAACCACAATTGTGTGATATTGACCCAGCTGCTTCGGGAACTGCGGTTGGTCTGGCTGTGGGTTTGGAGCAGCATTATGGTGGCCTCCACCGTGATTGCCTCCTTCGTTGTTCTGATTGTTGTTATTCCCATTAAGTGGCTGCCCATCCTTCCACTTTTTGTAATGGTAGCACTGCGCTTTTGTGTGGTTGGGTGGTTTTCCATCTTTTCCCACATGGATGTCACAGGGACGGTTGAAAACTTCTTCCAAGTTAACTGGGTGGAAATTTCTTCCTCTGCCACTACTTGGCTTGTAACGAGTGTTCGTGTTTGCGACTAATCCCGAGTTTCCTTCCTCGTTTTTGCGCTTTGTAACTCGCATTACTATTGCTAGCTTGTTGCTGAGGCTTGCTGCTGGTCTTCTTTCCTTTGCCAGCAGTTTCCTCTTCTCTCCATCAGAGCGTCCTTGGTTTTATCCGAACTTGCATACTTTTAGCCGCTGCCATCACCTCGCTGAGGCTCTTGACTTTGTCCTTCATGCGACCCAGTTTGTGGACCAGCGGCTCAAACTTGCAGTTTTTCTCCATAACTAGGACGGCTGAGCTTGGAGGTATGTTGTCTGAGGAGTGTATAATTTCTGCCACTCTCCTCATCCAATGGCGACTTGACTCGCCTTCTTTTTGCACGCAGCGCTCAAGATCTTCTATACTGCAGAGTCGCTTGCATGTTCCTTGGAAGTTCTTGACGAAAGCTTCCTTCATCTCATCCCAAGAATTTATTGAGTTTGGTGGTAGGTTTTGTAACCAAATGTGGGCTGCGCCTTCCAACATCATGTTTAGGTATCGGGCACAGATCTCTTCAGATGCGTTGAGAATGCTCATGCCCATCTCATAATTGTTGAGCCAAGTGACCGGGTCCATACTTGGGTTGTAATTTGCGACCTTGCGAGGTCCTTTGAAATCTGCAGGAAACGGCTCGGACCTAATCCTCTCGCTGAAGCAGACTGGACCTTTAAGTCGCGATGATAAGTTGGATGGAGCTGGCCTCCCTGCCGGATTAACCATTGCACGCATCTGCACATCTTCTGCGGGTTGAACTTGTACCACCTGTTGGTTTTCCCTTTGTCGCCGGCTGAACTTGAAGTCGCGACTGCGGCGACTCGGCTCGGATGCTTCTTCCGCTGTTACTCTCTGTTATAGGGGGTTGCGTGCAGCCGTCCCCCATGTTCAGACATGTTTGCCTGTTGTACCACTGCTGTGCTCAGCATCTCAATGGCGCGCCGCGCCTCTCTGTCCATCGGTGTGTTTCCTACCGGTGTCAACCTGGCTAAGATGTTGGTAGCCGCATAGAGATTCTCCACTGGGCTAACATAGTGTCCTTGCGGTGTATGGAACCTTTGAGGCTGCGGCGCCGGCTGCTGCACAAAGGTTGGTTGTGGCGACGGAGGTGGCATGATAGCCCTGTTGTTAGCTTGCACCAGAGCTCTTGACCCTGGTGCTTCCGCCGTCTTGGCGCCGCAAAAGATGGAACTACATGCGCGAATGCTGGCGATGCCATCGTCCGCAATGCAGGCGCGACTAAAGGCGCCGCGGGTCGCGCAGCCGCGACAGGTGGTGCCGTGTATGAGGATACTGCGACTGATTGTGCTGCGGCTTCTGGCCACGCGACTGGACGGCTGCATTTGTTGCGACTAATTGGTTCGCGTGGGTGGCGCCGTGGCTGCTGGTGTATCGACTGCAGGACCGCGGCTGTAGGTCCAGAGGTGGGTGATTGGAATAACTCCATGGAATTTTCTGTTCCTGGCTGCATGCGACTGATGTGACGTCGGTGTGGCAAGGTGCTTGGTCTTCCTTGTAAGATGATGGTGTCTTCGGCGAGTCGCTGTTGTTCTTGTTGGAGGCACTGGTCCTCGCGTGCGAGCCTGCTCCTTTCATCCACAATCCTTTGGACTTCATCATACAGCCCAATCCTGGTAGCTTCCAGCTCCGCAGCTCTTGCGGCAGCTGTCGTGGGTTTGTCACGTCAGGTGTCATAGATGACTTCGTAGGTGTGGGATTATGCGAGTCAAGCATCTCCGAGCTTGGGATCGCAGGAACAAAGATCAACACAGATTTACCCAGGTTCGGCCCCCTCAATGTGAGGTAAAAGACCTACTTCCTGCCTACCCTAGATTGGTATTGATATGATAATCGAGGTGTTACAATGGAGGCGATCCGATCTGGTACTCGCCGTATGAGCTAGGGTTTGGGCTTGATAGCTTGACCCGCTCTAAGTCCTGCGAGTCCTCTTTATATACACAGAGGCTCGCTAGGTTACAAAAGGAAACTTCCCCATAAGGAATACATCCACAGAGGCCTACTCGGAGACTACTTGGTCTTCACGTCCTCCGGGATATGTCTTCTAGATCTTTCCCTTATGGCGGTTCAATATTGGGCTTGTCCCAAGTGGGCCTTCGTCCGTGCGAGTAAGTTAAGTCGCACTGGGCCGCGGGTTAATCCAGAAAGTATTCCCCCGACATTAGCCCCCAAGATTGGTTAGGACTTTACGGTGAGAACCTTCTGACCTCTTGAAATGGTCTCTGAGCCGCACTGCAAACGTTCTGACCAATCTCCTGACTTATGCGATTCAGAGCTGTGACTCATCTGCGCGACTCATCTCTCCTTCTGGAAATATTCGTTTCCTTTAATTGCGGACCGTTACTCGTTTTGCGGGCGCAAATTGTGCCGTTGGTTGCGAGCACAGATAATGCCGTTAGTTGCGGGCCCCTTCAGTTATAAGCTGCGGCCACCTAGGTCATTATCCATTTGCCCTTGCAATCTTCTCATCCCTAGCCGCGCCGTCTTCTTCCTCGACCCGAGCCTAGTTCCCCAATCCAATCTCCCCCTCGCAATGGCGCCCAAGGCGAAGCCATCTGACGATAGGCGCAAGATCTCCTGCAACTGGGAAGGATCCTGGGTAACGGAGGAAACTCTTGCAGATCTGGCCGAGGCTGGCTTCTTGCCGCCGAAGGAGGACGGCGTCTGGCGGGCGCCAGGCGATGAAATCGAGCCGCGCCCCAAGCCCAACGAGCTGGTGATGTTCGTGGAGCACGTGGAGCGTGGATTCACGCCGCCAGGTTCTCCCTTCTTCCGCAATTTGCTGCAACGCCTAGGCCTCCGTCTTCACGACATCGGGCCCAACTCAATGCTCCAGGTGAGCAATTTTCATGTGCTGTGCGAGGACTATCTTGGCATAGCCCCCAACATCGATCTATGGCTGGCCTCTTTCACCTGCAACAGCCAACTTGTCTCCAAGGGTGGCGCCTACGTTCAGGTCGGCGCCATCTCTCTTCAACGCCATAGGAACTCTTGCCTTCCCAAGCTAGCCCTGGCGAATCGACCCAGGGCTTGGCAAAAATCTTTCTTCTATTGCCAAGATACTTCACCGGAGGGCGAAACTCGCCTTCCCTCCTGGTCTAACACCCTCTTCGTGCCTACCGAGGCACTGAAATCAAAACCCCGCGACTCGTCCATGTCCTTCATCAATGAGTCGCTGATCAAACCGCGCCTTAATAGGTCATGGTCTTACTGGCCTTGATCTTCTCTCTTGCTGGACCAAATGGCGCATTCAGCCCGTGAGTCCACGACAGCGATCCTTCCTTGAGTGCACAGGCACCTCTGCTGACGTTGATCGTATCAAGGCTTCGGACTGGAGGCCTGAGGATTGGGTGGAATTTGTCACCCGCGTGACTGAGGAGAAGGACATCTCCTTCGATAAGGTGGGGCTTGCCCCTTTCAGTGTTAACAACAAGCCTTTTGAGGTAACTCCTCTTCTCTGTCTTTTCGCCTTCGTAGTTGAGTCGCATTCCTTTTCTTAATACTGCAACTTATATTTCCCTGATCCAGGCTGATGAGAACTACTGGTCGCTGCCTGCGACCGTCGCCGGCACTGCTGCTCCCAAGCGTGCCGCACGAAAGAAGTTGCTGCCCACTCTAGAGGGCAGCGAGACTGCTGATATCCCTTCTGTTGCTTCTGCGGCCTCAGATGGTGAAGAGACTGAACTGGACGAGGATGACAGTCCAGTGCCAGCCGCGAGTTCTGTTGCCGCGGCTGGACCAACTCCCCGTAGAGCCTCCAAGAGGCTATCTCGTGAGGAACCAGAGGTTGATGCTCTGGAAAACCCTGAGGCCACGAAGCGTCGCAAACCTGCTACGGGCGCGACCTCCTCCGTTGCCAGGCGTGCTTTCAAAGCCACCGCCTCTGCTGAAGAAGACATGGGTCCCCACTCTGGTAATTTCTGTTGTCTTGTCATCTTGAATGCTTATTCTTTTTCCTCTACTGACACGCAAAACTTCTGCTCGTAGATTCTGGGACCCAAGGCCTGTCCTCACCGTCAAGCGGTGAACTTATGGCCTTTGTGAAGATGGCTCCAGAGTTAGTAACTTTTCCCTGTGCTTAATACTTTTTTCTGGCTTATGTGCTTCTTCTTCACACAATGCCTTGCTTTTTGCAGAAGTGCGGCTAAACCCGCGACTGAGCCTGGAACCGCGGTTGAGCCGCATTTATCACCTGCGGCTCATACCGCCATGGTAGAGGGCGTGGCCACCACTGATGACCTGGCCACGGTCCCTGTTCTTGACACAGCCACCCAAGAGGTGGCTCTGGAGGATAGAACGGATCCCCTTATGATCCAGGACGTGGAGAAGGTCAACCCCTCCTCCATAGATGTAATGGCCAAGGATGCTGATGCGCCAGTGGTTGAGTCGCCAGCGGCGGACAATCTGCGGTCGCCAATTCTGCATGCTGAGGTTGCTTCTTCTCCTCCACAAGCCGCGCTGAGAGAACTGTCAGAGGCTATCATTGCCTCAAATGACAAGCAAGCCATGGAGCTCCGCAAGGCACTGTCTGACCTGTCTGCGGCTTATAAGGTAAACTTCTATCTCCAGTTATCTGTCTCTAGCCCCCAAGGATCAAGTTTCTTCTTTGACTGTAAAGGGAGACTTGATGCTTCTCTTTTAGCTGTTGATATATACTTACTAACTGATGTACCCTTCGTAGGAGGAACTAAGCTCCATAACAGCTGCCAAACTTGCCTTGGAAAAGCAGCTGGGGATACTCCCTCTGAACTGGAGAGGCTGCGCGAGCTCCTTGGCCAGCGTGACGCTGAGCTGAAGAAGAGGGAAACCAGGATGGGCGAGCTATCTGATGAAAGCTTCAAGTTATCTGAGCAAGCCAAAGCCACCGAGCTGCGGCTTAAAACTGTTGAAGAGAAGTTCCAGAGAGGGTCCAGCAGCTGGACCTCCAAGTCAGTGCTCAGAAAGACGCCATTGCTGATGCCAATGAGGACGCAAGGCTTAAGGCTGTTTCCATTGGCGAGCTTGAGAAAAAGTTGAAGAAAGTTTCTGATGCCCATAACCTTGTCCACGCCAAAGTGTGCATCATGACTCAAGAGTTAACTGGTATGTGTTGCGACTCATATCTGCATCTGTTTTCTCTACTACTTTGCCTTTATGTTGTAAGCTGACGGAGACATGCCTCGATGTAGGTGAAGATGCCAAGGAGCAGCGCGGCAGTACTCAAGAACAGCTGGAGTATATCCGCGATTTTTCGCGAAGAACTTGTGACGCCATGAAATCACTGTCTAAGTGCCTGCTGCCGACCAAGCCAGTCCCCGGTGATTCTGAAGGGCTGCTAAAAAGACTGCTTAGGGCGCCTCAGTTCTTTTTGGACTGGAAGGAGTCCTCAGCTCGCACCGGCGCGGCTCATGTTCTTGCTTTGGCCAAGACTATCCTTCTTTTGATGCTGCCAAGGTTGCAAAAGGTAGGCCCTCGAAGAAGGTGGATGGCACCGAACTGACGGCCTCAGAATATGCGACGACTTGGAAGGATATGCGCGGCCACGCGACTGAACTGGTGGAGGGGATAGATCTTGCGACCTATATGGGCAAGTATAATGCAGATGGAAGCAGATGGGAGAAGTTACCCGCTCCGTCATCCAGTGCGGTGATTCCGCAGGAAAAGAACCCCTCTCCAGGCGTATCCAGCTCTGCAGCCCCCAAGCCCGCGACTGAAGAGCCCTCCAGCGAGCCTGCGATTGCTCCTTCTGGCAAGCTTGGTAAGCCGCCTGTTCCTCCTTCCCACCGGCCAAAAGCTGCGCACAAGTGAAGAAGAGAAAACAATGGTTTGATGATCTTGGCCCTTAGCGGTCTGTAATAATTGTTAGAATTTATGTGTCATAAGACAATATTATGGTTTGCTTAAGTACTCTTGGCAGTACATGTTTCGACCAATAGGCTGGTCCTTATGATTTGTCTCGGTTTTTCCTCACTTAGGCCCTTGCGCGGCTCAGTATTTCCCAGGTAAAAAGTGCGTGTTCAGGGTCGAGAGCGGCCATGATAGGCAATCAAACTCGATTGACGCCGCACCCCCAGTACTTTGGCCGCATAGTGCAAGTCGCATCCAAGAGAGGTTGAGTATAATCACGATAAATGCCACTTGTTTGGCGATCCCAAGGAATAGGCCGCGCTAAAAAGCTGCCGCACCCCCAAGGGACCAATGATTAAAAAATAAAAGACTCACAGCTCAATTGGTAGTTTGAGATGCTTTATTTCAGAATCATTATATGATACATAGGGTCGGTCGCGCCTAGGTGGCGACCAGAAGTGATGCTTGGGTCGGTTGCGCCTAGGTGGCAACCAGAGATGTTACATGGGTCGGTCGCGCCTGAGTGGCGACCAGAATTGGGTCGGTTGCGCCTAGGTGGCAACCAGAGATGTTACATGGGTCGGTCGCGCCTGAGTGGCGACCAGAATTGGGTCGGTTGCGCCTAGGTGGCAACCAGAGATGTTACATGGGTCGGTCGCGCCTGAGTGGCGACCAGAATTGGGTCGATCGCGCCTAGGTGGCGATCAGAAGTGTCACATTGGGTCGGTCGCGCCTGAGTGGCGACCAGAATTGAAATTTTTAGCCCTGAGTGGCCAGCTTGATGATGTAAACTCTTAATAATTTTGCTGCGGCTGCTGATGGCAACTCGCGACGCCTGGGATGTGTCCTTATTGGCAATGGCTCGTAGCCTTTGACTTCCTTGCCTCCCTTGCGGCCGTAATCTGAAGTCGCAAGTCAGGCAGGTGCCTCTTGGCCTTCACGATGTCATCAAAATTCTCCTGCGACTCGCGCATGGGCGCGCTCTCTGCGATGCAAGCTGCTCTGGCTATGGCCTTGTCGCCTTCTTCACATTCTTGAGCTATTCTTTTGTCGCCATTGATGGTGATGACACCCTAGGGCCTGGTATTTTAAGCTTTAGGTACACATAGCACGGCCTAGCCATAAACTTTGCGAATGCTTCTCTGCCAAACAGCGCATGATATGGGCTCTGGAAATCTACAACCTCGAACCAAATGTACTCGCTCCTGAAGTTGCTTTGTGTCCCAAAGGCGACCTCCAAGTTAACTCGCCCCAATGGCTGAGCTGATATGCCTGGCACGACACCATGAAACGTTGTTCTTGATGGGTGTAGCTGCTTTTCTTGAAGGTTCATTCTTTTGAAGGTTTCATAGTATAATATATTGATGCTGCTGCCTCCATCCATCAGTACTTTGCTCAACTTGTACCCTGCGACTTGAGGGGCAACCACCAGCGCGAGTTTTCCCTCTTCATTTATTTCTCCTGGGTGATCCTCGCGGCTCCAAACTACTGGTTGCTCGGACCACTTTAGCCACTGTGGGACGGCTGGTACTATGGCGTTAACAGCCTGATTGCGTCGTCGCAGCTTTTGTTCCCTCCTTGAAGTATTCACCACAATGGTATGATACTGACCCAACTGTTTTGGGAACTGTGGCTGATCTGGCTGCGGATTTGGGACGGCGTTGTTGCTGTTGTTGCCTCCGCCATGTTTACCTTCCTCGTTGTTTTGATGATTGAAGTTTGTTTGAGTGGCTGTCCATCCTTCCACTTTTTGTAATGATAACACTGTGCCTTCGTGTGGTTGGGTGGTTTCCCATCTTTTCCTATATGGATGTCGCAGGGGCGGTTGAAAACCTCTTCCAAATTAACTGGGTGAAAATTCCTTCCTCTGCTGCTGCTTTGTTTGTAACGAGTATTCGTATTTGCGACTAACCCTGAGTTTCCTTCCTCGTTTTTGCGCTTGTTATAACTCGCATTGGCATTGCTAGCTTGCTGTTGTTGAGGCTTGCTACTGGCCTTCTTTCCCTTGCCAGTGTTTTCCTCTTCCTCCCCATCAGATGCGTCCCTGGTTTTATCCGAGCTAGCATACTTGTTGGCCGCCGCCATTACCTCGCTTAGGCTCTTGACTTTATCCTTCATGCGACCTAGTTTGTGGACTAGCGGCTCAAATTTGCAATTTTTCTCCATGACAAGGACTGCTGAACTGGGTGGTATGTTGTCTGAGGAATGTATGATCTCTGCGACCCTTCTCATCCAGTGGCGACTCGACTCGCCTTCCTTCTGTACACAACGCTCAAGGTCCTCTATGCTGCAGAGTCGCTTGCATGTTCCTTGGAAATTCTTGATAAAAGCTTCCTTCATCTCATCCCAAGAGTTTATTGAATTTGGTGGCAAATTTTGTAGCCATATGTGGGCTGCGCCTTCTAACATCATGTTTAGGTAACGTGCGCAGATCTCTTCGGATGCATTTAGGATGCTCATGCCCATCTCGTAATTGTTGAGCCAAGTAACAGGGTCCATGCTGGCGTTGTAGTTGGCGACCTTGCGAGGCCCTTTGAAATCTGCAGGAAACGGTTCAGACCTGATTCTTTCGCTGAAACAGACTGGGCCTTTGAGTCGCGACGATAGGTTGGACGAAGCTGGCCTTCCTATTGGATTGGCCGCCGCGCGCGGCTGCACAATCTCTATGGGTTGAATTTGCTGAGGTTGATTTTGAGCCGCAGGTTGAT